>VZTY01003269.1:26911-37850 GCA_013400935.1 Turnix velox
ATTCTATGATTCTATGATTCTAATTGTCATGCCCTTTGAAAAGCCAAACAGTGGATCAAACCTCCAAAATTTTTCTTCTGGGTCAGTCTACACAGCAAAGCAGAATGTCACAGAGACAAGCAGGCTAGCACAGAGTAGTCTCATTCTGTCAGGGCTAGACGGCTGCACACAGCTTTTTGGAACTGCATCCAAGAAAATCATTTTGGCTGAGAAATGACAATCCGCATCCAAGGCAGAATATCACATTAGTATGACAATACCACTTCCTCTTGATGACTATATGTTTTTAGGGTCAGCTGGTATGTCTCCATATAGTTCTGTTTTGCAGTACTTAACCGTACCCTCTAATAAATAACTTCACAAATAATATCTTCACTTTGTGAAACTATTTTTCAGGTGTTAATGTCATCTTTGGATTTAGCAGCAGCATCTACAAAGCCCTGAAGGCAAGTGAGATTGTGAATTTAAGTATTAACACTTGTGATGATTCAGGTGTTAAATTTCTTAAACGTTTCATGCAAGTGGTAGCCTGTGTCAAGCTACTTTGTACAGTAAGGCACAGATGATGGATTGGCTAAAAATATCTCTATATTATAAAATGTAGACATCTGTGGGGTTTGCATAAGTAGACAGGGAACATGCTGTAGTAAGGCTTTCATGGGGAGAAAAAAACTGTGACAGCTTTCTTGATATTCTTGAGATTTTCAGTTATTTCTTTGAAAATATTGCCTTTGGTACTATTATTGCCTTTAAAAAGCAGAACCCTGAATTCTCCCTGCCATTTTGAAAACAGAGGATTAAATTTTGAAGAAAATTTCGTTGAAATTAGTCCTGCAGGCAGAAGTGACAGTGTCACTTTTGAAGTCTGTATCTACATGTTGCACAACAGTTGCATACCGGTGGTATTTTAGAGTCTATTTTGTAGTGAATTGTACTGCTTGAAAAAAACCCAAAAAGCCAAAACAGATAATAGATAATAAGTAATTAATTTCACCAAGGTCCAGATACATCCGATATTAAAATAAATTAAACCTCACAGTCTGCTGTATTATTTTATTGCACTCTTATATGTGTCTTGAGCATAATCTTACACAGAAATATCTCACCTTCAGTTTATTTTGGATCACAGAGATTTTGGCAGCAGGGACTTTATGTTTAAGAAACAAGAAAACAAGTACAGCTGTCAGCATGAAAATGCTACTAAAGATTCTTTGAACTCATTGTAGTTCACACTTGAAAAATAAAACAACTTATTGGTTCTCAGCTCTGCCATGTTCTCTTTCCCCATCTCTGAATACTGTTCCAGCTTTAAATTGTTATGGGGTTTTCACTAATAGTGGTATTTGTGCACATACTACTAACAAAGAAATGCTGTTATCCAAAAGATGACAATAGTCCTTATTCTTCTATTCAGTAAATCAAATACATTCCAAGGTTAGAAGAAGCCAGAAATTAAATGCACCTTTTTGTGTTTATATAGGGAAACTGTTGTGTTTAGAGAATGGCACTAGCCAGAGTGGTCACAGAAAACTCTGAATAACAAATCCTGTGCTCCAGAAAAGACCTAGTTCTTTATGACATGAAAACAGAGAACTGCCTAAAGCAGGCCTGTAGTTTTTAGAAGGTATGGAATAATATTGCATCAGATATCTATCAACTATTAATAATCCTAATGAACTATTTAGTACATTTTACATTGTACAGAGTACTCAAAATCTATAAATGAGAAAAGGTAGTCCAAAATGTTTTATTGTAAAAATAAAGAACGTATCAATACTGAGTTCTACTAATTGGATCTATTTAGCAAAGTAGAACTTTGTGTACTTATACACAAAGGCAACATTTAGAAAGACAAAGCTTACCTGTAAAAATGAGAGTACAACAAAAGGAAAATTAGGTTTTATAATGACAGCATTTCATTCTTCATAATTAGATATGAAATAAGATTTACAGGACCCCTACTCTTCTAAAAGAGAAGTTATTGTGAAACTATTTATGTAACAGATTTCAGGAGAGTAGAATAATAACATCCTTCCTCTGGAATCAGAGGATATAGGATCCAGATCTGAAAGGGAGTAAAGTTTTGTGTGTTTTATAAACCAGTTTTTGATGAATCTACCTAATTCAATTCTTCTAAAGACATGGATTTCACACCCTTTGGCTATGGATCACAGGAATCACAGGCTGGTCAGCTTGATCTCAGTGCCTACCAAAGAAAGTATTGGAGATAAATCTTCCTGGGAACCATTTCCAAGTGGTAATGGGCACTAGCCATCATGTATTTATAATGGGGAAATCATGCCTGACCAATCTGATAGGATTTTGTGATGATGAACTTGTAGGATGAATGGATGGCAATCGATGCTGTTTAATTCAACTGCAGCAATGCTTTTGACAACACTAACATCCTTAAAAAAAACAGATGAACTGGGCTGAATTAGGACAAGTGCTGTCAGCAGATCAAGAAAGGTCATCCCTCAGCTCTGGTAAGGCCACATCTGCAGATGGATCCAGTGCTGGATTCCACCCTACAAGAAAATTACAGATTTACTGGAACAAGTCTGAGGCAGGACCATGAAGGTGACTAGGGAATTAGAATGTCTGACCTAAGAGGAGAGGCTGACAATGATGGGTGTGTTCAGCCAGGGAGAAGAAGGCTTAGGGGGAACTTTATTCATGTGTACAAATATGAGAGCAGCGAATGAAGAAGATGTAACAACTAACAGGGTAGAAGTAAGAGGCACAGATTAAAATAGGAAATTTCATTTGAACACAGAAAATAGTTAACTGCATCTGGTTAACTGCTGGGTATAGAAGGCTGCAGGGAGTATGGAGTCTATCAGTGGAGACACACTGAACTGAAATGGACATGATCCTGTGAGATGTGCACTTGCAGACCCTGCTTGAGCAGAGGGATAGGACTAGATAGTCTCCAGGTCTTTTCTAGACTCAACCATTCTGTGGTTCTCTGCTTCTTTATGTCAAAAGCATTTTCAACAGTGTTTAAAATTTTTTGGAAAATGTCTTCTGGCACTATGACCTCTGTGGGAGGAAGTTCAAAACAGGGAAAACTGTTCTGATTGCTGCACTCATTTTCTTGTTTATACTAGCTAGTATTTTGTTTATTTTTACCCTTTCTCCATAATTTCTGTCTTGGGAGACAAAACCAATTTCAATTCAGTATATTTAGTTTGCAAAAATTTAAAAATATTTCCTTTGACTCTGGCAGGCTTATGTGAATATTGGAAAAAGTTGTCAAAATGCATCTATTTGTACTACACGAACAGGTTTTAAACACTAAAGATCTTTATAGATGTAAAGTTTTATTCAAAGATGTCAATAATTTCTTGTTTTGCAGGAAAGATTTGTTCGAACTGTGCTACAAATATTTCAGATATGCAGAATGCTCATTCTGGATGTATGATGGGTTGGGGGTTCTTCAGCCTGGAAAATAGAAGGCTGCAGGGAGACCTTATAGCATCTTACTAGTACATGAAGGGGGCCTACAGGAAACCCGTGGAGAGACTGTTTGCACAGGCATGGAGCAATAGAATGAGGGACAACAGTTTTAAACTAGAGCAGTTTAAAGTTGTTTAGACAGTAGGAGCAAGTTCTTCACCCAGAGGGGTGATGGAAGCCCCATCCCTGGAGCCATTCAAGGCTCAGCTTGCTGAGGCTCTGAGCACCATGATCAAATGCAAGCTGTCCCTGTTTATTGCAGGGGTGTTGGACTAGATTACCTTTAAAGGTCCCTTCCAAATCAAAGCATACTATGGTTTTATAACATTCATTAACACTGTAGCTTCTTCAGAAGAGCTATAAGATGTATGCTCTACCAATACTTTCAGTCTGCTGAAATTTTTCTAAATTTTTCTCTTGATAGAAGCCTGTGGAAAAGGAAAATCTAGGTGAAAAGTTGAAAAAAATTTTTGAAGTGGGAGACATTTCTGACTCTTCAGTTACGTTTTTTTTTTTATGTAGTGAAAATTTGATAATGTGAATCATTACTTTGTAAGGCACTTACTAGTTGTGTAAACTGCAACTGACGTCACATATGCTTCCAAAGCTGATCTACCTTTGGGTAGAGATTTTCCAATGGATTTTTCTTTCTGCTATCATCATATATTTCTGTAAGAACAGGCAACAGGCAAATTACTGAGAAGATACTCAACTTTCAACAAATAATTCCTTTACCGTTCACCTAATTAAAAGCTAAAAGAAAACCATTCATAATGTAACTTGAATGTCATATGTATTTACATTTTACTTAGTTATCCCTCTTTCAATGTACTAATTCCTATTTCAGTAAGCTGTATCAGTGCACAATAAAACTGATTTTTCAGAGAATCATTCAATATTGACTTGAAGACCTCTGTTGGATAAATTTTACTGGAACAGATGTATTTTTCTCATTTGGATTTTAAGTCCTGGTTTTGTTATCTTTTCTTCATCAAAATAGCCACTCATAGTAGTAATTTCTTTTCTTCTCTTTATGAAGAATTTGTATAAAGTAACCTCTTCATCTTTTTTCGAAAAACTGGACTTAGCCTTCCCATTATACTTTTCCTTTCAGTACTTGGACTGTTTTCATGTTTGTATCTTCCCTACAATAGACATTTTAACATCTCTTAAAGTGCAGAGTAAAGCTAGAAAGAGTATCTCATCACATCAGTAAGAATATATGCAGATGTAAAATACAATTAATTTAAGTTGTGGTGTAATGCATGATAAAGATATACTTTCCATCAAAGTGTACTGACAAACTTTCAGGAATTAGAGGGTAGGTTATAATTGCTTGTCTATTACCAAAATGCTTCTGAAGAATTCACAACCTGTGAACAACTTTATAGCTGGAAAGTAACTATGATACTTTGGCTGATCTTTTTTTTTTTTTTTACAAAAGTTGCAGAGGTCATTTGAACCTGCTTTTCAAGGCAGCAGAAAAGATTATTGTAACACATCTCTTTTTTAAGTTCAAACTGGGCACAGATATGTCAACTGGCAAGAACTCATCCACCACCCCAACCCCAATCTTTGCTCCTTAGAACCTATGAAATGCTGTCAAAGCAGTTTAGTTAGCATCTCAAATCATTCCACAGATGAACAGCTGAGTGCTCCACTTAACAGAAAACTTCTTTCTCACCAGTCATGATATTGTTGGATCATCACTGGTGCTTTCTGCTTTTTTTTACTTTCGATTTGGTGGAGACAGAAGGGGGAATTCCAGAAAAATTCTGTTGATTTTTTTTCTTTGAAGTTGACCCTTATGCTTGGATAATTTTATATAGCATTTATTCTAATCTCTGTCATCAGTAATGGAGACAAGACAAAAGATTTTATACTAATGCATGTCTAACCTTCACCACTTTATTCTACAGAAACATCACCTCCTGCAGAGCCATACATTATACAAGGAGAAACTTTCTTGATAGCCAGTCTTGTCCCTGCAGCTCAAGAGATTATTTGGTTGGCAGCTCATTGGTTTAGAGAACCTACAGCTACAGTCCATCTGTGGGAACTAAGAGACTGACTCAGCAGCACTTTGACTCCAGTGTTGTTTTGTGGCTGTCTGAGTTCTAAGTTGTACCTGGTGGTTTTCTGGTTTCCTTTTAGTGTAAACAGATTACAAGAACATGCCTCAACTGTTTGATAATTCCTCCCTTTCCTTTCCTCTTTACTGCTTGTTTAGGACAATTTACCATCTTGTGGCTTTATTCAGTTCTAGCAGTCTGCAACAATTCAGTTGATGACTCCTTATGCTTTTTTTTTTTTTTAACTTAGTCCCCATATCAGGTAGGAGAGAGTCCTAAATTTGCCAAAACATTGAGGGAAGAACTGTCTTACCCTTTTCCATAGGTAAGGACAGAAAACAACAACAAACCCACAAACAACAACCAAAAAAACAAACAAAAAATGTCTTAAATTTTGTTTCACTATAAAACAAAATATGAAAACTCTGGTAGTTATCTATGAATTAAAGCCTCAAATCTCCCAGGATAAAAAAATTGAAATTAAAAGTTAGACAGAAACAAGAACCTGCAAGTTAGGACTTTGCAAGAAAACATCCTTTTCTTCATTCTTGTTTCAGTAGCTTTCTGGGTTCCCACAATCTCTACAGAGTATCTTCTAGGTCTGCTGTCTTCTTTTGCTTCTGAACCTTAAATTCAGATACACTTGTTGCTTCAGAATCATCTCTTGCTCTTTTCAGGAGCTGAACTCCTGTTTATTTCGATGTTTCATGCTCCCATTATACTTTCTGTCCTTGGCTGCTTGCCCTATTCTTCTATCCAAAGGTTTCCTTGCACTTGGATGTGCTCAGCTGCTCTCAGGTGAATAACAAACTTCTCTTCCCTCTTCTTTTCTGGCACCAAAGAAGAAGTGGCACCAAAACATGACAACCAGGTCAGGGAACCTCTCTCTTGGTCACTCAACCAGAATCTTGTTACAGAGTTTGCATTTATATGATACAGGATTGACCAGTTCTATACACTTACGCAGTTGTGTAAGATTTTGGGAAGAGCTAATGCAAAAGATGAACATAATCTGGTTGCACGGAAAAGGGGCATATTAAAAAAAATCCAATGTGCAAAACAAGAGAAACAAGGGCTAACACTGACTCAGAGAAGAAACTCTGAATAAGGGCAAGTATCTAATTCTCTACGTGATTCACATTCTCTTCTTTTTCACTCGAAAAGTTGACTGTAGTCAAACAGCTGGTAGCAGTACAGCAGAGAAAAACAAGTTTACACTGCATCAATATGGGAACAATGGGTTATGGCACAGCTGGATAAACTGAAAATACCTTGAAGGCCTAACAGAGTAATCCAAATGTGCCTAACAAAAGCAGAGGGACTTCATTTAATTTCAGTTCCAAAACAAACAAATTCGCCGAAAGAAGAAATGGAGATATTTTCAAAGCATAGAGAAAAGAACAAAGAGATAAGTAACAATCAAGAAGGACTTCTCCAAACATGCTGCTACTTAAAAAAAATACTCCTCTGCTTTGAATAGGTAGCAGATTTTTTTGGTAATGAAAAAAAAGCTTTCTGTTGAATAGTTTCTCATATTCCTGTGAGTTTTCCACTTTATAATATCACATTCATGCCCTTCACAGTCTATTGATTTATTGTCAAAAATTATTTTTTAAAAATAATTTTCCTGGAGTATGTCATTAAGACAATATGGCATAAGCATCACTGTTTTATTGCTATTGTATCACACTTGTCTCTGGTGAATACTTTGTTGTCTCATATTTCCCTAAAAACAAGACTCATTTTTGTTCCAAAAATTCCCTTGTGTACTCATGCTTAATCTTTAACTTCTCTTGGGTGTAATAAGAACTAAGAAAGTACTAATTTTAAAGAACACCTTCTTGTAGCATCAGGGTAACAATAAAAGAACACTGCTTATGAAGCAATCTATATCTCACTCTTCTACTTAAAACCACCCATGGGGATTGTTAAATAATAATGTATTGTTAGGTATTAATAATGCTGAATTCCCAGTAGAGACAATTACCCCTATGTTTCCATCAGAAAGAAAATCATTCTTCATGGTAGTGAGTCATGTCTTAGTTATGTTCCCATGTCTGATACAATTTTGAAATAACTTAGTTTGTAGCAGATTTTAGAAAGAGTATGAGTGGCATTGGTATGACACTGCAGCCACTGACCAGGAAGAAATAGCTTAATGACATGCTTCATTGACAGGAATCCAAATCACTCTTTACAACACCTCTTAGGTTTTTCTGGTTTATTCTATGTCTTCATCTTGTTTTTCATGCTAGTTTTTTTTCAACAATTTCTACTACATCTCCCTGGAAAATGAAAATAGTCTGCAATTTTATTTGACACTATTATCAAAACCCAGGATATCCCACAATCACAATACTTTGAAAACCAAAGTTGAGATACAAATTCTTCTGACCTATTATTTGTTCTATTAGTGCCTCGGGCTATGGTATGGTCTATTACAGTTGCAATGGTTTGGGCCCTTTGGTATGTGTCTGTGACAGTCACAAAAGGGAAAAGGGCCAGGGCAATAGAAACAACTGTCTGTTTCCCACACAAGAAGAGACATGGCATATTTTGACTGAATGGTAGTAGGAAGTACTCTTGGCTGTGATTTTCTCAAACTATTGTGAGGGAGTTGTTCACTTTGCATGGAAAATTTCATTGAACGAGGGAAAAATTAAAGAAAAAAAAAAGAAATTAATTACAGCAAACTTGGACTTTGTCTCTTCTGCTGCCCAGGTGAACGCCCCCAGTAACACACTGTTTCTTCCTTTCTTGTGTCTTGTGAATATTTAATCCTACTACATGACGTGGAACAGCTTAAATGGATGATAATGAGAAACTTAATTTCTGAACCACAATTTTCACCAAGATGGTAGACACAATGCAAGCAAATGAGCTCTCTTGGAAATGGGTGTTCTGAAAATGCAGAAGAAGGAAATGCAAATTTTAGTGGTAAAATCTACAAAGCAGTGAGGAAGAAGACCCAGGCAGGGTGCAGGGAAGTACAGAAGCAGAAATAGAAGATCTGGGAATCACAGAATCACAGAATGACTCGGGTTGGAAGGGACCCCAAGGATCATGTAATTCCAACCCCCCTGTCTAGCAGGGCCACCTAACAAACACATCTACTAGATGAGGTTGCCCAGGGCCTCGTCCAACCTGGCCTTGAACACCTCCAAGGACGGGGCATCCACAACCTCNAAGAGGGCAGGACCAAATTAACATACGAAGCGAGACCCTGTATTAGCAGAGATAAGAGTTTCATGAATATGAATGTATCTGGGGTTAAATACTGATAATTCTGGGACCTGGGTGTGCACATTAGGTGGAACGATTCCCCGTGTACCCGGCGCAGTAAATAAAGAATAGCTGCTTACTCTCCACAAAAGACTACTTGCATCTTTAAATCACAACAGCAGCTTTGCCATGTAATGCCTGGCTTCAGAACTGCACGTTTGGCGAAGATAGTGATTTACATGTAATGGAGATAGAAGCAGGCCTTCAATCTCTTGCATCCCAAACAATACTGAAGTTACTGGGTGTACTTTCTCCAATTTGATACCTTGTGATGAAGTGAGACAGCCTATAGGAGAAGACGATTGTCTTGTTTCTGAAATCCAACTAAGCTTAGTCATGATATATGTGTCTAGTAGAAGGTAAAATACATCACTCCCAGTCAAATTCAAAAGCAGAAATTCAGTTTTCTTATTTGAAAAAATAAGAGTGCTCTGTATTTTAGTACCTTGTGAGTTGGTCAGTGGATTAAAAAACATTAAGAGGGCTTTGATTCCTCTAAGTTTACTTCCAGCTTTCAACATTTAAATTTATCATGGATATAATCCACTTACCTACACTGTAAGTGTGCATTCCTTGCCTCACCATGAGTCCCAAGAGGTCTCTCTCTATGCCTGCCAATATATTTTTAAGAGGAGTGCTGAATGTGAACTGCTTTGAAAGTCCTGCTATGACAATTTTTGACAAATGACATTTAGTTAAACAATTTGTAAGGGAAAAGTCTGCTTATATTTATAGAGTCGTAAATTCAAAAACCTGAAAGATCATTTAAAAAACATTACTTTTATAAAAGAAAGCAACAAAACACTTGCTTTGACACAGCTGTGTCCTGATATGTGCTGATCTGACCAAGTATCATTAGCAATCATAATGATTTGCATAGATTTGACAAGATACAGGCCATAAAGAAACTTTTTTTTTCTCCAAATCTTACTTCTCTTATAAAGTGAAAATACAAGGGAAAAAAAAAAGTTTCTTACTAATTTAAGGGCCAGTTGCCAGTTTACAAAAAATTTTACTTATAAGCATTTAGAAACAGGAGTAATGTGAAATAATTTGCCAAAATTTTTTTCCTTCTAGCCTTCCTTTGCTTTCGGAAAAGGGTCAGTAAGGACTGAAAGCTCATTTAATCATTGTTTTGCATAGAAGAAAGAGCAGTAGAGGATTTGGAGCAATTTTAAGTTGCTTGGTGAAAGTCAGGCTGTGTCATGTTTAAATGTGGCCTAAGGGAATTTGGTTGTATTCTGTAGAGTTGAAACTGAAATTTCTCACACCTCCATAAGAAGGGAAACCACTGAATAGCCAGACCATTTATACAAACTCTATTATGGTCAAATTTAATTCCTACCCTTCTATAATTTGAAGCTGGGTCTCCCACAAATATAAGGAGTGGCATTGCTACTAGTTAATGAAAGTTTTTATTTTGTATATTTAAAGCAATTTGTCATGAAAGTGTAACAGACCCGATTATGAGTTTCAATTTGTAGAAAATGCAGATAGAACAAATGACTAAATGCAGGAGCTCTAGAGTCTACAAAATTTAATAGCAATATACTGAGCTGCTACAGTCACTATGGGGCTGCTATAGGCTTCATCCATTTTAGTTGAACTTGTTATCATCAGATATCACATCCCAGAACTTAATAACTTGATTAAAATCTTGGCTTCAGTCAATTACTGTCTTTCAACAAGAGTTATTTCACAAGAAAATTCCTGTATCAATTTTAATTATGACAGATTAAGTCTGCTAAGATGTGATACTTGTTTGGTTGACTAAGTGAAATAAGTGAGTATGTTTGGTAGAGTTTCAAGTTCTGCCCCTGATTATCTGTAGAATAATAAGCTACAGGATGATTATGCAAGTTTAGGCAAAGTTTCATTATAGTTCAAGACAAGGAAGGAAAGAGAGAAGAAAGAGGCAATGAAAGAACGAAAGAAAGAGCGAAAGAAAGAGCAAAAGAAAGAGCGAAAGAAAGAGCGAAAGAGGGAAAGAGGGAAAGAAGGAAAGAAGGAAAGAAGGAAAGAAGGAAAGAAGGAAAGAAGGAAAAGGCAAAAGAAGGAAAGAAGGAAAGAAGGAAAGAAGGAAAGAAAGGGAGGAAAGGGGAAAGGGAGGAAGGAAGGAAGGAAAG
>VZTY01003270.1:5116-17632 GCA_013400935.1 Turnix velox
TTGGAACTCAATGATCTTTAAGGTCCCTTCCAACCCAAACTATTCTATGATTCTTTCCCCACAACTTCAGTCCAGTTGGCCAGGTTGAGCACAGCAGTGGATGTCCTGAGGGCATCCCATTGCTGACAAGTAGGTGTGGGGTAGAGGAAAACCTGGCTTTGAATGTCTCCCTTATCCCATCTTAGACACCTGCTCAGAAACACATGAGCAAGGAGGAGATAAAGTGCTGCAACCAGGTGTTCAACCTGCCTTATGCAAGCCTAGACATTACTATGCCACCAGGGTTGCCAACTAGCAAGAACAAAACCTACAGGAGTGTGTTAACAGGTCTGCAGCAGTACAGCAGGTCTGCCCAGGCTGAACTGAGTGTCTGCAGAAGGTGGCATTAGCTGTGGAAGACATTATTAAAATTGAAATACAATTAATAACAGCTCTAAGGATGAGATGTGAATGAAAAATCTCCACACATCTCGTATATAGTTTGGGTTGGAAGGGANGCAACTAATAACAGCTCTAAGGATGGGATGTGAATGAAAAACCTCCACACAGCTCATGTAACATTGAACATGTAACATGTAATATGTAACAGTTTGGGTTGGAAGGGACCTTAAAGATCATCTAGTTCCAACCCCCTGCCATGGGCAGGGACACCTCCCATCAGACCAGGTTGCTCGGTGCCTCGTCCAGTTTGGCCTTAAACACCTCCATGGAGAGAGGGGACTCCACAACCTCTCTGGGCAACATCTTCCACTGTCCCTGGGGCTTTTCCAGTAGGTGGACCAGGTCTCCAAGCTTCTTTGTGGCAGTTACCAGGTCAGGAGCTATCAAAACGAGAAATAACACCTTGTAGAGCAGCTTCTTGAAAATAATTCTACCTCCTGCTCCAGTCCCACTTGAGTTTGGTGTTGGTGGTGTAAAAATGGTGGTTTGCAGGGAAAGGGAAGCCTGGGAAGATTTCAAGGCTCTGACCCAAAGGAGAAATGTGTTTTCATGCTGTCCCTTGGCAAATGATCTGTTTCCTTCTTGCCCTTTGCAGTTGTTTCCTTTCCTCTGGGTTTCAGGCTCATACTGGCTGAGCATGGTATTTGTCAAAGGAACAGCATGAAGCCCTGTCTGTGAGAAAGTCCCTGTCGTTTGTTTTATCCACATCCAGGAATTGAGCTGAGATAAACAATTCAGGAGGCAAAACAGTGAAAACTGGAATGTGAGAGGTGTGTTTGTGTACAGCTCTCTACTAGACCTGCCTGCACTCTAATTTCTCTGCCCAATGAGTGGATCTTGCTCTTACCCACAAATACAGCTGGTTTGGTGAAACCAGGGTTCCATCCCAGCAATACTCCTCTACCTGTTTTTCCTGGTTAGCACTAAGGACCTGAGAGGAACAGCAGTTTCCCTGGTGGATTTTTTTCCCTATATCTGCTTGGATTCCAGCTTTCTGAGTATGGTTGCAGCTGCTTTCCCTGCTGGAGCTCTGATTCCTCCAGAGAAGAGTCAGAGGAAGGGCAAGAAAAATTTTAGAGATACTTTTAAAGCATTTCTGTTTAAAGGGCTGAGCATGGTGGTGTAATGAGTTCTGTACAGGTGTTTGCATTCCTGGTTTCTCTCCTTGAATCAGGGTGAGATATCTGACATCTACCCAGTGTCTGCTTAGCAGATCCCTTCCAAATCTGAGATGCAAACCACTTGTCACAGCTTCTGCTTCCACTATCGCTTGCACCCATCTTTACCCCTGGCTGCTTTATTTGATGCATGTATGATCTTTTCTGGGGGTGTCAATCAGCAGCACCCATTGAACACACCTGGGCTTGACTTTCTTACACATCTTTTGATGACTATTTGCATCTGCTAGAAGAGACAGGTTTTTTCTCAGCAGAAGAGTGAGGCTTTATCAGATCTCAGAATCACAGAATATCAGGGATTGGGAGCTACCTCAAGAGATCATCTAGTCCAGTCCCCCTACCAGAGCAGGAACACCTAGGTCAGGTATCACAGGAGCGTGTCTAGATGGGTTTTGAATGTCTCCAGAGAAGGAGACTCCACAACCCCTCTGGGCAGCCTGTTGCAATGTTCTGTCACCTTCACTGTGCAAAAGTTTTTTCTCATATTTATTTGGAACCACCTGTTTTTTAGCTTGCACCCATTTTCTGCCAGCTTAGCAGATTGCAGGACCAGCCTTAATATTATTTCCAGAAAGAAGATTATAGATTATTGATTATAGATTGGTTTGGATTGGAAGGGACCTTAAAGATCATCTAGTTCCAACCCCCCTGCCTTGGTCCCACTAGACCAGAGCCATCATAAAAAGTGTCCATGGTCCCAGAAACCCATTGTGCATGGTCACAGGGCCATTGTACAAGGTGTCTGTGGTCCCAGTGCCATTGTGCATGGTCCTAAGGACATTGTACAAGGTGTCTGTGGACCCAATCCTATTGAACAAAGTGTCCACAGTACCAGACCTGCTGTGCATGGTCCCAGGACAAGCTATCTTTGACAGATTGAATCTCTGACTGAAGCACCCTTGCCCACCTTTAGAAGTCACTGCCAGCAAGCTTGGGGAGATGTTTCTCATTCATAAACTGGCCAAGCTTGACCTTGTTAAAGGTGTGAGTTGACATATAATTGCAAGAGAACCTGTTGTGGTGGCTGTGCTGGGCAAAGGCTGAGGAGAAAGGAGCTAGTGCAGAGCTTTGCTGCAGCTCAGCATTTGATGGCTTGTTGTACCTGCATTATTGATTGTCTTCTGTTTGATGTTTTGCCCCACATGTAACTTAACTGGATACCCCTGTAAAGATAAAGTTTCTGGCTGTGTCAGCTTCTGGCAGATCCAAATTGTTTTAGAAAGGAAAGAGTCAGTAATCACGTGCCTTTTCTGGAATACTGGGAAACATTAGGTCACTTTTATAAGCCTTAAACTATCCTTTGACATTGCAAGCTTTTATTCTGAAGAAAGCTGCACTGTGCCTCTTGGCTGGTGAGGGAACAAGTTCACTGCCTGGTGCTCTCACTAGTCAAAGATCCCATTAATTCTGCCGGCTGTGAGGAACCATTTCTTGGTATTTCCTTCTGGACTGTAATTGAGAGTGACACAAAGCACTGGTGGGAACTGGACCATGTTGAAATCCCTGTTTTTCCTTACAGCCTTCTGCAGAGAAACAGCTCAGGTGGGATGAGGGGGTTTCTGATGCCTTACTTTTGAAATTAGTAACACCTCCAACACCTCACTAGCTGGAGGTGAGATTAGAGAGGAGTTTTTGTGCCACCTCACAGCTTGTCCTTGTAGTGCAGGATACATACAGTGGAGACATGCTGTTGGAGACATGCATGGTGTCTCTGGGAGAGCCTTGTAGTCATACAATGCTGGAAAAATTCAGGAAGCCTTGCCTGGTATTTCTGCTGGAGTCCACAGCAAGATTCCCCTATAAGATCTCTCATTTCAGACAACGCAAGTCAATCTATTTTTAGTTCTTATGGTTAATTGTAGAAGATCCATTCCATGCTAATGGACTTCTCTTGACAAGGTGAGGATGTTTTCTGATAAACTTCACACACTCTTGCTGTTTTAAAACTAGAAAAGGGTGTGCACCTAATGTCAATGTCCCAGTAGTGCTTGTTTTTTAGTCTGATGGAACTGGTAGGTGCAGTGAGTTGTTGAAGGTGTTTTTGTGCTTCTTGGTGTCCTCCATGGTATTTTTAATACCTCCAAAGATGAGGTGTACCCCCACCACAGTGTGGCTTGTCTCCTCTAGGGTCTAGATCGCCCACACAGTGTTTTAGAAGTCCCAAATATTGCTCTCAAGGGGAGCAGGACAGATCCTGAGCAGCCTGAGTGATGGCAGAAGAGCAGAAGCAGTGAGACTGATCAGAACCTGACCTTTTTTTGCACCTGGAAAGTTGCTGATGGATCATTCTCTGCCCAAATTCAGGAGGTTCTGTCTGTGGCTGTTTGTCTGGGATCTGAGCTGGTTTTCAGAGCCCTCCCACACAGCTCATGTGGAAATGCTTGTCTCCTGTTGCTGTCAGCAGGCGAGTGCTTTGCCTCCATCTGCTGCTGTTTAAAGTGGTGCTTCAAAAGCAAAGCAGAAATGGGAAGAGGAATTCAGGTTTAGATAAGGGGAAGGGCATGAGGAGGAATAGAAGGGAGGGCTGGGTGGCTTCACCCTGAACACACCACTGCAGGTGTAGCCCTGGTAGGAATGGGAACTACTGAGGATATGGACAATCTGACTGGGGGTGGCCCTGAGGTGTCTGCTGTGTGTCTTCTGGGTCGTGGACACCATGATGTTGGGGTTGTAGGGTCAGTGATTGGCCACCATGTTTTTTCTGTTTGCTGCAAGGCTAAACCAGCAACTCTGTGCCTTTCATTGGCTGCTTTCTGTTCCTCCTCATCTTCCTTGCTCAACCAGCTAAAGACAAATTTGTCTTTGCTAAAGACAAATAGTTTATACACCAGTGAATTGTCTTGCTTCTTGGGGACCTTCCAGGGTATTGCAATCCACTCTTCACACTGTGGCTGATTTGCTTTTCTGGGTTTGTAGATGAACTGATGCTTAATGATAACACTATAATCCAACTTATCTCTTCTTTTTGATGATTGGAAGAACTGCTCCAGGCTCCATCCCAGGCAAGGCTGGTCAAAGACAATGTTCCTCTGATGGAACCTTCTCCCTGTCAGCACTCCTGGGCTACAAAAGACATTCTTTTCCTAGCTGAGTAACCAGAACTAACCAAAACCCATTAATTTAATAAGATTCCTGATGTGGAGGGTACTGTCCATTCTTCTGAACATCATATAAACTGGACTGATGCAATGGCAAGAAAATTCCTGCAGACTGATGGGAATGGATGGACAGATAAACCATCTGCCATGGTGGAAACTGGGATGAAGAGACCTAAAGCAATGGGGTGGCCTTTTCCTTTGTCCATCATTAAAAGTGTTGTCTCCATGGCTTATGCAGAGGTGTGTAGTGGGAGGATTTTGTTTATGCTGTTAGAAATTCAAGTTGTTACAGATGGTCCATTATATATTACATTTTGGGGGAGAAAGTCTGATTTTTGGTGATGTTCATGGAATATGGCCATTGCTGGCAACTTACAGGTAATTTGGAGGTAACCTCACCCATCACTGAATTTAAAAAGCAGTACAGAATTGTGGTGAAAAAATGAGATTATGGTAAAATGGTGCCTTCAAACACAATAGATTGGCTCTCTGTGGATATTCTGTGTAATTTTGTTGTTTTTAGTGAGGAAAAAAAAAAGTTTATTCCATGCTTTTCTTCCTTGCCAGACCCCACAGGCTCCGTCACCCCCAGCTCACAGGAGGAGAGACAGATTCCATTAATTCTTGTGCATTACTGAGGGATCCTGGTGGATGAGATTCTTGCCTGGAATTTCTCAGTGGAGGAGCTCAGCTTTGCAGTGCTTGCAGATTGAGGTGAAAAGCTCAGCTCCAGGACAAATTCAGGGCACCTGTCACTGAAAGCATCACCAAGGCTGGGCAGGTGATACAGTTGGTCTGTAGGGCTTGGAATAATGCTGAAACGCCTAATTCTGGATAATTTTGGAGGTTCAGACCTCTGTGCACATGACTGGGGCATGCTCATCCCCAGGGGGACACACAGGGAGGAATTTGGCAGGGAGCCCTCTGAGGCAACAGTCTTGTTTAGTAAAACTGGGGTTGTGGGAGTCAGGGTGAGGAAATAACAACATCCACTTTGGTTTCTGCAGTCCCTGTCCCAAGGGCTGGTTGGGTGTTGCAGGAGGCCACAGGAATCCTGCCTGTGACCACAGCCAGACTAATGGCCAGCTTGGCAGCTTTTCAGGAGTGAGGAATTTGGCCACTTTCACAATAATGGCTGGAAATTCCACACGAATTCATTAGCTTTATTATGGGACATGTCCTTTGTGCTCCTCCTCCAGGGCTGTTTGAAACACTAAAATAATTACGTGAAGAAATAATAATAAAAAAAAGCTAAATAAGAACTGGTATCCCAAGCTTTTGTGAAGAAACACCCAGAATGTACCTACACCCTGCACCAGACAAGCTTCCTAAGATGTGGCTTTTGGCCAGATGAGATCTAAACCCAAGTTTTAGATCAGTTTGAGCCACTAAAACACCTCAGCCTTCTCCATGTGGGTGTCTTCTTTCAGATTCTTGGCTGCTGCTCAGCTTAAGCCTTTCATCTGTGTGTCTTAATGACTCCCAAAGATTCAGTTGGATGCAGTGTTAAGGTCTGACCCGTGGAGGCTGCACACCTTCAGACTCCTCCCCCCATAGGATGGGTTTTCATAGTTCTGTCCTTAACTTGCAAGGACATAATTTGCTTCTGTGGTAGTAAAATGCTTGGAAATACCCTGGGGAAAAGGTGTTTTGGTCAAGAGTAAGCCATAAAAATGACAGCATGGAACTTTGGAAAGGTCTACTTGAGATTACTCAGAATAGTCTTAGGCTGATGTCAAACCAGGACAATTGAGTAAATATTTTGGAAGCCCAGAGCTGATAACTTTCCCTTGCTTACGTTTGTAGAGCATCAGCCTGTAGAAACTTATTGACTCTCATGTGGCCTTTTAACAGAGGTTGTCCATGGACACAGTGTGCTTTTACTTTGATCCCCTTTTAGCAGGGCTGATGTTGTTTTGAGATTTGCCTGCTGATAAAGTGCAAGTGTGCGAAATGCAGGTTGTTTGCTGGTCATTTCAATGTTTGCTTCATAAATATTCCTTGTTTTTGCACAGAGGATTCTCCTTTTGTTCAAAGGGAAGGGTTTTCTCCTTTCTACTCAACCTCACCTTTATGAACAAAGGTTTGACTTGTTTTGTTTAATTTTTTTCCTTTAGTTTGGATGTGGGGAGTTCAACACAGCAAAGCTGTCCAGGAAGGTGGGCAGGTCCCAATGCATAGAGCATGGTTTAATTGGTTCTCAGCTCTCTTGAGAACTGTGACCCTCATCCTAAGGCTGATTGAGCTGATGAAGGGCTGAAATACAGCATTTTCAGCATTAACAAGATGTGCCTGGAAAAAATGAGTAAATCCTGGTAATGCACACCTACATTCTTCTAATCTCAGACAGCTGGAAAGTGTCTCTGGCTTTCTAGTAATGTTTGGGACTGATTTTCGTCAGTGCTTTCCTCCACCTTTCTGTTTATTCTTTTTATCAGGCTGGTTTCAAGGATTTGTTACCTTAACCCTGGGACATTAGGCTCATCCCACTCATGCTGCAGCTGACCCTGCCAATTCAGAGCCCACAGAAAGTGATCCAACAGTATAGCAGCAGACTGACCTGGCCAAAGGTCCATCAAGCCCATAATTCTGCCCTAGGTGGTAGACAGCAAATTGGGAGTTTATGAAAAGAGTCCAAGAGTGAGTGACCTGAAATCCTGGTCTGAGTGGTGCCAGCAGGGTGACCCAAGCTGAGCTGACTGACCAGAGATCAAGGGGCAAGTGGTTTTAAACTAGAGTAGGGCAGGTTTAGATTAGACATTAGGAAAAAAGTCCTTAACAATGAGGGGGGTGTGGAACCTCTCAGGTTGCCCAGATATTTTTTGGAAGCTCCATCTCAGAAGACATTCAAGGCTTGATGAGGTTCTGAGCAACCTGATCTAGTGCAGGCTGTCCCTGCTGACTGCAGGGGGTTGGACTAGGTGACCTTAAAAGGTCCCTTTCAACCAAACATGTTCTGTAATTCTGTGACTACTTGACACTCGTACCTTGGGCTTCTTCTGCAAGGTGTCTAAGTATATCCTGTACTGGAGTAATCCCAAGATGGGTCCTTCTTCTCTTTCCAGCAGTGGAAGCACACACTGTGCCTGGAAGGCACGAAGCCACAGCATGGGCAGGACTGGGACATGGCAGATCAGATGCTGTCCCTGTGATGGAACTGGGGCATTGTAGGATTGTTAGCTGTGCTAGCTTCTATGCCATGAGGTAGGTTTACCCCCACTGCAGCTCAACAAGGATCAGATGCAGTTTCCCCATGATGATGATGATGATGTCTCCTCTCTGGAGGTGTTTAAGGCACTGAGCAACCTGATCTAGTGAGAGATGCCCCTGCCTATGGGGGTGGAACTAGATGATCTTTAAGGTCCCTTCCAACCCCAACTATTCTATGAGTCTATTCTATGATGCTGGAGACGTCACATTGTTTTCCCTTCACTCTGAGCACTTGCACTGGGCTGTGCAGTGCTATCATCATGTCCTGGCTTGCACACTGATGAGCAGGGCTTTGCTGTTTGCAGCAGGGTGAGTCAGAGCCTAAACGGCCTCAGGGGCTGACTCACCAGGCCAGGGCTACACGTTTGCCCTTTTTCCAGCGAGACAACACGCATCTGCTTGAAGGCAGCCAAGGCACAGAGTGGGCGAGACTGAACCTCCCTGAAAAAACCCTACAGCTCCCCAAAGTGCAGGGACCTCGTGGAGGGTTTGGACACCAAAATGTGGGCAAAAATGGATATTGCAATGTTGTCCAGAGAGAATTCTGGTTGGGGGTTTTCCTACATTGATGCACAAGTGACTAAATACTGCAGTCACATCTCTGCCATCTGAAAGAACTCCCTTTTGGCTGGAGAAATGGACGGGTGCAGGGACCTCGCAGAGGGTTTAGACACCAGAGTGTGGGCAAAAGTGCATATTGCAATGTTGCCCAGAGAGAATTCTGTCTGGGGGCTTTCCTACACAAGTGACTAAATGCTGCAGTCACATCCCTGCCATCTGAAAGAACTCCCTTTTGGCTGGAGAAATGGACCGGTGCAGGGACCTTGCAGAGGGTTTGGACACCAGAGTGTGGGCAAAAGTGCATATTGCAATGCTGCCTGCAGAGATTTCTGTCTGGGGGGTTTCCTACATTGAGGCACAAGTGACTAAATGCTGCAGTTACATCCCTGACATCTGAAAAGAACTCCCTTTTGGCTGGAGGAATGAACTTCCCTTTTCTCCTCCCTGAGTGGGTGAGCTGGCTCCCGCTGCCCGTGCCCTCATGGCGGATATGCAGGACTGTCCAGGTCAGGCTGAAAGGAAAACCCTCCTACTGGGGGCTTTTCACTGTTGTGTTCCTTTCTAAAGAAAATCTGCAGGACTTTTCCTGGCCCTGCTGAAGGCAGGTCTGTAGCTGGAAGAGGGTGAGACTGGCCTCATTTAGGAGCTTGTCTGGATTTTTAGCCACTTGTTTCCCTCCCACATCCCCTGTGTGGGCTGGGGAAAGGCTTCCCTTTGTTTGTTATTCATGTAATTAATCTCATCCCTCCTCAACTTCGGGTTCTGCTATCCCTGGGCACAGAGTGGCCATTGGCATCTGCATTTGGCCCCTGCTGCACTGTGAAAGCCCCATCTGGAAGTCAAGGTACTGCTGGGTGTGTTGTTCTTAGGGATGCTTCACCTTTGGAAGACCTGGTAGTGGGACTGTAACTTAGAAAAGCAAGTTTCTTACATGGAACAACCTGCTTGTATCTCCAGTGATGAACTGCAGGAGCTCTGATGGTGTCACGTGTCACCTAGTTTGCAGATGTCAGGGTGAGGAAAACACTGAAAAGGCTCCAGTGTTAAAATCCTGTAGGATTTTTTGGTAGTTTACTTTAATATTCTTTCCATTAGCCTGGACTTCTGTGGGATGAAAGCTGACAGGTAAAGAATCATCCAGCTGCTGTACCCAGGAGAAGTCAAAAGCTTAGTCCTGATTTGCAAAAAGGCTTTTGGGGGCCCTCTGGGATATCTTTGCTGCCAAGAAGAAAATTCACAGCATTTACCCATGCTGACCATGTGCATTCAGGCTGGGGTGTTCATCCCAGCCCCTCACTCCTTCTTCCTTTGCTGCTGCTGGTTTTTTTTCCCTAAAGCCCTGTAAATTTTTCCCATTGTTTCCTTTTTGGTCAATGGGTTTACTTTTTTTCCCAGTTCCAAAGTGCTGCACTCCTTTTCTTCCTCTTGTTCTTTCTTGCTGTATTTCTGACAGCCTCACTGTCTCTCCTCATGCCAGCTCTCAGATTTACAGGGTGCTAGCAGGCTCAGTTTGACCTGTCTGGCTTGGTGAAGACCTGCTGAAACCTGCTGTTGCTCCAGAGACAGAAGGCATCAGGGGTGATCCTGCTGGGGTGGGAGGCTCAGGTGCTGAGCTCTGTGTGAGCACGTCTGGGAGCTGGAGAGGTGACACGCTCTGGGTTTTGAGCATGATGGAATCCACATGTTGGTTCCTGCTTGGGGCTGATCATTTTTGTTGTCTGTCAAACCATGAAAAGAAAAAAAAAAGAACAAAATATGATGAGACTTTATTGAGGTAACTTTGAAATATTGGTATTTCTCAAATATTGAAGCTCAAAACAAGCTTGCAAAGATGTTGAAGGAGACCAGCAGCAAAAAAATAAAAAAAAAAAATCCCTTTTGAGCATTTTAAAGAAAGCAAAGTGAGACAGTGGAAAAGGTTGCCCAGAGAGGTTGTGGATGTCCCCTCAATTCCTGGAGGTGTTTAAGGCCAGGCTGGATGAGGCATTGAGCAGCCTGGTGTGGTGGGAAGTGTCCCTGCCCATGGCACAGGGGGTTTGGAACTAGATGATATTGAAGGTCCCTTCCAACCCAAACCATTCTGTAATTCTATGATCACTGCCTGTACATGTGCTTCCCTCCACCCTCCTGGCCCCAGTGGAGGCCATAGTCTTCTTTTTCTTTTCCTTCTAAAAGCACCAAAAGGAAGCCTTGGACTGTTGTTATTGCTGTGATTAAACCTGAGCAAAACCAAAACCTGGAACATTTTCTATTATGTCCGGTTTTGTTTCCTTTTTTTTGTTTTTTTTTTCCAAGTCATCAACCAAACCAAAAGATCCTAAACAGACCCCAGGTGTTTAGTTTTTATGCAAACACAGAGTGACTTTATAAAAACACAGGCAAGAATTTTAACTACTTTGGAGATTTCCTACTTGCTGTCTTTCTCGAGGGCATTTGGACACATCTTCTCTGTTACAGCTGTGCCAACCTTAGTCCTGGCTTTCTCTTTCCAAGCTCGGGCAAGGAGAAAGCCATCATGGCAAACTCATTGTGACCATTGCACTCGCAGCCAAGAAGGCCAACCAAATACTGGGTTTCATCAAGAGGAGTGTGACCAGCAGGTCAAGAGAGGTGATTTTGCCCTTCTACTTGGCACTGGTGAGACCCCACCTGGAGTTACTGTGTCCAGTTCTGAAGTCCTCAACACAAGAAGGACATTGAGCTGTTGGAGCAGGTACAGAGGAGGCCACAAAGATGGTCAAAGGGCTGGAGCAACTGCCCTATGAAGACAGGCTGAGGGAGCTGGTGTTGTTCAACCTGGAGAAGAGAAGGCTCAGNCAACCCAAACTATTCTATGATTCTGTGAACCCAAGTGGCCCAGATTGCTGCAGTGAGTTTTTCCCAGGGGATGTTTAACTCCATGTGGGTTAAATTTCTGCATCTATAGCCACCCTTCTCCCCCACTCTTGCAAACAAAGTGGGACTTTCCAGGAATCCCATCCCAGAGCTGGGTCTGGTGGTTTGCTGTCATGTAGAGCAATGCAAAACCAGCACCTGCACTGCACTTGGACTGATGCCCACCAGGCAAGGATGGCAGGAAGAAGTCTACAAGGAAATTTTTCCCAGGTTTCATCAACTCCAGTGACCACTGGGGCGTGTAGGCTGGGCAGGAAGCTGGACCTTCATCTCTTAGCTCTTTTTTATTTTTTTTCCGGTTACCTGAGGCGCTGTCTGTCTCTTCAGCATGCAAATTCCTCTCTGCTTTTGCATCTCCCGTAATTCAAACCCGTGCAAATTGCTCCCCTGATATCCGTTCTCTGACTTAAGTGTTCCTGCTGCCGTTGAGTTTTGGCCTTCACCCTTTTTTTTTGGGGGGGGGGAAGGCTGGCACCCAGCGAACCCAGATGAGAAAGTGGCCCTTTTGTTGCTGGAGCTTTTTGCAGGAGCCTGGAGAGCTTTGCCTTCCCCACTGCGAGCCTTTTTGGCTAAGGGAATGCCTGCCCTTTTTTTTTCTGCTGGGGAGGGATTTAGGGGTGAGGGGGAGGTGAGAGCTCTCCTTGTGCTGCAAGAAAAATGATGAATGACTCTCTTGTGCTTCTGAACAAAACCAGGAAATCAAGAAAGAGGGGGGGGGAGAGGAGGCAAAAAAAGCAACGGNNNNAAAAAAAAAAGGAGGAAATGAGAAACAGTAAAGAGGCCTCCCCTTGCCTTCATATAAGAAATCACTCCACAGCATCTGGAGCCCAGTAAAAGGGGCCATTCCCAGGAGACCTCGCACTCGCCAGCCACCGCACATCTTTATTGCAAACTCCCGGGGCTTGGTGTCGGCTTGGAGGAGGATGGGGGGGTTCTGCAGACAAAACCTGCTTAATGAGGGCAGAGTCGAGAAGGGTTTTGCTGGCTGTTAGCTGTTGCGGGGGTCTGGCCCCAGGACAGGGATGCGTTGCTGTAGGAGCAGCCGGAGGGATGTCACTGCTGGCTCCGGCAGCAGCCGAGGGGTTGGTACCCGGCGCGGCTCGCCTTACACAGCCGCATCCGCTCCCCTTCTC
>VZTY01003270.1:17679-42031 GCA_013400935.1 Turnix velox
CCACATCATAGAATAGTTGGGGTTGGAAGGGACCTTAAAGATCATCGAGTTCCAACCTTCCTGCCATAGACAAGGGACACCTCCCACTACATAGAATCATAGAATAGTTTGGGCTGGAAGGGACTTTAAAGATCATCAAGTTCCAACACCTCCCATTAGACCAGGCTGCTCAGTGCCTTGTCCAGCCTGGACTTAAACACCTCCAGAGAGGGGGCATCCACAACCTCTCTGGGCAACCTGTTCCAGTGTTTCACCACCCTCACCATAAAGAACTTAATTTTTATATCTAGCCTGAATATCCCCTCTTCCACTTTACACCCATTTTACATCCACCCAATTTACATCAGGCTGCTCAGTGCCTTTCAGGGCATTGCATCCTCTTCTGCCCCCTCCAGCAGACTCCAGGATGTGCCCTTACTGGAGGCTGCTGGGCCAAAGAACCTGTGAGATCCCAGTCCCTCTGCAGGGACCATCCTCCCTGTGCTGTCTGCACACCCTCTAGCACACCACCTCTCTCCTCCTGCTGGCAGGCAGCTTCCATTGTCCCACAGGATGGCTGGTCATCTCAGGAGTGACTTTCACATCCCTTGTACTGAGGGGAAACTGAGGCACTGGGGACAGAAGTGCAGGCAGAACTAACTCCATGTTGATTCCAGATGCCTGTCCTGATGGGGACATGCCAGGGGTGGGTGACCCCCAGCAGTGGGTGACAGGCAAAAGTGTCTGCTGAGTGCTGGAGTCCCCCCTCCTGCCTGTGCCCTCTGTGAGGGCAGAGTTTGCATCCTTCTCCATCCCTGCAAGACACTGGAAGCACTTGGTGGTTTGGGGGCTGAATGTGAAGAACAAGCTGTGCCTGGTGAATTTACTTTCTCGGGAGGACACTTGATCAGAAACCCTGGGCTGGTTGGCAGTATGACTGATGTGTTTTAGTCCTGAGCCCTTCAAATTAGCTGGGTCCACTCAAAGGGAGAGAAGTAACCAGGCTTGTCTTCTATGGGAAAAGCTCCCATAGAATAGGTTGGGTTGGAAGGGACCTTAAATATCATCTAGTTCCAACCCCCTGCCATAGGCAGGGACACCTCCCACTAGACCAGGTTGCTCAGTGTCTTGTCCAGCCTGGGAAGTCTGACTCCTCTGTGGTTTCCATAATGCCATGCTGAGGTGTCTGCTCATCCTGATGTCTTACTAATTTGCCAGTGATGATTTGGAGTTATTTTTAACTGCTGCATTGTGCAACTAATGGGCTTTTTATTGGTGGTAAACAAGCTGAACTAGGCAGGAATGCTGCCGAGGCAGGATCAGGAGACTTGTTTCTTTTTTCTGTAGAAATTGCTTCTTCACTTTTTTGTCTTTAAAAGAAAAAAGATAGAATCTTTGGCTTTCTAGCAGCTTGATGTTATTGCTCCCACCAGCCTGTGCCACAGGGAAGTAGCGATGGAGTGGCTGAGGTGCATGCTTGGCCTGATTTTTGGGTCTAAAACTGTTCTCTGATTTGGTTTAAGGGTCTGCACCCTCTGTCAGGGTGGTAATGGCTTTGTCCACCATCTCTGGATTGCACAGGACCCATCCTGCCTTTGCACAAATTGCTGCTCCTTGCAAAGCTATGGGATGCTCAGGGCTAAATGCATGGTGAAGGCTGTGGAAACCCTGGTGTTTTCCTTTCATGCTTCTTGCTTGATGAACTCAAAACTGGCTGTGGACATGCAGTGTTTCAAAACTTTTCTAGCATGGTGAAGAGAAGGCTCGGGTGGAACCTCAGAGTAGCTTCTCAATACCTGAAGAGGGCTACAGAAAGGCAGGAGTAGGACTTTTTAATAAGATATGTGATGGGAGGACTGGAAATAATGGATGTAATTTGAAAGGGGGGAGATTCAGGCTAGATATAAGAAAGAAATTCTTTATGATGAGGGTGGTGAGATACTGGAACAGGTTGCCCAGAGAGGTTGTGGATGCCCCCTCAATCCCTGGAGGTGTTTAAGGCCAGGCTGGACAAGACACTGAGCAGCCTGATGTAGTGGGAGGTGTCCCTGCCTATGGAAGTGGAGGTGGAACTCCATAATCTTTGAGGTCCCTTCCAACCTAAACTATTCTATGATTCTATTCTATGTGAGTGAAGTTGTATCAGAAGTCAAAGAAACAATACAATGAAGGAAAATGCAGGTATGGCTGCTTGGTTTGTGAGACCCAGCCTGTCACCATGTGGCTCTGCTTTGGGTGGTCACCAAAAGAGAAGCTACCCATGGGCTCAGCCTTCATCTCTGCAGCTTGTGTGGCACTGCTGCCCAGTCTAACCTCCAAGGGAAAAGTATCAGACTTCAGTGGCCAAGAAAAGAGAGCTGACCTATTTTGGACACTTATTTATATTCAGGTTGCTTCTCTCTGTCTCTGTGAAAAAACTGTTGTGGCTCAAATACTTTTTAAAAAGTCTTAACTCCTCCCCTTAGCTTTTGTTTTTTAGCAGGATATAATCTAAGACTAACATCTGTATTTCCCAGCAGTTAATAAAGATCTTATTTTCTTTCAGTTTTCTTCCTGAATCAACATTTTCACAGGGCAATGCCAGCTAAGCCTTTGGTTGCCTTGTGTCTTAATTTTACCAGGTTCCCTTTTTATTTAAAGCCCTTCCTACAATTAAAAGCTTCAAGACAAAACAGGAAAAAAGTTGAAAATATTTTAACTGCTGTCTGTGATCACGAGCCATAATGAAAAATCCTCTAATTCAGAGTCACAAGATTAACAGAAAACTGAGTGGGTTTTAAGTACAGCTTTTTCTTTTCCTCACTGTGCGTTTCTTTGCTCAAATTTTGATCTTGTCTTGAAAGGTGAAAAGGTTTGAGGGTTTCTTTTGTGTGTGTGTGTGTGTCTTGTTTTGACAGCTAACTGTTCTCCAGCTTTATATGCTGCAAGTTCACTGTTAATTTCTGCTGTCTTTGAAATTGAAACTGTGGTGTCTGTGACAAACTGTATCCTTGAAATAATCATGAAATTTGAAGAGCTCAGTGAGTGCAGCTGTGTGTGTGTTGATCCTTTCTGTTATCCTGCTTATTTTAGGACTTGTATTTATTACTGTGAGCAGTAGTACTGTAAGTTAAACCAGAAAACAAAACAAAGGCAAATGCTGCATGTGTATCATCCACATGAGTAAGTGGAACTTCTTTTTGTCCATTGTATTCCATGATTTTTCCTGCTTGAATGTAGGAGGTTTTTGTGTCTATCTGTTTTCTTTTTGTCTTAGAGACCTAAAAGAGCATGGTTTTTGGAAATACCAAGCCCTTTGGCTCCCTTAGCCAAGTTCACTGAATGTACCAGACTTAGACTTAACTGGCTGTGTCCTACGTGACTGCATCTACATGAAGAACATATCCAACTCCCAGAAGGTCTGTGGGAGCCTTTCCATCATCCTTGCCTGCAGTTGGATTTGACCCTAAGTACCTCAGAGGAGGACTAGGGAAGTTCCTTTGTTACAGCTGTGCTGTGTGGCTTTTGTGTCTGTCATCTGAGTCCTTGTCTGCTGAGTGTCTGACTTGAAATCCCCAGTGTCACCCCACCTGTACCCACATGTGCACTGAGATGTCTCTGTCCATGGCTGTGGCTGTATTTGGGACAATCTAATTCCACTTAGAAGGGCTGGCTGGTCCCCTACAGAGTCCTGCAGCCTCATGGCTTGGTGGGTGTCATCTTGCCTAGTGGCTCTCTGAGAACAGAGGGTGTGACTGTCATCTTCTCATGAGCCAGGTCCTGTGCAAGGATTTGGAGAGGACTGGAACCTGTCTTGGCCCTACATGCTGTTCTGATGTTGATCACTGGGCAGCCAGATGCTGTGATAGTCTTTGCCCAAAATCAATGGGAAGCAGAGAGCGTGGAAGAAGGGAGAGTTTTCCAAATTCTTTCTAAGAGAAACAGTAGCTGAGGTTTATATCCTCCAATCCATGACTTTCTACTGATGGAGAACTCTCCTGAGAAGCTCACAGTTGCTCTTGGCAGGAGTGGAATGTGGCCAAGTGAAGTTATCAATGCTCTGTGCTCTTCAGCTTTCAGGTGGTTCATGTCTCTTTATAGTTTTGTGACCCCTGTGTTGTGTTAAATGTATTCGTAAAGCTCCTCTGAAAGGAGGAGGTAGAGATGTAAGTGAAATTCCTTGAGTTCCTCAAAATTCAGTCCTTGGTGCATTTGCTTATTCACCTTCATGGCACTGATAGTGTTATTTACATGTGTTGGCTCCACACCCAGACCAGAAAGTCATAGAATCATAGAATAGTTTGAGTTGGAAGGGCCCTCAAAGATCATCGAGTTCCAACCCCCCTGCCATAGGCAGGGACACCTCCCACTACATCAGTGCCTTGTCCAGCCTGGCCTTAAACACCTCCAGAGAGGGGGCATCCACATCCTCTCTGGGCAACCTCTTCCAGTGTTTCACTACCCTCACTGTAAAGAATCTCTTTGTTATATCTAGCCTGAGTAAGTTTTTGATGAAGTTACTGGGGAGGACTTCTGGTTTTCTGATTTGTTCAGTTTCTTGGAAAAGTTGGATCCCAATCTGAGCCTTCCTTGTTTTGTTGCCACCATATTTATCTCTGAGCAGGAAGGCTGATTCAATTACAGGGCACTTTGGCTAATGTGCAAGAGTGGCAGTTCCCTGAAGTTTCACATTAGTTTTATTTTTCATGTGGTGAAAATCACGCTCACACATCCAGAGGGTTGAGGAAAGAGCAGTGCACAGCAATTGCTGAATATACATTTCAAAATTCCCCTTGGAAGATTGTCTAATTAGATTTAATGAGCTGGCTGGTGGTGCCTGCATGTGCGTGTGGGCTTTCACCACCTCTCCCTGGATAACAGGATCAGAAGTGCTCATGTGTGTCCAGCCTAACTTGGATGAGTATGTGGGAGAAATGTGTTTTTGCACTTAGAGATGCAGATTTGAAGCAGATTTTTACTTGCATTTCTCATGTCTCTGCTGTAATGAGAGACAGTGAAGCATTTAAGGGCTGGAGCATCTGCCTTATGGAGACAGGCTGAAGGAGTTGGGGTTGTTCAGCTTGGGGAAGAGAAGGTTCAGGGGGGACCTCAGAGTAGCTTCTCAATACCTGAAGGGAGATACAGAAAGGCAGGGGTAGGATTTTTAGCAAGATATGTGATGGGAGGATTAGAAATGATGGATGTAAATTGGAAGAGGGGAGATTCAGGTTAGATATAAGAAAGAAATTCTTTATGGTGAGGGTGGTGAAACACTGGAACAGGTTGCCCAGAGAGGTTGTGGATGCCCCCTCTCTGGAGGTGTTTAAGGCCAGGCTGGACAAGGCACTGAGCAGCCTGATGTAGTGGGAGGTGTCCCTGCCTATGGCAGGGAAGTTGGAACTTGGTGATCTTTAAGGTCCCTTCCAACCCAAACTATTCTATGATTCTGTGATAACAGGAAGTGAGGTTTTCTGTGGTTTCAGCTGCTTAGGTGAAGAGGGATGAGAGCAGAGCATCTCTGATAGCTGATATCTCATCCTCCATAAGACCACTGGTGCAGGGGAAGTAGCAGAGCTTCAGTAGGTCACAGGACAAGTGCCACCAGGCTACCAGGGGAAGGTTTCAGTTTAACTGGAGAGAAATGGCTAGTGAGACTGGGATTTCAGTGCGTGGCAACCATCAGGTTTAAACCTTGTGGTGTCCTGGATCTGTTTGGCTGGCTGGTTTCCCATCACTGGAGATGGCCCTAAGTTGGCTGGGTGTAATTTGGCTTTTTTGCAGGGGTCAGAGCCATGGGTCAGTGCTCTGTTTCCAGGAAGGACCAGCCCGGGTAGAGAGCCATGCTGAGAGGGTGGCCATTTTAATGAGGGGGTTCTCATAGTGTTTTTTTTCTCTCTTTTTTATTAATTAACCTTTGTTTTCTGTCAAGAAAGCTGTCCTGAGGCACGACTTAGTAAGGCAAACATGCCTGGACAAAGGGAGCATTAAGCCTGCACAGAGGGAGGGGAGTGGGTTACACCTCTAATTACTTTGTGTGCGTGTAATTTTTTTTTCACCCCCCACTTTGGTGACTGATGGGTCTTGAAAGGACTTGCCGAGGTTGGTGGAGTGATTCACTGGGGCAGAGCATGTTCTGGGCTGAAGCTGGGGCTGTCTGGGCTGCCACGGTCATGCAATGCCCTCTTGCTGGTGTTGCCACACCTCAGTCAGCTCTGGCTGCTCCCGAGGTGAGGATCAGGCTTTGGGGTTCACTGCTCATGTCCTGGCTGAGCCAGAGAGGAGGATGGAGGGGGTTGGAGCTGCTGGAGCAGGTCCAGAGGAGGCCAGGAAGATGATCAAAGGGCTGGAGCAACTGCCTTGTGAAGACAGGCTGAAGGAGTTGGGGTTGTTCAGCCTGGAGAAGAGAAGGCTCAGGGAGAACCTCAGAGTAACTTCTCAATACCTGAAGGGGGCTACAGAAAGGCAGGAGTAGGACTTTTTAATAAGATATGTGAAGGGAGGACCAGAAGTAATGGATGTAAATTGGAAGAGGGTAGATTGAGGCTAGATATAAGAAAGAAATTCTTCATTGTGAGGGGGGTGAGATACTGGAAGAGGTTGCCCAGAGAGGTTGTGGATGCCCCCTCTCTGGAGGTGTTTAAGGCCAGGCTGGACAAGGCACTGAGCAGCCTGATGTAGTGGGAGGTGTCCCTGCCTATGGGAGGGGGATTGGAACTAGATGATCTTTAAGGTCCCTTTCAACCCAAACTATTCTATGTTGCTCTCCCTTCAGGGCATCTCAGTGGGTGCTGTTGCCCAAGATGCTCTCATGTGTAGCACTGCTTCTAGGCTGGCTGGCTCTCCCTTTGGGAAGAAGTGCACTTTCTGCACCAAAATCATAGAATCATTTAAATGAGTAAAGACCTTTAAGATCATTATGTTTAACCTTAAACCTAACACTACCAAGTCCACCACTAAACCATCACTAAACACCACATTTACATGTCTTTGAAATACCTTCAGTGATGGTGACTTGGACACATCCCTGGGAAGCCTGCAGCAGTGCCTGATAGCCCTTGTGGTGACCCATGCTTTTATAAATTCCATTGTTCTAGAGAAAATAANAGAAGTGCACTTTCTGCACCAAAATCATAGAATCATTTAAATGAGTAAAGACCTTTAAGATCATTATGTTTAACCTTAAACCTAACACTACCAAGTCCACCACTAAACCATCACTAAACACCACATTTACATGTCTTTGAAATACCTTCAGTGATGGTGACTTGGACACATCCCTGGGAAGCCTGCAGCAGTGCCTGATAGCCCTTGTGGTGACCCATGCTTTTATAAATTCCATTGTTCTAGAGAAAATAACTGTTTGCAGATTTTTTTCTCCCTGAAATACCCCTTAAATAGGTTTCATTAAAGAAAAATTGTATCTAGCAAGAGGGAATGATCATCTCTGCTATTTCAGGCCAATTTCTTGTCTAGTCAGAGTGGGGAAATCTACTGCCATTGTCATCTGTTTGCTTCCCCCAGCTCTTCTGTGCTGATGGAAGATCAGTCTCATCTAACAGCCTATAAAAGGGTTTTAAGCATGTTTAACCACCCTGCTGTCTGGTGGTTCTTTCAATAAGTGGAGCTGAGGGACTGCAGCAGACTATTTCTTCTGCAGGAATCCCTTTTGGCTTGAAAGGAATTATTCATGCAGTTATGCAATCCATGTTGAGTTTTCAATTTGTCACAGTTTTCTCCTGCCCCCTCCCTTTTGTCCACCAGCCCAACCAGGCTCCTGCTGAGTCTCTTCAATGACTGACATGCTTTAGAAAGAGCCCTAGTGTGTAGGTGTAGTCCTGATCTGGCAACACTCCCTGCTTGGAGCAAGTGGTTGTGGTGCAGGATATGGCTCTGAAGCCTCTCTGAGTTTAAGGTTACCCCAGACAGGGAGGGAAAGCCATCATTTTTCATCACAAATTCTTTTCTGAGAGCCTGTGGTTGCCTGGTGTCTCGGATTCCCTCCCTGCATCCATGTGGGAAAGTTTTGAGCATTTCCAAGCAGCTCACATTTCTTGCAGGGAAAAAAAAAAATCTCAGTAGCAGAGAGGACTGTGAGAACCCCTGCAGCCATATCCTGAACATGGTCCTGGTGGAAAGGTGTTGGGGAAAAGCTCAGGAGCCTTCCCTCCAGTAATATTTGCTCAGGTGGCTGCTTGCAGAGCTCAGGGTTTTATTTTGCTTGAATGATTTGAGATGTGGGATGGAGGTGATAACTGCTTATCCTGGTGTAGGTGAGAGCTGCCATTTGTAACAGGAACCTAAGATGATGCTGTCCCCAGTTAAATAATAGAATAATTTGGGTTGGAAGGGACTTTCAAGATTATCTAGAGCCTACCTGTGCTGCACATCAGCTTGGCACAGATCATTTCTTCATCAATTCTGTGTGAAAATACTCCAGAGAACCTGCATGGCTTTTGAACATCAGCATCTTGCAGGGCAGAGGTCTCTTCTATGGCAGAAGCTGTTGGACACAAGCCTGCTCTTCACCTATTCCAGTTGTGAAAAGAAATGGCTTAGCCTGAACCTCAGATGGAATGAACTAACATGGAAGTAAGGGGTGGGTGTGTTGAGACTCCCAGAAACACTGCTTGTGGGTGGCTGCTGTGGGTGAGCTGGGTGTGAGTGCCCTATGCTGCCCCAAATTCACTGCTCAGGGGGATTCTATGCATGTGTATCCTGGTGGGTTGATGGGGAAGGCTCCTCTTACATCCAAGCTCTTGCCACAAAGCCCAGTGATGAAGAGGAATATGGGGATGGGGTTGTCCTGAGCAAATGGTGTGTGTGGCTCCTTCACTCCCATGTGTATCCCCCTGGAGGAGAAGGGGGACATGTGCTGTTGGGTGTCCTGATGCTAAAGGAGCCAGGCAGCAGGTGGTACCTGGACAGCACCTGGTTGGCTTTGATTCGTGGTGGTGATGCAAACCTCTGTGGGATGCAGTAAATGGTTGCTCTTGCTGTTAGATAGAATATTTTTCTCATGTTACTCCTTCATTCAATACTTTGTAAGGATCACAGGGAGGGTTGATAGCAAAGCTAGCTGTTGCCAATCACACAACCTTCTTTCTTTTGACTCCCTAAATGTTCCAGCATGGAAAAATAATAAAAATTCACTTGGTGTTATTGTTTTGAGGGTGTTCATTCCTTGGAGATGCACCAAGATGGAACAGGAAGATCTGAGGGAGGGTGTACATCTGGGGCTGTGGTTGGGACTCTGTAGAACTGTTTAAAAATACATAAAACAAAGAAAATCCAATCAACCATTCCCTAAAGATGACTTTTGCTGCTCTCCCTTGATGCAGCCCAGGCCTTGAACTTGACACCCCCATTTTCCTCTGATTTCTGTTACTAATTTCTCTTGCTGCAACAAGTGTTAAAGTCACAGCTGCTAAGCAGCAGGCCTGGGCTGTGTTTCAACACCACCCCCACCCCTCCTCCTTCAGCTCTCCTTCTTTCCCAGAGGCTATCTGCATGCCTGTGCCTGCATCTTTTGTGCTGTGTCCTCCATCCTGACACGACTTTTTTTCTCTTCTCTCCCTCTGCCTTTCTCATTTTTTGAAGGATTCTGGCTGAAGATATAATAAGTGGTGTTGTCTTTTAGAGATACATCAGCCTTGAGAGTTCCCTAACCTGAGGAGTGCAAAATACTTGGGAGAATATTAGTATCGAGTAGAATAGAATGGAATAGAATAGAATAGAATGGTTTGGGTTGAAGGGACCTTAAAGATCATCTAGTTCCAACCTCCCTGCCATAGGCAGGGACACTTCCCCTTAGACCAGGTTGTTCAGTGCCTTCCTGGTCTTAAATACCTCCAGGGATGAGGAAGCATCCACAACCTCTCTGGGCAACCTGTTCCAGTGTCTCACCACCCTCACCATAAAGAATTTCTTCCATATATCTAGCCTGAATCTCCCCTCTTCCAATTTGCATCCAATATTTTTAGTCCTGCCATCACATATCTATTAAAAAGTCCTACCCCTGACTAGTTTAGTGGCTTCTCAGGTGATGTGGCACAGGGGCTAATCCTTGCAGAAAATGGAGAGTTGGGAGGTCTCTCACCTGCTCCTGAATTCCTCAGCCCAGCCAGACAGCAGGATCCCCTTGACCCCATCTGTTTTATTTGGGTCCTATAGTTGCTTAAAGTGAATTCACTTGCTTTGTGAGATGAGCTCCTGGCTTGCTTCTTGATACCAGGTTTGTCCCTACTTGTTCCTGCCACTGCCTGATCCCCAAGGATGGGGAGGGCAGGCAGGATCCCCTATGCTGCTCCAGGGCCTGATGCCAAAGCTCTAGCATCTTCACTTAGTGCAGAAGTGTGCCTGCATGTGTTTTTTGAGGGCACATTTGCTGTGCCCATTCTTTGCCTCACCCCCACATCTTAAAATTCCCCAAATCTTCAAGTTTTTGATCCCAGTCATGTGCATACATGCTCTGCACCCGGAGTGCTCTGAACATCTGATTATGAAGTGCAGATCTTTCCCCCTTGATGTCTCTGCTGTGTGCTGTGCCATATTAATTCTATCAGGAGGGCATCTGGGTGATAAAAAGCAAACACATTTAGCTTTTGCACCCAGTAAAGACTTCTCTTTCCTTGTTTTAAAGCAATGCCTGTTCCATTTTGAGCCTGGCTGGCTTCCGAATGAGCCTTGTGTGTGGGCACGTGTGGATTATCTCTGTCTCTATGGCTACCCTGGAAACTTCTGAACCAGAAAATTCACTGGAGGGATGGAGATCTTAAGATGCTGGTTTCCTACAAGCTTTTTTTTTTTTTAAATGGTTGCTAGGTGGTGGGACTGGATCTTGTTCATATCTCCTTGATGTAGCAGAAACTGAGCCATCAGGGTACCAGCAATCAGCTCCTGAGCATGGTCTCAGGAAAGAGAAGCATTAAAAAAACCCCACAAAGCAAAAACCACCAACCTTGAAAAAATCAAGCTTTGTTGGTTCTATGACACCAGTGTATTAATATTAATTAGGTCATTTTACTAATTACCTGTTGATCTGTATATAAGGAGACATCAGAGAACTACATGGAAGTCAGTCATCTGTGATGGTTCCCTGAAAAGCCATCCTCCTTGGTTCTTCTCTCTGGAGTTCCACCAGTTCCTTGTCATTTTGGGCACAAGAGATGCTGAAAATGCTCCCAACCCAAGAGTATTCTAGTAGTAATCTGGCCATTTTAAGACATTTATTCCTTTCTGCCTTGTCAAACCTTTTCTTTCTCTCAATTCTCCCTGAGAGCTTCTGCTGCTTCTTCCACCCCTGCTGATGGCAGGCTGAGACCTGTCAGACCTTCCTGGTTCCTTCCTCAGATCCCAGGGCTCAACTTCCTTTTTCCAAGGGTTTCTTGATCATGCAGAACCTTCAAAATCAGTATAAGATGCTACATAAACCTCTGTAATCCTCAGAGGTTCACCCAGGTGGGAATCTTCATTATGGAATGGATTTGGATTTGGGGTTATTTGGCATCAGAGAGGAAGTGAGGACAGGCTGACAAACATTGCTCTCAGGAAAGAGACAGCAAAAGCTTCATCCAAGATGTAGATTATGATAAAAAAACAGAGAAAAGAGGGAATATTGCCTTTTCCTGAAAAAAAAGAGCTGTTGGTGCTCAAAGCAGGGAGTGAAACAGCATTAGATATAATTGATGTTATGACACAAGTGGTGGAGACAAGGCAGGAGAAGCACGGAGGTACCTGCCTCCAGCCATCTGTACATGAACAAACAGCTGTCTCAGGAAGAAATTAATTTACCCTGGATAGAAATCACCGTGTATGGGAACTGGTTAAGGCAGGTTATTTCAGCAAAAGGTTGCATCATGCAGCCTCTTTTCCCTCCCTGTAGGCCATCTGGGGATTTCCTGACTGATCCTGTTCCTATTGCTTTCCCTCAGTGCTTGAGATATCTTTTAGTAGGTGCTTGTGAGCAGCTGTGGTGGAAGAGAGCAGAGCTGGCCTGGATCATTAAGGGAAAAATGGGTTCATAACAACTAAGGTGATTTGGGGGCATTAATCAGTGCCTTCAGTGGAAGATTTGGTGATTTGTTGGGTTTTTTTTTCCTTTTCCTTGCAGCCTACTGAAAGCATGATGGAGCTGGTGAGGTAGATGTATGGCTGTTGTGTTCATGGGAGCAATGAAATAAGGTTCTCCACTGCCCTTGGCCTGCTGTGTTGCTTCAGCAAGGCTCTTTCATTTTCCAGTCATTAGTCATCCTCTTGTTATTTTGTGTAAGAGATTTTAACCAGCAGAGGAGATATGGGGACATGAAAGATTAGGCTACATCCTGTACCTCTGTACTGTTCTTCTGTCTTTGCCTTGTTCTCCTTCCAAATCCATGACCATTGAGACCATACAATGAAAAGCAGGGAAGAGAATTCTTTATGGCAGGAGGAACAGCCAGTTCAGACTTGTGCAAGTCAAGTAGCCTGACCCTTAAAATAGTCTGGAGGCTTGGACTCTATTCCCAACTGCATGATCTTGAGCAGATGATTCTTGAGTTGCTCCAGGTTGTCTGTCTGCTGTCTGCAAGCACTGTGATGGTGCTGTTTCAGAAAACTTCAAAACCTTGATGCATTCCAAGAGAGCGAAGGCTGTGGAGAACATTAGGGAAAATTCTCCATAATGTGGCTGGTTATTCCAGCCTTTGTATCAGTCAAGACCCAGGAAATCCAGCAGGAGCTGGTGGATTTGAGGGAGCTCAGCTTCAGGACCTGTACATGAAGATGCACATTAGCTAATCCAGTCATGACACAGTGAGGTTAGAGGTGCTTAGCTCATCCCTTAAAGCCTCACTGTTTTTCTCTTTGATGAGTAAATCTTTAGGGGCAAGATTATCTCTAAATGGGTTTGTTCAGCAAGTTGTATGCCATGAGTCTGTTGTCCTGAAGGGACCTCAGGTTCAGTGTGTTCATCTTCAGTCATAACAACAGCATTTGATGAAGTGTACAATTAGATTTATCTTTTCTAGGAGTCATTGTGCTCCCAGGGTCTTACAGTTCTTCCAGGACCAAACCTTAGTCCCTGTGAAGGAGTTCACTGACTGACAGTAACTTTCTCTCCATGAGCAAATAGCTCATATCTACCTGAATTTTCTCAAAGGCAACTTGAAGACACACTTGTCTGTTAGGTGCACAGGCTCACTTATGTTTTGGCACGTCCACCTCTTTGATATATAATGACTGGGCTGGGAAAATGCAAATCACATTTGCAAAATTGCTGATTTTTTTTTTTGTATGGGAGGAAAAAAAATCTTTCCTGAAAGTCTCGAGTTTGAGGAGTATCCAACTTCTGCCACACTTCATAATGACTTGGCTCTGGTGCCAAGTAAGGAATAAAGAGTTTTTCAGCAGGTTCCTCTTGGTGCTGTGGGCAAACAGCTGCATTTTCTCCTCTGTGCTGAGTGGTTTGAGGTGGGATCCATGTGAGGGTAAGTGTCCTGAGGCAGTTGTCTCTCCTGGGTTTCTGCATGAGGTGAGCTTTGCTTCATCTGCATAGGCTGAGATAAAAAGCAAGTCAGATGCACAGCTCAGGGTTAACGCCTGGGGTTGTCTCAGTTTGGGCAGCTGCAGTGCAGGAGGGTTTTTTTGTGAGGAGGCAATCTTTGGAGAGAAGCAGGTGAGGTAATTACCACAGTCTTTTTCCTCTCAGATTTCACTGAAGAGTTCCAGCTTTTGCAGAGCTGAAGAAACACAGAAATCTGACTTTACCTCCCCTCCTTTTTGCGTTAACCTGTATGTGCAGAGATAAAAGTGCTCCAGAAGAATGTGGAGTTATTTATGTAGCCCTAAAAGCACAGTCAGAGTCAGAGCAAGGGTCTTGCACTTAAATATCTATCCAGTGTGTCTATATGGCTGTCCTTGTCATGGTTACAAGGACTTCCTTCTATCTTCTGGCTTGATGTGCATTGCTCTGTCAAGGATGGGATTTTTATGATCCCTTTTTTATAGATGTGCACAGAGTGATAAAATAACTCCTCCAAGGTCTCTTAAGGAGGGGGAAGCAGGGTGGGAGGGCTTGAATCCAAATCTGTAGGATCCCAGTTCATAAACTTGGCCCTGAGACTGTTTATGGTACCTCCCTGATGTCAGGATTGACTTCTCTGAACTTGGCTGGGTTGCTCCAGTGTCAGCTGCTTTAAAGGACTTCACCATGAAACACAGAAACTGAAGTGAGGGAGCAGGAACAAAGACAATACTGAATGCAAAAATAAGTAACACAGAGCACTGGGACTATCCACCAGAATCCATTTTTGTCTTAGTCTAATTCTCTTTAATTTGCATTTCTTCTTTTTTATATAACATTGGTTTTGATGAAGAAACATGCCAGAGCCTGTGACTTCTATGGCAAGTCCATTCACAGGTCCTCATGTTAAGGCAACACTCCTGATTCCATCTCAAACAGACCAATGCTGAGGACAACAGTAGCAAAGACCTTTTGTGGTGGTATTTTTGTGTGTTTTGGTTTTCTTTTTTAATACTATCTTCAAAAAAGAGATGGGTCTGTGTGGCTGTGAGTAGAAGTCATGGGCTCCCAAATTGGTGGGACCACAAGCAGGAACAGGTAGACTGGTGATGTTGTCCTACTTCTAGAAGGGGAAAGACATAAGTAAGGCTTTGTGGGGAAGGCAAACTCTCTGATTAGGCTGGTGGCCAAGCTTTCAGATACATGAGTTGGTCTGGAACAGTCTTCAAAACGAAATTAAGTTTTAGAGCAAATTCTCTGAGCTTAAGGACTGCAGATTGTTGGAGAGAAAGGTAATTTTGCCTTTGTTAGCAAAAAAAGTGCAGTTAAAGACATTAACTTCTATAGGGAAGAAAGAGGATTTAACATCTATTGAACATGATGTTAGCTGGGAGGAGACAGGGCAGAATTACTGCAGGCAATAAAGTCAGTCTCTCTATTCTAGTGTCTAGCAGAACTATAAATGCTCGTTTCCAAGATTGCCTTTTGAAGGTATTTTATGTGTCTCTCTTGAGGATCGTGGCTGAGAGGTCAGAGGCTGCCCAAATAAAGGAATGTGCCTTTTCATAGCATCAGTAGCTGAGTTGTGAGAATGCTTCCAGAGGATGCTGTGAACACTCTGAATTTCTGAGTGCTCAAGAGGAGGCTGAGGGGGCTAAAATCCTCTCAGTTCTTCATCTCCATCCACTTTTGTCCATTGTAGAGGACAAGTCTATGTGGATTTGTGGTCTGAGCTGTTCCAGTAGTGGGCTGGTTGTTTCAGGAGACATGCTGGTGATAGGACCACTTGAAGATATCCACACAATAGCTAATTTCCTTGGGAAATATCCATGAGAGGAGAGATAGAACTGCTGACTCTGAAATGAGGGGTGGCAAAGGGTTGTGTGGATAGACCTCTCTGCAATTTATTAGAAAGATAAATGTTACCAAAATAATATTTCTCTGGGAACTCAGGAATGTGTCTTAATATCTAGGAATACACACTGCCAAACACGTTGTATTAATAAGGTAAAACATAGATATTCCTGGATGTGACAGCCCAGATTTTTTTTTTCATGAAATAGTAACAGCACCAGCAAATGGAGGTGCTATTTTAGGTTTTGTTTTGGTAACTAATGTTGATGTTACAGGAGGGCCTGGTTGTACAAAGGAATCTTGGGCTTAGTGCTCATAAAATGGATTCCTTTTAAATTAAATGGAAGCCTAAACAAAAGTAGGTCTGGAACTAGGGATGCTTGTCTTTGAAAGGGCAAACTTTGAAAAATGAAATAACCTGGTGGGTGAAGTCATCTGGGCAGAGAAGCCTGGGAACTTGAATGCAGAACCTCTTTCTAATTCAGAGCTATCTGCAATGAGGGACCCCAAGCAAAGGAGGAAAACACAGGAGGAAAGGGCTTCAGGGTGAAGCTGATGAATATCCACCTTAAAAAGGATAGTTGGGATTAAACAGGCTGCAAGGAATGGAAAAAAAAAAGTCTTAATTGGCAAAAAAGTGATGTCTTGGAGGTCAGGAGGGGTAGCGATAAAATGGGAATTGCCAAAAGTCAAGCTGTGTTAGACCTGGCAAAGGAAATTAAAACAAATAGAAGCAGGTTTCTCAGCTATATAAATAAAAAGAGAGTTGAAGCTGCTGTGCACTGAGGACCAATGGGAGATTAAAGATGATAGAGGCATGGCTCCAATATTAACCAGGCTTCAGTGAAGTTGGAAGGGATGAGGAATGGAAGCCTTGAAGACTGGGGGGGGAAACCAAAGTCAAAGGACTTGAAATGGGGTGGAAAGCAGAGGTCAGGAGCACTGACCCCACTTTCTGAAGGGTCCAGGAGAAAAATAAAATAAATCACTGTCATGAATAAAAGTTTTTAGATTGTGGTGATAAATACCAGTTTTTAATATTCTCTGTGGTGGGGGAGTGATCCAAACAGATACAGACACATCAATCTAACTGACACTGCAACAGATCTAGATGATTAATCCAGAACTTGAAGGTAAATGGCAAACAAAGGTGGATCATGTCAGCCTGAGCCTGATGCTTATGCCTGATTATGCTACACTTCTTTTCTGAAAAGGAAATTGTTTGGTCTATGTGATCTCCCATGGAGCAGTAGGTACAAATGCAAGGGAGAAAATGATGTTTTAAATGGGGACAAGGGACCACTTGAGTGTGGGAAGTTGTAAGGGTATCTTGTATGGGAATGGTGGGATGTGGAAGGAGAGGACCCCAATGGCAGGGTGTGAGGTGTACCTGGGTGTGGGTTTGCAGCTGGAAACTGTAGGTTTGAAGGTGTTGAATGTCTGTGACTGCACTGAGTTTGTGTCATTGTCAGGGGGAAGGAGGACTTAGGAAAACTCTTTAGGTTAAATGATGTGAAGAGATGACAGGTTTGGGAACAGGATAGAGCAGAGTGCTGGGATGGACAGTAAAAGATGATACCAGAGATTTTGATGGTCTTGATAGCTTTTCACATCCCTTGGTGGCAAGTAAGACTTTACATCTTAACCAATCCCAGGGTGAGGGGACTGCCACTTGGGTTCTGCTTTGGAGAAACCACTCAGGCTATATCCAGAGAAAGGCATCTCACATGGGGAGGGAAGTGTTAACCCCTCTGAAAACAGCTGACAAAGCCCTTGTCTGCAGTTATGAGCTTGAAAAAAAAATGGATGTGGGCAGGCACAGGTGCAGGGACCAGCTCCAGGGGAGCAGGAGCATGTGCCACAGGGAAGGGCTTGGCAGGGGAGGACTTGGCTGCTCCCTCAAGATACATGAGGGAAACAAAAACAGGGAGGGCAAAGAGTGCCATGATCTAGAGAAGAGTGCTGGCATAAGGATGACATACCATAACTTGGCCCTAATAATAGCACATCATCTTCTGCTGGCTGGAGCACTGTCCTTCTAGGACATCTCCAAATGAAAGCTCTAGGGGAGGAAGATGCTTTTCTCTTCCCATGGAGGGTGCCATGATGGCAAGTCCCACATCCAGTGGCTCAGGTGGCTATTGCAATAATCTCAGGAAGGCTTTTGCTTTTCTTCTAAAGGAATTTTTGTTTAATTTGTGGGCCCAGGAGGTTTTTTTTAGTGCACTGGGAAACAGAGAAATGTAGTGCCAATGTTGCCCTACTAATGTTCCTTTGGTTTGGCAAGGGGGAAGCCTTGTCATGGGAGAGTGGTTGTTAAAGATCATTATTTATCCACCAAATTCAAAATAAAATTATCCACCTCTCGGAATTCGAGGTCTGGTTCAAAGTGTGCTTGGATCTAGGCTGAAATATTTTCCTTTGACAATAAGTCACTGTGCTGAATTTTCAAAGGAAATGGAGATGTAGAGATTTTTTTTTTTCTTGCTGTCTTTGTTAATACTGTTTTCTAAATGCAGAACCCCAGGCTGTGTGTTTTCTTTTTCAAAACAGATTTTATTTTAAATTGTAGCAAACCAAGCAGCATTACATACTCCAAGTTTCTGTGTATTTATTGTTTTACTGACATTTTATTACCCTGCATTACAGGGTAGCAGAAGTGTCTCAGATGTTTGTTTTCTGTATGCTCCAGAGTTTGCCCTGCAGACAAGTCGAATTACTCCACTTTTGGGAGAAATTGAAGTGAGGAAATCTGTACTTTGTGACCTTAAACTTTCAGTGAGAGGAGATTTGGGGAATGGAGACATGTCAAGTGCTCATAGAATTAATATTTGCAGTGAAGAAAGGGGGAAATATTTTTAAATGCACATTGCTGTTAGCTAGAAAATGTAAAGTTAGGATGTAAATATAAATTCTTTACAGAGAACTGGTTGCTAAAGAGGAAGGTATCAGGTACATCATCTGAGGTCAATAGCCCCCAGCAGCACCAGGGGTAAGTATAGCTGCCATCTCTGATACTTTAATTGCAAATGAAACAAAAGCTAGCAGGCAAGAAATTGAGAAGTGTTGCATGCCTTTAAGGTCTCTTCCTCAGCTTACAGTAGATCCTTTGTAGATGGCTGTAGAGTGATTTATCCCTGTGACTCAGGGAGGGCAGGATTATAGGCATCTGTCTCTCTCCACCTCCAAGGTCCTTCTGCACAGCCATGCTGCTTTTGGGGCAAAGGAGCAAGATGCACTTGAGACTATTTATGGCTCATTCTACAATTTCATTCTAGGAACATCCCAGCAAGGCTGGTGGCTGTTTCAGTGCCAAATATTCGTCAGCTTTCTCCCATTTTTCAGTGATTTTCTCTGGATGACTCCTCGATGTCTCATATTTTCCACCACTTGATGCTTTATTGAGATGTTGTTGCTTTGTCTGCCTCTGGGGCTGCCTCTTTTCCTGTCTATTTAAAGGATTCATGCTAACCTCATTGGTTGTGGGAACTGATGAAGGCCTTTTTTTTAAGGAATCATCATTTGGAGACCTCCATCTTATGCTCAGTAGCTCCACAATAGCAGGTTGGATCTTATCACTGCCCTTTTCTTTGTCAGAGGTAGCTAGTTTAGGGGTGATATCAGCTCTTCTCTTCGGAGCATCCATCTCTGGTCCTTTTTGGGTTCATTTTCTCACAACTTTAAAGCCACCAGGAGGGTTTTCTGTCCTTAAACCTGACCCTTGGTCCCATTCAGACCACAGATTTCTGCTGTGTGAATCTCTGTTTGACCAGAGCACAACAAAAAGCATTAAATTTTTTACTTCAAAATCACTCAGAACAGGCAATGATGTCACAACCCTTTTGTAAATTCAGTCAGTGGCTAATTAGTTGGATTGTCCATGTCTTTCTCATCCAGTAAAGTAATCTCAGTAACATCTGATTATTTGGAATTGTCATTAAGTCCATTCTGGTCTTCATATACTTAACTGCAGGTGAAATTAAACTTTCCATGTCTGCTCTTTTTCCTCTTAACTATCATATCTGACCAATTTATCCTGCTTTCTTCTAGGGTGCTCCCTTACAGCTGTCTTTTAGGAAGGAGTAAGAAGCCTGCAGGGAATTTTCTCTACAGGCTTTATTCAGTTTTGCTTTTCATTATTGATTAGCAGTTTCCATTCTCCTCTTCTCTTACACTCCTTTAGTAATAAATATTGATGCTGCCCCATCAATTTGCATAATATTCTGTGGACAGCACAAGAAGCAGAGCCCTGCCCCACTGATCTTTGGTCTTTTCATCTCCTCTCCTGCTTGTGGGGCACTAAAAGAGCAGAGATGAGACAACTTTGCTGATGAGGACCCACATACAGGAGGTGCTGAGTGTGTTTTGGGAGTGGAAGAGAATGCTTTGATATTTCATGCAGAGAGTGAAGTAATCTGATAAATTTCTTGGTGTGTCTGGGAGAGTTGTCCCACGTGGTGTGTTATGCAGGCACATCTGGGTATGTAAAGGGCAACCAGCATTAAAAAAATACTGATTTTATGTTCTTTATGCATTGAGCTGTTGAATGATGAGACCCACTGACTTATGGTGAAGGTAGTGAAACACTGGAACAGGTTGCCCAAAGGTTGTGGTGTTTAAGGCCAGGCTGGACAAGGCACTGAGCAGCCTGAAGTAGTGGGAGGTGTCCCTGCCTATGGCAGGGGGGCTGGAACTTGATGATCTATCACTGAGGTGTAAAATACCACAAATAACTCCTCACTGCTGTCTACAAACCCTTCCCTCCAGCCCTCTATGTGTGTCCTCCTCCAGGCACACTTTTTAAGAGGTGTAGGAGGGAGACATAGTGAAACAAGTCTCTAACTCAGTTTTAGGGATGTCACTGTCTGGAAGAAATCAATGGTGAACAAATCTGTACTTGTGTAGGGACCAACAGAGTGAAACTGGTAGAAACTACATCAGCTCAAGGATTTTTTTTCCACTGATATTCAATAGGAAGAGTCAAATGCAAAGATGGTGATTGCAAGTGTATGTGGCTGTCCATCCTCAGGCTTGTTCAGTGCAAACTGGGTTTATGTGCCAAGAGAAACAAGCTCTTTTTTTCCCTTTAACCCTCAGCAAGCCTTTCCTCTTTAGCCCTGCTGACACATCATGGTTTATTTAGCTAAAGCAAAGCTAAATAAAGGCAGAGGGGGATTGGTATGAGAGAGGCCACGGCTGGGCTTTGTGAAAGGCAGGGATGGAACAAGGGAGAAAGCAATTAGCAAAAAAGCAAGTGTTTTGGTGCAGAGTTTTGGAGTGGGGCTTGTAATGCTCAATGGTAAACTACTGGTTAATCAATGCCAGATTGTCTCTTGGACGTTGTCTTAATTACTTCAGCCTGTGCCAGACACTGATATCCTTGAATCCTGAAAAATCCCATTAGAAGGTGCTTTCATTGGGACCCAGCCAACATGCTCCACAGGCTTTTGAGGGCGAGCAATCCATGATGAGACCATGCACTGACAAGCTGCAACTGCTGGGGCAGTGATAGGGGTGGCAGGGGAGGGGGTTCTGTCCCTCTGTCAGGACACCTCTTGCAGTTTGTTAGGAGATGACAGTGAATCCCTTGCACAGGGGTGGTGTCTGGGCTCTCCAATTAGACAAGCAGCCGCAAGAACTGCTGCTGCTGCTGCTGTTTTCCATGTGCTTTGGCTTTGTTCCTGTGCCCTCAGCTTGTGCCAAGGCCTCTTCTGTCTTTGTGAAAAGGCTGGGAATTTTTCTTTCTCTTGAAAGAAGAGGTGTCCTGGCTCCCAGCCCCTCGCAAAGCCTGTGGTTGATTTTGGAGATGTGTGTGGTGCACAGCAGGTGCACCTGAAGGTCACCCCTTGGTTGAGGGATCTTCAAATCCTATCTCAGCAGACTGTGAAGACCAGCACTTGGGTGTTTATCTCTTTCTGCTGACGAGTTCCTGTGAGCTATGAAACTGGGAATAAGAGGAGGGAAGAGTAGGACTTTTCCATAGGATATATGATGGAAGAACTAGAAATAATGGATGTAAATTGGAAGAGGGGAGATTCAGCCTAGATATAAGGAAGAAATTCTTTTCAGTGAGGGTAGTGAAACACTGGAACTGGTTGCCCAGAGAGGTTGTGGATGCCCCCTCATCCCTGGAGGTGTTCGAGGCCAGGCTGGATGAGGCATTGAGCAACCTGGTGTAGTGGGAGGTGTCCCTGCCCATGGCAGTGGGTTGGAACTAGATGATCTTGAAGGTCCCTTCCAACCCAAACCATTCTGTGAGAAGGACCCTATTTTCCAGTTTCATTAGGTATCCTGTGAAAAGATCAAGCAGCAAGTCTTGGGGATCAGGACACAGAATTATTAAACACAAAATTAAAAATGAAAGTCATTGCAGTAAGAAGTTGGAAATGTCCTTGACATACATGACTTTTAAAGGGAAGTGTAGAAATTCATAGAGGTGTGGTTGGCTATAAAACATGAGGATCCTTGTGCAGCTTCTGGGTCAGAATGTCCCTACAACTCTGGGTTTCCAGAAGCAAAGGAAAAGATGAGCCCTATCACTCCTGACATCTGCTGCTGAGCACAGCTGTAGCTGCTGGTGGATCATGGAGATTGCAGCCCTGTGCTGGAAGAGCATGGTGGTGCTTTGGCAGGGAGACATGAAGAAGAGTCACATGCTGGGGCCTCAAGCAAGCTGTGTGCAGCTGGATAGATCTGTGCTCCTCCTCCTCCCTTAGCCTCTACGTGGATAAACCTTTGTGTCATGAACAGTTTATAATTTGGACTCATGACTGACTTGTTCTCTACTCCCTCTCTCTCTCACTCATGAACATTGCTGCAAGTGCCCTCTGGAGCCCATTCTCTATGGCTCTGAGTTAAAAGGGGGTTAACTCAGGTTCCACATAAACCACACTAAGCTTGTGAGGTGCATGGACCTTGAGGAGAGGATGCACAGTCAGAAGCTCTGGTTGCTAGTTTTGGGTTTTGTGTTTTATCTAAATTCTCTGTCTTACAGTCATAGAATAGTTCAGGTTGGAAGAGACCTCAAAGATCATGGAGTTCAAACCCCCTGCCGTAGGGAGGGAGACCTCCCACTAGATCAGGCTGCTCAGTGTGTTGTCCAGCCTGACCTTAAACACCTCCAGAGAGGGGACATCCACAACCTCTCTGGGCAACCTGTTCCAGTGTTTCACCACCCTCACTGTAAAGAATTTCTTTCTTATATACAGCCTGAATCTAGCCCCTTCCAATTTACATCCATTATTTCTAGTCCTCCCATCATATATCATATTAAAAAGTCCTACCCCTGCCTTTCTGTAGCCCTCTTCAGGTATTGAGAAGCTACTTCCCCACCTTTGGAAGATGAGGTGTCCTTGTGAGGATGATTTGGGTTGGCCTCCCCATGAGTAGAGCCTAGCAGTTGCTTTCATTTAGAAAGCCTAGAGATCTCTTTTTTTTAATAGGAAAAATGTCTCTGCTTTGTGAATGTAAGCTTTGCTGGAGGAAAATGACAGAGAGAGGATTAGAAATTGTAATTTGCTTGACTGCTCTCCTCCCTGAGAATCCAAAAGAGTTTGTCTTTTTGAAAATGAGATTATTTTCCTTTCTGGTGAAACAAGAGTGCCTGTGTAACTGTCAAACCCATGGCAGCACCTACTAGCAGTCTGGGAGAGGAAGTGCAGAGCTTAATTACATTTTGCCCCTTTTTCACTTCACTATTCAGATATTTCTTCTCCTGGACATGAAATCTTGTTGGTCTGAGGCAGGAAGGACTAGGGAGCTCATTTGGCTGCTGTTTGTATGCCTTGCTTTTTGCTTGCTTCAGGGGTGGCTTTTGTGTTCAGACATGTGAGAAAAGATACCAGGCAGTGAGGATAAAAGATGGTTGGACTCGGCTCTGCAGCATGAAATCAGACTGGAACTTGGCACTGGGGGGTCTGACAGTACTTTGAATGTCTTACTCTCATAGGAAAGAGGACAGGCAGGACATTGGTGCCTGCTTCAATGGGAAGAATTGAAAGCCAGAGCTGACAAGGTGTGATGATGCCTAAACAGGGCTCCCCTATGAGTGGGGGGGGGGCAGGAAAAAAAATAGGTGACAGTCATGGCAGCATCTCTGTGGAGATGAACAAGGAATGTATCTGAGGGATGTGGAAAATAAGTGGTGTCACTGAGGAGATTGCTTCTGAGTGTCTGAAATATTCTGTGGGAATTGCTGCATCACTTTTTCATTCAGCCACTTGCCCTGAAGCTCCAATAGTCCTGGTTTCAGCAGGTTGCCCTGCTTTTAGCAGGTATAAAACCCCTGGGCTGTCTGTGTGGATTGTGTCCTGTGTTAACAGCATCTGCTGCACGTTTGGTCCACTGAGCACTCCCAGCCTTAGTCTGCAGTGAGAGAAATACTGTCTGGGGAAGTGTTCTGATGCCAGGCTTTGGGGACACTGCTGTGCTTTTGTCAGATCATGGCCTGAAACCTCAAGGAAGACACTGGGCATGGGTTCCTGGGAGGATATGCCTAGGAGGATACTGCAGTCCAGCTCCTTCCTGCAGTATGGACTGGTCCTGTTGTTCTAACAGTGGCTGGGAAGCATTTGGGGTGGCTTAATGGGAAAACAACCAGCTTTGCAGCCAGAACTCATCTCCAACTACTGCGTGCCTGGCTTCTCATTTTCACAGGGAAACACAAGCATCTTCCAGTGTAGGAGCTGGCAAAGGGGCTTGCAGGTTACTTTTCGCCTGTCTGAGGGCATGAAGGACCTTTGTGCTTCCTGGAAGGGATTTCAAGCACCCCAAGCATCATATGCAGGTTTTTCTTTTCTTTGGGCCATCTGGAAGGATGTGCCAGAGGGAGCTTGAAACCTGGTTGTTTGTGAGTGGTGGTCAGAGGGCTGGAGCAACTGCCTTATGAAGACAGGCTGAAGGAGTTGGGGTTGTTCAGCTTGGTGAAGAAAAGGCTCAGGGGGGACCTCATAGTAACTTATCAGTTCCTGAGGGGGTCCTACAGAAAGGCAGGGGTAGGACTTTTTAATAAGATATGTGATGGGAGGACTAGAAATAATGGAT
>VZTY01003270.1:70439-86898 GCA_013400935.1 Turnix velox
CCAGGGACAGCTCAAACGCAATCCCCCAGCAAAGCCACCAGGTGGCTGGGCAGACACTAGGACAGTGATGCTAAAGATGTGGCTTACACGTGCAGGGATCTTAAGGGTCCTCATGGGACCAAACTAGACCCTATCTGCTGGCAAAGCCAAGGGTAACAGTGCCCACAGGTGCTGCCTGACTGCAGCAGCCACTGGTAGTACTGATGGCAAGGGAGGAATGCATTTAGGCTCCATCCATGGCTGTCACCTTCCTATAGACCCTCCAGACTGGCCCAGTGTGACCTGTGCCAGCAGGCTGCAGTCAGGAGTGGTTATATATAGGAGTGAGCTGGTGACAGTCTAAACTTAGATGACTTGTGACATTTAGTACAGCCACCAGAGTGAAAAAGGGTTATTTCTGGACTAAATTTGAACAGAGTTTAAAGTTCCTGGACTCCCAGTCCCAGGTTCCCACCAGCCCTGTGCTGACTCCAGGTTTGTACAGGGACTGGTGGTCAGGCATGGGGGAAGTCCACTGTGGCAGCAGAAAAAGCATCAGAGTGGCTGAAATTCCTCCCAGAACAGTGTCTCCTGCAACTCTAATGACAGTGAACGTGGCTCATTCCCCTTCTGCAACCCTACAGTGAAGATAGCAGAGCATAAATTTTGTCCTTCCTTGCAACATCACAGCTGGGGGACAAAAGGCTTAGGATGAAGATAAGCGTGGATAAACCTCACCCCAACAAGGCAAACAGGATTTTTTTTTTCTTCTCAGAGCCCAGATACATCCCGGGAGAAGACAATGGCTCTGCCCCACCAGGCTGCCCAGGAGACACATGGCGGGGGGGGATGGATGCGATGCTCAGCGGCAGATGGCAGCACCAGCCTGTCACACACACCAAAGCACGGTGGCTTTGGAGGGGACTAAGGGGACAAGCTGGACATCCGAGTCTGCCACAGCTTCCAGTCTTCTTTCCCTCTCTCTCACAACAACACTGGAAAGTTTTCTATGGCCACATATCTATTAAAGCAGCTCTTTGTTTTTACCTTTCCACAAGAACAGAACTGGGTCAGCATCCCAGTCCCAGCTCCATCCTAACTCCCACAGCAAAGTCAATGACCCCATGCACCATCTCAGCACTCACACCTATTCCAGAGGTGGGATCCTCTTTATATTTTCTCCCTATGATGTTCTTACATTTGGGTTTCTTTATTATCTTGCTAAAAGGCTCCCACAGGCTGGGAGTCCTTGATTACAAGATGACCACAGGCAATGGATAGGGAAGGAATTGATTAAATTTTGATCTTGTCTCCCAGGAAATGCCACTGTACAATCTGTACAAGATGCAAGAGAAGAGCACACGTTGACACAAAGATATGGTGGCAATCCCAGGTCTGAAAGGAGACTGGAGGTATCTGCAATGACTAAGCCCTTCCACAGCAAAGAGACAAGGTGTGATCTGCCCCAGGAATCCCCTCTGGCACCCACAGCTAGGGCTGGACACAGCAAATCTCCCTGGGCTATCCTAAGGGAATTAAGGAGAGGGGGAAGGGGAATTCACACCGCTGCAGGCAATCCTACAATAACAAGAGGGTACACAGGTCATTACCCCTGCAAAAACAAATACAAGAGGCAGAGCTTCTTGGGCAAAACTAAAACAACAAGCAGGACAAGGCAGAAGAACAGCACAGGGTGTCCAGTCCCCTGGACTTAAGGTGCAGTGAGTGTTTGCAGCAGCTCATCCCACTCGTGTGGTCACCAGCTTCAGCCTCTGCAAACATTTCTCTGCTCCCTGCAAACTGGCAGAGGGCTGAGGACTAATGTGGAACTCTTTTCAGCAAGGAGCCACAAGAGCCATAGAGCTCTGCAGAGGGAGCACATGGGAAGCTGCCCAGCTTCCAGCTCAAGTCCAGTTCTTGCAGGGCAAAATCATGGAACTAACTCCCTTCACCCTCCCCTTGCATGAAAAGCTTCCCTTCTCAAGTAGCAATGTGACAGTGGATGGCTGTGGAGGGGATCCTCTGTCTGCCACTCAGCAGTAGTGTCTAGTTTGGGTCTTTATTTCCCAGTGGATGCCTTGGAGGGATCCCTTTCCTTCACCCTCTGGTGACTTTTAGCCCAATTTCCTCCAGCCCTGAGGCTGAGGCAGTCTCTTCATGCACCTGACTCTCACTTTCCTAATTTGATACTAACAAGACAACTTTCACAAACTGCAGGGTGGCAGTCCCTGACACACAAACCCCAGCTAATCGGGGACCTTCCTGGTGCCAACATGAGAAGGGAAGACAGTGCTGGGACAGGCAGCATCCTCCTGTCCCTTCTCACCCACCTACCCATCCTCATCCTTTGTTAACCTCCATCTGTCACCCTGGGCTGGCTTGTGGCAGGCAACATTGGCACTGCTGTGCATCTGCTATAGGGGAGAATGTAGCAGGAGCAACACTCAGTTTCCCAGAATGAGCCTTAATTGTGCTTGTCTGAGACTCAAGGGGTCTGGAATCCCTCCTTCCTTGCTGTCAGGATTGCTACAAAGCCTTCTCTCCCCTATTCCCATCCTCCTTGCCAACCTGTTGATTTGGTTTCTGGCAGGTGGTTGTTCTCTGAGGCAGAGGGTGCTGCATCTCCATATTTCAACTATGGGCACACGCCATAGGCAGGAACATCCTACTCACTGTGTCCCCAGCAAGGTGAGTGCCTCTTACATCTCCTTCCCTTCTCCCCACTTCTCAGGAGGAGATGACCTCTTAGCAGAGGTCCCAAGCTCAGTGGCCACACAGGTGAAAGACATTGCAGACTAAGCTAGGAAAGCCTTGGAGGTATCATCTGGCTTGTAGCTATCTCAAGGAGATATTAAACCTACAGCTAGGGCAGGAAAATAAATTCAATTCAGAGCACCCCCATGGTTTCATGTCTTGGTGATACAATGCCCATGGAGGAACCAGAGAAAAGAGTGGTGAGCATCTGAAAATGCTCCTGACCCAGGTCAGGTCTGAAGTTCTGTGCTGTAAATGGTTTAAGTGATGCAAGCTCCCATGAGCCCTGGGAGGCATAAAATACCTATAGCAGAGTTATAAAATACCCATACCCTCAGAGCTGAGGGCTGAATGCCTTCTCCCAGCTCCAGGCTGGCCAGAGGGAGCTGAAGCCATTTCCAACCCTTTCAGTCTGCCCCTATAAAAGGTACTTGGAGTAGCAAAATTCCAGGCACAGTTTCTGGAGACCTGCAAATTGCTCCTGTCCTTGACAGACATTGCCCAGAGCAGCCTCTGCACCTTCCTGTACCTGGGCCAAACCCCAGCCTGTGCTGTAGAAATTTTGGACATGTGTAAAGTCCCCACAGGGTGGAGATGTGGGAACATCCCCTCCCTGCCTGCTGACATGACAGGGAGTAGCAGGAAACTTTTTCAAAATCACTAGGAGGACTGAGTTTTCTTAGCACATTTTCATGGGTTTCTGTCAGGGAGGTAGGAAAAGTACCTATTGACCAGTGACCACTAATGATCCAGCCCACTGCTAGAGAACTTGTTGTCCTGTTCAGAATTCCCCACATCCATCTAAAAAGGGCAAGCACATACATACCACAACCTTGCTAAACAACCCCTTGTGATTATTATCATTATTATTATTATTTACAGCATGAGAACAACTTAAGCAGAAACACTTAAGCAGAAAAGTGTTGAAGGGAGACTTAATGGAGAATCTCAGCTGAACTTCTAGCATAGCAACAACAGCAAATACCACTGGTGGAAACCTTGAGAAGCTGTCCAGTCCTTCTTCTACCCCCATACTGTGCAGAGATGCTCAGTGCAGGATGGAAATCAAGGTTTACATTATCCAGAGCTGAAACATCACTGGTTATGGAACAGCATCTCCCATTGAAAAGCACAATGTCTGTGCTCTCAGGAGGATGCATGCCCAGGGTGAAGTGCCGTCTCCTGGTTTGCTCATGAAGGGAAATCATAAGTGACTCCCCCCTACCCTGCTTTTCCAACAGGCTTCTCATGATTTTGGGCTCTGGCAGCAGCTATTTTTTGAGGACTCCTGTTTCTGTCCCATCACTGCTTACAACATGGCATTTCCCAGTCCTGGCTGGATGGCCTCTGACACCTTGGCTTTCTTTTTGGGATGAGACACCTAGGCAGCTGATGCTGGCAACAGAGAAGTGAAAGGTTAGTGGAGTGAGGGAGGGATTTTTCAGCAGTTCCCATCCTTCAGGACCCTGAAGTGCTAATTACAGCCAGTCCAGACACTCCCTCTGAGCTTCACCCATAACAACAGCTGCCCAGCACAAACAGAGGCAGACTCCAATCTACAGCAGCTCCATCATCTGCCCAGCCCCACACCTGCATCTTACATCTTCCAGACTTCATATAACACATAGGCAGAGGCAAAGATTGCTGAAATCAGTGTTTGTCTTCTTCCCTATACCTGCTGGTGGGACGGGGTCATTTCATTGCTCCTTCCTCCCTCATCCTTTGTGCTCCTGTTGTGTGGGCAACACAGCTTCCCTGGGCTCCCTATAGCCTTATTCTGATTTGATGTTTCACAGAAAGTCTGTGCTGACTGGTAAACCCCCCCATAGTGCATTTCCCTCAGCTGGCCTCCCCACTTGACCCCACTCCAGAGGAGAGGAGATGCCTGACCTACACCATAAGTTCCTGGACTGGGCAGACAAGTTCCACCTCAGCCTGGACTTCTACCTGTGACCATGCAATTCAAAATTCCTCCCTCCTGGCCAGCACACAGGGGCAGCTGCAGTGTTTCCATCTCTGAAATGCAGGCATGGAAGGGAAAATAAAGGAAAGGAAGGGAAAACAAAGGCAAGGAAGGGATGCAGATCGAGGAGGGTCATCTCATCCCTGCGCCCTTTGGCAATTGGAGAGCACAAACTGAGCAAAGCATTCCTGAGCTCCCTGGAGGCCAGGCGGAAGAGAAGTCTCACCACCCTAACAAAGAACAGACCATTTATATTCCCATTGCAGGCACAACCAGCCTGCTGGTTAGTGACCCCCAGCCCCATGGGGATGGGCAGAGAAGCCAGCTCAGGCTCAATGTCCAGGACTGGGGTCACTGCTCTGGACCACCCCACCCTGGTGAAGTCAGGCAGTGATCTCAAGTGGCCGCCCAGCCCGAGACTGTCTGGAACCCAGTGGAGGAGAAAGAGCCAGATACAGGGATGTAGGCTTGGGCCAGTCCCTTTTCTAGCCCAGGGTGTTGGCTGCCAGAGAGCCAGCTGCAATGTGCCTTGGACTTTTGATGAACTTTTGTGCTTTGGTGGGGACTCAACAGCAGGCAACGTGGCCAGTCTGGTGGGGACTGGTGAGGGAGCGTGCTGCTGATGCTCATGGGCAATGAGAAACTTGGGAGGAGACATCAGCCACACACTGAGATGGAATAAAAAATAGCAGCAGTCCTTGGACTGCCACCCCACCTCCCCTGAGTAGCAGCAATGCACAATATGACAGATCTGTGTTTGCTGGATGGCTCAACTCCATGTTCTAACTCATTGCAGAGATGCAGCCCTCTCCAAATTGTGACCAGCCCCATCACAAGGCTTGGATGCTGATTTTAGGGTGGAACAACATATTTATGGAGGCTCCAGTCTCTCCTCCTGTGACTCGATGTGCTCTACTCAGGCCTCTAATTATCTGAAGAAAGATAAATCCCACTACTTCTTCAGGTCTGGGTCCCCTGCAGCTCACATCAGCAGCAGCACCAAATTGATTTAAAAGCATAGGAGCACTGGTGAAGGAAACCAGACTCTTCCCATCACTTCACTGGGAATTGAGTATCTCAACAGCTACCAAAGGCAGAAAATCCCTTTTCTGTTGTGTGAAAGGAAGTCTTCAGCAGTCGAAGCATCATGGACCACCAGCAAAAACATCCACTCTGCCTCACCATTCCCAGTTTCCTACCAGTCCCTATGCTCAGAGTGCCAACAGCCTATGGCACAAAAGGTGCATGAGCTTTTGGAAGAGCTCTGGAGTATCCCAATACCTTAAATCTGTGATTATGCTAAAAGTTGCTGGGAACACACTCACACATCCTACAGAGATACTTTTAAAGAGAAAGACAGGGATCAGTTGGACCAAACTCGAGAAGAGAAGAGAAGAGAAGAGAAGAGAAGAGAAGAGAAGAGAAGAGAAGAGAAGAGAAGAGAAGAGAAGAGAAGGAAAAATGGATGGAGATCTGGAAGGACTCAACCTTAGTTTAAGACTTCCCTCCACTTTACAAAGCAAAGGCAGATTAGGATGCCCAGGAATACCTGAAAATCCTTGGAGAATGGGGATGCATGGCAGAGAGAGATGTGCTCTACTGTGGCCTTGTTTTGCATAAAGTTACCATTTGGGCTTTTCTGAATAAGCATGAAAGACCAGCTCTTTCTCAGGAGCTTTTTTTGTCTTCTCAGCAGAAACCTGTGGATGCAGATTGTGCTGCATCAGCCAGGGCTCACCTGCAAAGTGTGAATATCGGGTGCTCCAGCTGCCCCCAGGTTCACATGGGAAAGAGAGATCATCCTGATGACCTTGGTGTCCTCACACAGAGCAGGATGGGGGAGAAATGCAGCTCAGCATGTGGGAAAGGAGCTCTCAGGGGAACCAGATCATGTTTTGGTCTGCTCTAGAAGCAGAGGGCCTATCTGTAGGAAAGGATCTCTAGGTCAGCATTGCTTCTCCGCAGTGCCAGCAGGTGCTGCAGAGGTGGGAGAGGCACAGCTATGGGAACTTGAACCATAAGGAAGGATCTGTGTTGCTCTGTGCCAAACGATACTTTCCTGAGCTGCCTTTCTGTGCTGCAGCCACAAAATAAAACTCCCTGGGAGCAACTCTCTTAGGGCAAGAAGAAAAGCAGGTTTAGATTTGGGGTACTCCATGATGTTAGCTGCTCCTAGCTGCTAGTTCAACAGGCTCCAAGTATCTGTGCTGTGCTGGAAGTCCCAAACCTGTGCACTAGCTGGAGGGGTAGGACTTTTTAATAAGATATGTGAGGGGAAGACTGGAAATGATGGATGTAAATTGGAAGAGGGGAGATTCAGGCTAGATATAAAGAAAGAAATTCTTTACAGTGAGGGTAGTGAAACACTGGAAGAGGTTGCCCAGAGAGGTTGTGGATGCCCCCTCTCTGGAGATGTTTAAGGCCAGGCTGTTTCCAGAGACTACTATGATATTTCCTGAACAAAGTTATCTTCCAGGGAAACTGAACTGGCAAGTGGAGGGGAAGGAAGTATTTCAGGATTAGATTTACATCAAGAAGCAGGATCCTGTTGCTGATGCACTGATGATAGGAAGATAAAGCACGTTTCCTTTGCATCATCTGGAGAATACAAATATTCCCCATTCCAGACACTGAAACTGCAGGAGAAGTTGTGAGCTGAATTTGAAGTATGACACAGAGAAATCTAAATAAATAATCCTTCAATATCATAGTGACCAGCACATTTTTTCCATCTTGGGAAGGAGGAAATAATTTGGTTCTTTCTTCATTTTGCATCTTTTCCAACAAAGCCACCCTAAGGGCAGATTCCATTGGTTGTCATCAAGATGGCAAAAACCCCACCAGGCTGCCAAGAAAAGTACAAAGAAGGAAAACTCAGGGAATAAAACTGTGTGACAATCTCTGTGTCACTGACAGGAAAGTGAGGAAAATCTAAAGTAGCCCTTTTCCAGCATCATTCTGTTGTTCACCAGTATGTTCTCTGTGGGGTTTACCTGTGGCAGAAAGACAGGAAAACCATTCCTAGATATCAAATTTATTTTTTGGTCTTCTGAAATGAAATAAAAACAATGTGACCTGCTCATCTGGGCACCTGAAAACATCTCACAGCATCTTTAGGAATGAAGGAGGAGTGATGAGTTGGAAGAGAAGCCTACTTGCATTCATCAGTGCATGAAAGTAAGGGGTCAAGGAGGACTTTTTGGATGAAGGTGGCTCTACAGCAGTGGCAGAACAAACATTTACTAGGGAGGAACCTAGTGGGTACCTTTGGGGCCTGTCTCTAAAACTCAACTGAATGCAGATGTCAATATATAGAGCTGAAATCAGGATGCTACCAGAATGCTGACATTGAAACCCAAATGTGACAAATCATAGTAGAGCCAGGTGCTAAGAAGGCTTAAGAAAGAAAAGCATAACCAAAAAGTGCTGCTGGCAGCCATCAAATGGTGAGCTGTCACTGTGGGCTGTAGCATTTTACCCTGAGATCCATGTGCAATGAAGAGGAAACCTCTATGTTAAATGTAGTCACTATAAGTTTCTGCTAAGCTCTCCCAGCTGCTGATGGATGAAAGTGGCTTTTGCATCTCAGTCAGAGTTTTAAATCTGATTTAGTTTCATACCAAGCAGAAGCTTAAACAACTGGCCTACTGGAACTGAATCTGGGAAAGACTGCTCCAAGTGGTGGTCTCCATCACAAGATCCATCCTTGCTTATTTTACTGAAGGGCTATGTAAGCCTCAACAGCAACTAGGAATAAGAGCCAAGGAAGCCAAACCCTTTTCCCACCCTGGAGAGAGATGAAGGCACATCAGGTGGAATCTGGAAACGCAAATAGATGTGTTAGCTACTGGAAGAGAACAGGTCTGACACCACAAGTATTTCAGGAGTGCAGCTGTGATTGCAACCTCCATCCTAGTCTGGATTCATTTCTAGACCTTCAACCTGACTTTCACAGCTCTGCCTTAAACCGGATGGAAAAGATCTGTGAGATCATCCATTGCTCATCTCTGTGTCAGCACCAGATGACACATCATCACATGGACCTTCCAACCTGACTTTTATGAATTACAAGTGATGGGATTTCCTCCTCTGCTCTCAGGACTCCCTTCTACTTCGTTAATGGCTTCTTCTCTCACAAAGTCTTCCCCTGGGGCAGGCCTGGCCAGGACTTAATTTCTCAGTCCCCAAGGAAGTACCAGAAGTTTCTGACAATATCAATAAGCAGAAAACTTACCCAGGCTTGATCCTAATGGATGATTTGCCTCTTCTAGCCCTACTATGTATTCCCATTTCCTACACTAACCAAATCATGTTGGTCCATCATGATGCAAAGATGTTAAAAAAGTATCACAGCTTCCTTGATGGAGCCAATGATGGAGACCTCCATTCTGGGATCTCAAAATCCCAAGACAGACAACTTCACCACAGATCTGGAGCCTGTTTGGAAGGATAAAATCCCTTCATGGTTTATCCTGCAACGTCAAGCCACCTCTCCTATTACAATGAACTAGTTATGAAGTGATGTTGTATATGTCACTTTTTCTTCTACTTCTTCACAATTGAAAGCAAAAGTGACTGTTGCTTTGTATTTAGACATCAATAAGATGCATTATAACAAACACATGGCTGTGGCAGCACCATAATTGACTGCTGGACGTGCCTTATGCATGTCCAGCAGTCCCTAATTAAACTTTTTTTTCTTCTCCAGCATCTCCTTTAAATTAAGAAGTGAAAGCCAAATTCCATAGTTGTTCACTGGCTTATGTAATTACCAGATTTTCATTATTTGTCCAACACATCTGATTTCTCAAGCAGGAATAATAAATGGGCCTGCTGATTGAATTGTCTGGTGGGGATGAACCCAATCTGAATTCTGAAAAAATAAAATATTTCTACCGCTTCTATACAAAAAGAATTCTCTGGACAACTATTGTTTTGCCCCCGAAGTTACCTTTAAAACACATTCCCTCTCTTGTTTAGCTAGGGGATCATTTCCTTAAGTATCTGTCAGGATTACCTTATTGCCCTTAAATAGCAACCAGACCAGTTATCTCCATCAACATAACAATTATCTCCATCAGTGAGCCAGCTGTGTCCATCCAACAAGCAAACAAACCAAATTGCAATAACAGCCCTCAGGGCAGGCAGCTGCTAAGAGCTTTCCAATCCCACCCCAAGCCAACAGCATCTTGGGCTTTGGCCTCCCAGTCCTTCGAGCTGGCTCCCATGAAGGGGATTAGGTGCCTGAAAGGCTCTGAAGCTCTGGGTCTTGTGAAAAGGTGCTCAGCATCTTGCAGGATCAAACCCTGACTTGGCTAATAGGGAACCTTGTGGCAGTTCGTTGGGGATAAGGGTGAGGGGATATTGATACCATATTTTACACATTATGTGTCAAATGGGAGAGATTTGACACATAATCTCTGACAGAGGCACAGGGAGAGATTATGGGAGCATCAGTGAGATCTGGAGAATGAGGGCAGTAGTGAGAGCAAGGCTTTACACAAATACACATAAGAAGTGACTTCTGATTCCACAAGAATAAATTTCGGGTCCCTTCTCAAGGTTTAGCCTGTTGACCAGAGTCTCCCTCCAGCCAAGGATGCCTGGACCTTCCTGCAGGACAGATGAGGTCTCCCAGATTGAAGCTGATGGTTAAGAGACATGGACAGGTGGGCAGTCAATGTGTTTGTCCTGAAAACTTCACAAACAGGCAGGAGATCAACCAAAACATGCTGAGAAAGTGGCTTCCTTGAAAGCAAATTTGCCCACATCAAACTACCAAGGATCTCAAATTGATGCAAACCCATTCTGGGGGCTTCCAATGGGATTAACTGCAAGCTGGGGACTGACAGAAATACTGAAGGACATTGTGACCAACAGGCAACTCTGCACATCAGCCCAGAGAGACCTGGCATGGAGGCTCACATTCCTTTCTCTCTCCAGCAGAGCCTCCTTGTGCTTCTGGCTACACCTGTCCTAAGTACAAACAGCTAATACTTAACTTTTTACCTATAAAAATTCTCATTGCAAATGACTACATGGTTATTATACTGGCTACCAGTGAGTTCAGCTGCTGCTTCCTCCTCCTTAATGCTGGAGACTGCTTTTTCTCCCCTCATGGTTTCCCTATTCAGTTCTTCTTTCCCTCTTTCCTGAAGGACAGTTGTTGCTGTCTGGGCAAGGAGAAGTTTGTGGGGTCCTGTCACACTGTGTGCCCTTGTGTCATCCTCTCTACTTGATGCCAGCAGGTATCACTACTCCCCAACACATGTTCTCCAGCCCTACCATGAGGCAGGGGGATCAGCTGCCCTCTGCAAATCTCAACCTACCCACACCTTCACTAACATTTCTCTCATAGTATTAAACTAACATACTTCATCCATCCAGAAAATACAATCCACTTCCAAACAGGGGAGGTGAGTTCAGATACATGCAGCTGGGACATGTATCTTTGTATATACATACAAAGAATCATACAAAGGTTTGAGTTGGAAGGGACCTTAAAGATCATCTAGTTCCAACCCCCCTGCCATGGGCAGGGACACCTCCCACTAGATCAGGATGCTCAATGCCTCATCCAGCCTGGCCCCAAACACCTCCAGGGAGGGCACATCCACAACCTCTCAGAGCAACCTCTTCCATTGTCTCACCACCCTCACAGGAAAGAATTTCTTTCCTTCTTAACACCAGCCTGAATCTCCCCTCTTCCAATTTGCATCCATTACTCCTAGTCCTGACATCCTGGACCCCATTAAGAGCTCCTACCCCAGCCTTTCTGTAGGTCCCTTTCAGGTATTGAGAAGCTTATCTCTATCTCCTTCCTTGCTTCCCCTTGTCTGATAAGCTCACCTGCTGCACTTCATTTCTCAGGAGAGGGTAAGTTAATCTCAATGCAAATATCTGATCTTGACAGCCAGTTGTGAGCACCTCAGAGAGGTCTGTCTGAGCTGCCTGGAAACTGTTCTGCCCCTGGAGACAAAAGTGTTGTGTGCTAGTGCAGGCTTGTGTGGGCATGTGAACACGAGTACATGTGTGTCTGTGCCCATATGCCTATTCTCCTGGGGCATAATAATCCTGCTGCTCTGCAGCCCACATGGAGAGGCAGGTGTGCTCCAGCCCAAATCCTGCTTTTTTATTTATGTCCCACCTTGAATTTGCACTACTAAGTGCCAGGTAGAAGAAACAGGCAGGATTTGCTGTGGCTGCAAGCCCTTTTATCTCCTCTATGATGGGGTGATTTCACTTAGGGTAAAAACAGTTCTTAGCTGGTTGCCCCCAGGAGCAGAGTGAAATGAGTTACAGAAGGGCTGAGGTTCTTTCCCTCCTTCCCAGGCTGCTTCCAGGCTTTCCAGTTAGTGTGAAGATCACTGGGAAATGCCACTGCTACCGCAGCTCCTGCAGCTGTGATGCTTTTCCATCCAACATTGGTAAAACTTGCAGTGGACGTTAGGAGGAAGCAGAGCACCATGAGACTGAGACTGCGCTGCTGCTGTTGCTGCTGCTGCTTCTCCTCTCCTTCCTCCCTCCCTCCCTGCCCTGACCCACATCTGCCACCCTGCTCGACCTGCTCAAAAGAAACCAGAGTCAGTCCTGAGGCTGGCACAAAACGTACCCAAGCTCTCCTAGCCCTCTTTTCCAAAGCTGAAGGGACACATCACCCTGCAGCCATGCACACAGACTCAGGACATTGACATGCCAAAGCCACGGCGGTCATCTGGGCACAGGATGCTGGTGCCTAAATACAGAGGAGGAGGCAAACAGCCTTCCTCCAGCATCCCTCAGGCTTGCAAAGAGGCCCCCCTGTTTAAGACCAGCCCCTGTTCTCCTCTGGCTCTGGAGGGGCTCCCTTGGTCCACCTGGACCAGGTCCAGCCCTGTGCTCAGGCCAGGGAGCAGCTCTATCACTCACGCACGCACACAGCCATGTCTTTTTTCTGGTGAACTCTGCTGGCTCCCAACAGGAATTTCATTTGGATCAACTACTTAATATTCTCCCTCCTGCCTCAGAAACCAGGCTGCCGAAAAACCTTTCCAGCCAAGGCCCCTCCTTTCCTGTTTGAACACCCCATCCTTCCCTCCCCCGTACTCACACACCGCAGAAACCCAGCTCTCTCTCGCTGGCACCTGATGGATTTCACCCCCTTTTTTTTTTTTTTTTAAATAAATCGTTATTGAAACTTCAGATCAAAAGAAAAATAGAAGCTTTTTTGCAGGCCTGTTGCTACTAGCTTTGCCCTTGACAGCTGGGGAGCTTCTTGGCATGAAGGACCTGCTACTGCTACTCTCCTGGAGCCACATGTGTTTGCAAGCTGGCACATCCCAAGACACCATAACCCCTATCCTAACCCTCTCCCTCACCCTAAACCTCAATGTGGGGCTGCCCACCTGCTCCATTGCTCCCCACATCCCTGAACAGGGAGCAGAGGAGCTTATGAAGGAGAAACAGAGGGGGATGGGGGTGGAATATGCTGGGAAGGGATAAAGGACTGCACCAAACAAGAGCTGCAGGAAACTTGGGCTGGGCAGCTCTCCCCTCCTCCTCCGCCTACTTCCAGCTGACGCAGCAAAGACGATTTTCTTAGGGCTAATTCTGCAGCTCCCCCCTTTCCCCTCCTGGTTATCGTTGGCTCATGGTTTCATGAGGAAGCCTGCCAAGTCTCACTCACTTTCTAGAAAGGCAGCAGGAACGAGAGAGGCGAAGGAAATATTCCACAACCTTTGTTTTTTTGTTTTTTTTTTTTTTTCCACAAGCCTTTTTTAGGGGCTCCAATCTCTGCCCTCCGACCCCTGGTGCTCGACCTGACCCTGCTGGCTCAGCAGGAGGAAGAAAAATGGAAAGATGTGATGTGTTTCAAAGGAAACTAAAAGAGAGAATTCTGCAGCCTGTGCCACAAATGAAGCTCATTCATGGGTTTTTTTTTTTTTACCAGCAAGAATCAATTACAGCCAGGATGCTTGGCTTAAAGTAAAGGACAGTATCTGTTGTGCCAAGAAGGACTGCAGGGACTGACCTGTTGGTACCTACACATCTGCCTGCTTAAAACAAGCTTTACCAAAGCCCTTTAAGTCTACACTTGCTTTCATTGCTGACCTCTCAGCAAACCAGAAGCACATTCAGCTGCAGCATTTCTCAGTGCTGCTGTGCCCAGCTAACCAGGCAAGGTACCTGGGAGCATCATACCCCCAGGGGAGACATCTGGATGAGAGAAGAGCCAAGTCTGGCCTCCCAGGCTTGTGTTCCTGCAGTAGGGTTTGTCGTGTCTCCACCTTGGCTCTGAGAGGGAAAGCATCTGTGATTTTCAACTCAGCCAGTGGGAAAGCAGAAATAGATAGAAAAGCAGCTCAGTCTAGTCCTTCCTGCTGTCACATAGTTTTATTTTTTGCAGAGTGCTGATTCTTTCTCAGTGGTTCGCAGCTCAGGGCCAATTTTGGTCATTGATAGATGGGAGAGCCAGGCCAGCTTCCCCAGTGCACGGTCCCTGTGCTGCTGGCCAAACTGGCAGAGGCCAGCAAGTTCAAGTTAAACTTCATTTCTTTCCTTGCCCTGTTGCTTAGAAACACGCCTATGAAAATATACTTTGTTCTCACACGCTACCAGGCGAATGCCAAGAGGGGGATGTTTTTTGGTTTTTTTTTTTTCCCCCATCCCCCGTCCTCAGGAATTCCTGATTTATTTTTTATTTCTTTTTTTGCAATGGCACAAATCTCAAGAGGAGCCTGCCAGTCTCCTGCTCCTTCCTGATACAGGCTCTTCTCCTGCCTATGAGCAAAAGCCATCCAAAAAAGAACCTCCTGTGGTGCTTGGGGAGCCCAAACTGGAAGTGCAGGTGATGCCAGGTAGAGGGGGTTTTGTATCTAACCTGCAACCTCTTATTTATCCTTTCCTCATTCATTCAATGGATGCTCCCCATCTCAAAGAAAACCATGAAGCCAAAGGTTTCATGCAAAGCACCTGCCCATGGACCATTTTCCTTGGGAAGGGTGAAGCAGGTGGAATGAAAGGAGATTGATGCTGGGAGCAAAGATTTTTTTGGGGGTGCCTTCAGCCTGCACAGGACATCCTTGGCTCCACTCTCCCAGACACCACTGCTTTTTGGCTGCTGAGCTTTTTGCCTTCCCCACTGTACTGCCTGCCCCCAGCCAGGCTCACACACACACACACAGAGTAAATAAACACCAGGAATGACGTGCTCCCGGATACTTCACATAGTTCTGCTGCTGGCGGGTTATTGCCCAGCTTCCTGGGCTCCATGGCAAGAACGTGGCTGCTGGCTTCACCCTCCTAGGTCCCCTCCCATCCCTTTCAGCTCAGCTTTGCTGTTTCTGGCTGATTTTAGGGGAGTTTGAAGGTTTGTTGTCATTTGGGGAGCAAGGGGGTGGTTATGCAGGTGGGATTTGGTTTCGTTCTGAAGGATGTAGCATAGCAAAGCAAGCCCTGCCTGCAAGCAGCAAAGGGGAAAAATAATAAAAGCACCAAGATTTATTAGGTGCTGGAAAGGAGAAATGAATTCCCGTGGCATATGAGCAGAAGCTTGCTAACAAGCAAAAATTACTTCTTTTGTGGACCAAAAAAGAAGAGCAAGGGTTTATTTTTTTCTGCTGCTTTTTTTTTTGCTGCCAAGTGATTCTTCTGAAGAGGAGAGACACACAGATGAAAGTAGGGAAAATGTCCTTGCACAAGTGATGGGGATCCAGAAATGGGAGTTTTAATGGTTGTGAAAGTTTTAAGGTGAAGGAGAGGAGGGTTTGCTCTTACACTTTTGTTGTGAGCAAGGTGTAACCATTTTGAGACTTGGCTTTGCACCCCTGCTACCTCATGCCTGCTTTTAACCTATTCTTACTGTTCATTAGCAACCCCATCATTATTATTTCTTTTTTTTTTTGGCTTTCATGGATTCCCTGTCCCTTAATGCATCTGCACCTGCCTGGGATAAAACCCAACAAAGGCATCCACCAGCAGGCAGCCAGGATGATCAGGCTACACTCATCACAAGGAGAAAGGTGGAGGCCAAGCAAGGATTCTAGGAGGTGGGGAGGACATTGGGGACAGAGCAGATGGTGGCAAGGAGGTCCCCCACCCTCCCCTGTACCTTGAGAAACTTGGGCCTCACAGCTCAGTGAGAGAAAGGGGTCAGGGAGAGGGTGAAGACAGGGATGTAGGAAAAATGTAAAGGATGTGGCTGGAGAAGGACTGCGATACAGCTAGAACTAAGTGGTGCATCTAGGAGGTGAAGGAAGAAAAAGCTTTCCAGACAACCCAGAGGGGATGATGGAAGTCGGGGAGATGGGGGAAGGCTGTGAGATGATGCAACAGGAGGTTCGACCAGGGCATGGATGGAAAAGAGGATGGGAAAAGCAGCAGGGGGCATAGAAGAACAGCTAAGAGGACGGAAGAGTGCACGCAAAGATGGAAAATAAGCTGAAGGGGACGGAAGAGCTGCTGAAAAGATAGAAAAGTAGCTGGAAAGGTGGAAAATCAGCGATGAGGGGGAGGGGAAAGGGATGGCAGAGCAGCCGGGGAAGTGGTGGTGGTGGTGATGGAGCAGAAGACGGAAAGCAACCGGTGGCTTTGAAAAGGTGCCGGTGGAGGGGGCGGGGAGGAGAAAGGAATGGGGAAATAGCTGGGAGATGGAAAAGCAGCCGCAGTGTGTGCATGAGAGAGAAAAAGAAGCCAGAAAGATGGAAAAGTAGCCAGAAAGATGGAAAAGCAGTTGCTGGTGGTGGAGGGGGATGGAGGAGCAGCCGCGAAGACAGAAAAGCACAA
>VZTY01003273.1:1468-20888 GCA_013400935.1 Turnix velox
ACGGGCTCTCCCCTCTGTGTACCGGGGTTTGCTTTTTTGGTGGTTTAACTGCGTGACACGGGTGTGTAGCTGCCTCTTGTCACACAGGAGCGAGGTGAAGAGGGGATGCTGATCCAGCACGGCAATGGCAGGTGGTTTTTAAAAGCCGGCTCCGTCCTTCCTCTCCGTCCTTCCTCTCCATCCTTCCTCTGCCCCCGTTGGGAGCAGGGAGCCGGGCTGAGGAGAGCCCAGGTGAGGAGCTGTTGCTGAGCCTGGATGTGGTGTCCTCACGTTTGTCAGAGCTGGAAGCAGCGAGGAGCAGATGTCTCCGCCGGTGTGGGCTGGAGAACAGTCCGTGGGGCCGTGTCCCGGGCTGACCCCGGGGAGGGCTCACCTGCCGCTCGGTGCCACCAGCATCCCCGCTGGAAAGCTCAGCTCAAACTGGGACCTTTGAGGCACGGCAGAGCGAGGTTTGATTCAAAGTGAATGTTCTCACTCCCCTGGGTTAATGTTTAAATATATAAATAAATGTGAGAGCTGCTTTCCAGCTCTGAGCTCTGCAATCTGCTGCTAATGTACGGACTCGGAGTCAAATGGATTTTCATGATCCAAGCCAGCTCGAGCCAAGGGGAACGAGTGCTATATAATTAAAGAATTTGAGTCTAATTTGTTTTTAAAGTCTCTAAAATGTTTTTAATTGGGCTCTAGCTTTTCAATTACTGGAATAATGCTTGAAAGTGTTATTGGTACCTTCTGTGTCATCCCAGTGGTGGTTTTTTTCCTCCCCTGAATCCTCATGAATGCCCTTTTAGAGGGTTTATATTGGCCGGGCTTTTTGAGGGTAGCCCAGAGCTTTCCATCCGAAAGCAGTGATGAGGCAAATGGAGGCAGGCACAGACACTGAGATTTTATTTTTCTTCTAAATAAGCAATCAATGAAGTCAGACACTGAATGCAAACACCACTGGCTCACCAGCCACCAGGTTCTAGTGTCTGTAACAGCAGCCACGACTTTCTAGAGACTTTTCAGCCTTGTTTGGGACCTGTGGGACTTTTCATGTAGCCTCGTGCACCTGCATGTGAATTGTGTTTTGGTCTCTTATTTTGAGAACTTCACTAGAACTTCACCATTCCCTTCCCTTGTCCTTTACACCCAGTCTCTCCCTCCCACTGAAGGATTTTCACATAACATCTACTGGAGCTCAGAGTTACATTATTTGTTGCTCACACTGAGCGAAACGAAACTGAGTTATCTCTGCAGAATGGGAAATGGTTGTCTCCAAATTCACTTGGTGCAAAGGGATTTGTTGTTTTATTTTGTCGCTCCCTCTCAGCAGAAACTTTTGCAGTTTTCCTTTGGGAGAACTTAAGGTCTTTTGCCTTTTTTCTCAGCTGAACTTTCAATCCCCAGTGATACAGGATGTATTTTGCTGGCTCTAATAGAGAAGAGGACATGCACTGTGTTTTGAAAATTTAACTGGAGCAGGATTCATGCTGGGGCTGTTCATAAGTTCACATTTCAAACATTTATCCCTCTCTGTAGGAAAATCTGTTGTGACAAACAGGCTCATAAACAGGCTTTTCTCTGCCTGTTTCCTTCCACCTACTGAATTGGAGAGTTTTTGCCATTTCTGGGTTTGAGCACAGCACTCTCTTGCTGTGAAACAAACAGGATAACAATAACCTCAGCAGTCTCACTCTCACAAATTTCAGGGTCTTTCAGAGAAGCAACAGCAACCACTTGTGGGCAGAAATTTGGTTCTCAGCTACAGCTTGTACTTACACCAGCCAGGGATGAGGAGTCAGTGCCCAGGAGGGATGAGTGAGTGAGATGAGCAGGAACTGCACAGCTTGGAGAAGACTCTGATGCTGGACACGGGGTTTTCTCCTTTGAGAAATAACCAATGTGGATTTTAGCTGTGGTTCTGGTTACTCCAGTGTTTTGTGGGCACTGCTCTTTGCCTCAGATGCTGTGTTGTCCCTGTGGTGTTTCTCCAGCAGCCCATGATGAGGCACGGCTGGGAATGGCACTACAAAGTGTGAGCTGAAAGGGTGCTGCTGCTTTGAAAGCTCTTTCTCTGAAGGGAGGAACTGAGAAGTCAGTAGGTGGATCAGCCCTGGTCACTGGGACAGGTCCTCAGAGCGGGCCAGGAGCTGAGCAGAGGGTGGGAAAGGGGACATCTGTGGGTCTCTTACAGAGAGAAGTCAGTGTGTAGTCAGTGTGTGTTGGGATGTCTCGCTCTTCATTTTCCTGGTCTCCTACAGCAGCAGATTGCTGCAAATTTGGAGTTTATATCCATTTAAAAACTTGCTTACAATGAAAATTTTAAAATTTAACACAAAGGCATGTTTCTTTGGAGAAGCTTACTAATAGTCTGTGTGTTATGGGCTGTGTTTGGGCAGGGCTGTGGGCAGGAAGAGGTCCCGAGCCCCAGGGTGGGCAGAGCACTGTGGGTGGATGTGGGGGGTGTTGGATGGTTCTTTTGATGAGATTGATGTGCAGTTTGGTCAGGTTTGCTGGTACCCACGAGTGGGTGTCTGTGTGGGCTGGTGCTCTAAAGCTTCATTGACAAGTCCCTCCCCAGAAGAGAGACACAACAACAACGTTCCCAGCAAAGAGCAGCTCAGAACTGTAGAGGGAAAGAAAGAAAAGTCTCCTCTTCTGTTTGCTCAGAAACATTTCATTTTGCTCCTGGCCTGGAGCTTCCCTGGATTACGTGGCAGTGACGTGGGATTGAAGAACACTGCATTTCAGCTTTTGAGTCTTCACATCTACTCTCTTTGCCACAGAAATGTTCTCTAATAATGTCACAGACTCTGCAGTGAAGGTGCAGAGCTCTGGGGCAGCTGTGGGCTGCTGCTCTCACTGCTGGCAGCCTGGCCAGAGCTGGGGTGCGTGTTGCAGCTGGACTGTGCTCACCTTGGGATCCCACAGTCACTTCTCTCTGTTTATTTCAGGTGAAGCAGATCATGGAAGAAGCTGTCACCAGGAAATTCGTGCATGAGGACAGCAGCCACATCATCGCTCTGTGTGGTAAATGACAAAGAGCTGACACCACATGACCTTGCTTGTCCTAGAAAAATATCTTTGCTGGTTAATATAAGGATTTAGATATTTAAGGCCATGGAGTTCAGGCTCATGTCACTTTCTCTTTACATTTGCTACAAGTGTGTGTACATTGTAAATAAGAAAGTAATTCTTACTGAAAGGGCATCTAGGGAGCCAAAAGGTGATTCTCCAGGAAGCACTAAGCACTGGCAGGTGTAATTTTGTGTTGGCTGCTGAGTTCTTGGCTGCTTTCTCTTTGTGCCTCAGGCTGGAGGCTTATCTAGGAGTGATGCTGAGGGTAGAGAGCAGCCATCACCCCAGCACCTCTGGATTTCACAGGAGGGAGCCTTTGCAGCCAAGCCAAACACCCCCTTGTGGGTTGGTGACAGTTAAGGGGAGTGAAATCAGATCCAGCTTTGGGGTGAGTGGGGTTTGGCCAAAGTTACTGAAAGCCAGAGTCAGAGAACAGTAATGTTTTTTGGTGGCAACACTCAAACTCCAGCTTGCTTTGCTGTGTGGTTGTTGGCTATTTGGGGCTGTTCTTTCACCTGCCCACTCGCTGCTTCCAAGTTCTCTTTTCCTTACAGCTCAGAGACTTTATCCAGCCCTTTGTATTCACTGCAGGAACAGCAGATTTGGCCACGTTTTCTGCCTAATGTTTTATTGCTATTAATAAAGATTGCAGCTGTTTCCTCTGCTCAGGTTGTGGTGATGTCAAATATTCCTCATTTATCTCCTGTATGTTTGTACTACACAGAGGAGAAAAAGGAACTGAGGAAAATGGTGCCAAGGCAGGAGCCCTTGGTGCTGGCTGCTGTTTGATCAGGGAGCTCCTGGTGTTGTGTCTCTCCTGTGTCTTTGAAGTGCCATTCAGTGAGACGTGCTGCAGCCTTGATGGAAGGGGTGGCAGCTATTTCTGTTGGAGGCTGCTCAGCCAAAATTAGGAATGCTCTGACATCTTCATGTTTCTCCCTCCCTCCCACTGTGATTGCAGTTGGCTTTATGTTCAGAGTTGTGCAGGGTCTGGAGATCTAATAACTCTCCACGAGCTGCCTTATTATTGCCCAGCAATCCTACCTAAGGAACTGTTCCAGCCACTTTGAATGTGGGACTTAATTAACTGTAAAGCAGAAGTAGGTGAAGCTGAGGCTTCTGCTCTCACTTCAGCTGATTGAATGGAGAAACCTTTTCCAGTAGCTTTGGCTCACAGCTCCTGGCTGGGGCTCTGTGTCTCTGCACTTCTCTTCCCTCCCCCACTACATTTTCATCTGCCTCTTCAAGAGGTTTTTCCCTTCTGTTTAAAATTGGATTGGCTCAGTACATGAGTCACTTTCAGTGAATCTTTGTTATAAATATAGAATTCTTGTGAATCATTTTACGCTCCTGCAAGGCTGAGTTTAGTCTCTTCAATCCATGGCAGCTGATTTTTAGGGCCTGTCTGCATCAATACCTGAAATTTTCCTAGATCTCACAGGTCCTAAATGGCTGATGGTGCTGATTCAGGAAGGGGAAGGTTTCCATGTCAGATTAGTGCAGGGCCTTGAGCCTGAAGGGGTTTTCCCTCAGTCTGGCCCTAGAAATGTGTCTCCACAGTTCTGGATTTTTGTGGTGGCCACAGTGACTGCTCTAATGTATGAGCTGAGAGGAGGAAAACAGGGCTGATGTTGTCATCCTTGTGGAGAAGCAATGAGTGCAGATGATTTGTCTTTGTTCTCAACTCAGTTTATAACCCAGTTACTCTTTGGTGCTCGCTGATTTCCAAAAGGAGGAGAGATGTGAGTCAGAGCCCTGGGATCAGTGTGGAGTGCTGCCTGCAGCCTGCCTGCTGCCTGCCATGGGGACACAAACTCCCCATTTCTTTGGGCTGGGGGGTGAATTTCCCCAGGACTGTGCTGTCAGCCCCAGAACAATGGGCTGACGTCAGCTCTGTGGGTATTTGTAGCATCTTTTAGTGGCCCAGCCTTTCTGCTGGAGACTGGAGAGGGATGTTTTCAGCCTGGGTTATCTGGTGCCGTTTCCCTGGTAACTGGCTGGCAGGGAGTGACGCAGGGACCCTGCCGTGCTCCTCCAGTCCAGGAGGATGCTGTCATTCTCCTGCATCCTCTCACCACCTTCCCTCTGTGCCTGGGCCTTTTCTACCAGCCCTTCCAGCTCTTACACTCGGGGAAGGGGGGAAAAAGAAGGAAGCTTTTCTCTGTCTCCACCGTTACCCACCGAGCCTAAGGGTTAACCACAAACACGTGGGGAGTTGTGGGACTGTTTCCTTCATTGCCCTTACCATGACATCTTAGCCCATTTTGCACAAAGTTAATTGTGTTTGAAAGGGAAGATCTAATTAGGAACTGATGACTGCATGATGCTGGAGCTTGTGTTCTGGGTTTTTTTTTTTGTTCAGGACCTGAAATCCAAGCAATTATCAGAGTCACCAAACGTCACGATTGCCAGCCCTGAGCCATGAAAAATCATGAGTCAGAAATCTCTTCCTTCATGGCTCTAAATTACAAACCTGGTGTAAAGTTCATGACAGGAAAATAAAATCAATTGAGGAACAGAAGTGTAATTCTGAAATACCTTTCTTATCCAGTGGCGTGCTTCACATATCTGTATCTGCACATATCTGCAGTGTGAGAAACTCTTGTTTGCTTTTAAAGTGAGAAATAAGTTCCTGATAGAACCATTTCTCCACCTCCTCTTTTAAATCTAGCAACAAAGTGTTAACAGCTGACTGTAGTTGGAAGAGGCAAATATTTTTTCACATAAATTTAAAAGGTTTTGGTCTGCACTCCAAAGGTGACTGCTTTTAAGTAATGAGTGGTGTGCTGTAGAGGAGAGAGGAGAGAAAAAGGGAGAGTGGATGTTCTCTCTATTGTGAAATCAGTTTTTGAATCATGAATGGTTTTAGTTTGAGAAGTTTAATATCATCTCTCATGCTTGTTAGAGCACACTGCTAAACATTTTACTTTAGTCCTGGATCATATTTAGAGAACCCTCAATACAGCTCCTGTATCAATATAGGAGTGTGTGTGTACTACCTCCCTGTTGATATCTTCTTCATGTTATCAGTTCCTCCAGAAACAGCTAAATAGTCATCTCTTTTTATGTCTTTTTAGAGTGCCATGTTCCTAAAAGGGAAAAAATGTTTCATTTTCTTTAAAAGAGGTAAATGGCTTGATTTTTCCCATCCCACAGATTCTTCTAACTATAGCCCCTGGAATGTTCTGTGTGCCATGTTTTCACACAGCAATCTGAGTTCCTGCACGGGAAGGGAGAGATTTTCCTGGGGAGAAGGAGAGGTTTTCAGGAGGAAGGGATTGCAATGGCTGCTTTATTTTGCTGTAAGAAGTGTCCCAGGACTGTGATCTGAGGGTTCCTTGCACACAGAGCTGGCCAGGGTGTGTTGATTTCTCCTCCCAGTGTCTCTGCCCTGCTCCACGTGGTTCCAGCCACCTGGGGACTGACGTTGTGCTGAGTCCTTGTGATGAGAAATGTCACAATGGAATAATTAAATAGTGGGGCTTTAGGGACAGTCTCCGTGGAAATTGTCCTCTGTGGCAGCTGCAATATTTATTAATAATTAAAGCTGTGCCTGCTGTGCTTTTCACTACATTTGTTTCATTAATATTTTATTGTTTTAAAGAAAGAAAAAAGGACAAAACACAACAGCAAAGGTGGGAGAAGAGAGCCTGTTTCCTAAGCAACAGCCATGCACTTCTCTGCAGTTACTTTGAAGGGCAGGTTGCTTCATTTAAGATTTGGAAGCAATTATGGCTGTGTAGCTGCAGGCATCCAGAAAGATGCTTTGCTTTGTGTTTTGGGTTTTTTCCATTTTCTTTATTTCTCATTGAAAGATGGGGGCAAAACATCAGGTGGGTTAAGAGCTGTTGTGATGGTTGGTGGACAGGATGTGTCTGTGATGTGAAGAACATCCCTGCACTGTCATTGTTCTGCCCGTGCCCTGCAGACCCCAACCCCACTGCTGGTGGAGAAACAAATGCTCTCTCTTCCCTTGAGCAGGAGCAGCCCCTCTCAGAGGTGTCCTCAGCACTGGCTGAGCCCACACGTGCTGCCTTTGTCACCTACAGACGCCCTTGGGCTGTGGCAGGTGGTTCCTGCTGTCAGCTGGATGCTGACACCCATGTGTCCTGCTCCTCCTTGCAGGGAATGATGCTCACCTTGGGCTTTTGTGGTGAAAAAGCATCCCTGGAGTGGTTGTCTGCCCAGGCAGCAGCTCTGGTGGGGAAGTACCAGGGTGAGAAGTAGCAGCAGACTTGCTGCTCAGCAGCCTGTTGGCTTCTCTGTTCTACTGAGGTCTAGAATTAGAGGAGATGGCTTTGCTCTCTCTGCTTAGTTGTGTCTTGGTTAAAAGTTGTTAAAAATGAACAGCCCCAACCCCCCAAGCTGTCAATATTTCAATTCCACTGTCCCACAGGGAAATTAGGGCTTTCCTTGGAAATTTGGGTTTCTGTCAGATTTTATTCCATGGTAGTTAGCTTAAAATCATACCTGCCTTCAGGGCTGAAAGCAAACCAGTGGTGAGGTTGTCCTGTAGCTCATCTCCACTTTGCTGTTTTCCAGGAGCAAATGGCTGTACTTTCTGAGGTTAATTTGTGTGGGGAGCAATAGCAGGAAGCCAATTAGAGCTTTCTCTTATCCACTGTGATAAGACACAATAAATGTTTCTCTCAACATTTTTATTCATTCAACAGGTTGTTCTTCAGCAGAAGAACAGAGCAGCTGCTGGAGATGCTCCTGGGCTGCCCCAGCTGCCCTCATGGGGGGCAGGAGGAGCTCCCCTGGGCCTTGGGGCAGCTTTCAGGGACAGGGCAGGGAGGAGAGGTCTTTCATTAACACAGACTTTCAGTTCTTAGGGGATTTGGAGGCTGTGGAGTACAGTAAGGAGATGGAGTGTGGAGGGAGTGCTCAGCACCTGCCCGTGTTAGGCTCCAAGCACAACAAAACCCTGTCTTCTCTCACAGTCAGCTGCTGGAGCTCAGGAGCAGGGCTGTGTGTGTCAGAGCAGATGGAACACCATTTGTTACTCCCAAGGAAAATGTAGTGTGGCAGTTCTAGCTGCAGCTTCCCCCAGGACTGCCTGAGAGCATCCCTTGGCTGCTGAACTCAGCCCTGGCAGGTAAAGAGGGGGTTTCTCCTCCCTCTGAATGAATGAATCGTCCTGTTCCTCCTCCTGCCTTTCCATGGGCAGTCTCCAGTGGATGAGTCATCTGCAGCCTGAATTTGAGAGCTGATAGACAAGGAAGGCTTGGCTTTAATTTTGTTTTTTATTTGAATTTATCTCGTGTCTTTTTCCTGCAGCAGTTTAGAGGAGAGCTGGCTGTGTTTGTGGTGCAGTGCTGCCAGGCTGACACAGTGCAGGGTGGCACTTGCTGGTGCCCAGCAGAGCAGGAATGGAGCCCAGAGCTGCAGCTGTGGCAGCTCCAGGTCTGGCTGTGTCTCTGTGTCCCTGTGGGCTGGCACAGAGTCTCGTTTTCCTCTCAGCTGATCAGCCTTTTTCTCTTTCTGTGCAGAGATGGGGGGTGGGCTCTGCTGGAAGGTGAGCCTGCATCATGGGTTATGTGGAGTTGGTGTCTTGTGTCCCTCCACCCTCTTGCTGACACCTAATTAGAATCACAGAATAGTTTNACTTCTTCCAGTGTTTCACCACCCTCCCTGTAAAGAACTTCTTTCTTATCTCTTGCCTGAATCTCCCCTCTTCCAATTTGCATCCATTATTTCTAGTCCTTCCATCCCACATCCTCTTAAAAAGTCCTACCCCAGCCTTTCTGTAGCCCCCTTCAGGTACTGAGAAGTTACTCTGAGGTCTCCCCTGAGCCTTCTCCTCTCCAGGCTGAACAACCCCAACTCCTTCAGCCTGTCTTCATAAGGCAGTTGGTCCAGCTCTTTGATCATCTTGGTGGCCTCCTCTGGACCAGCTCCAACAGCTCAATCTCCTTCTGCCAAGGGCTCCAGAGCTGTCTCCTCCTCTGGTGCCCTCACTGTGTGTCTGGGCGGTGGGTGGGTGGCAGCAGGTGACATTCAGCAAGGAGAAGAGCACCAAGGAGATGAGTTCCCATAACTTGATGTCCTTCCCTTCCTGGCAGGGGTGGTGGAGGCGTGTCTGCTGCACATGCTGAGGCGCAGGGCTGCGGGCTTCCTGCGCAGTGACAAGGTGGCCGCGCTCTTCACCAAGGTGGGCAAGAGCTACGCGCTGGCTGGAGACATCTGCAGGAAGGTGCAGGAGCTGCAGCAGCAGGTAGAGAGCAGGTGAGACTGGGCTCTGCTTGGCCACAAAGTCACTCAGGGAGAGGTGCACAGGCTGCTAAAGCTCTCTCTGCATTGCCTGTAGCCATCAGAGAGATGTTCCTCTTTGATGGAGCTGACACTGGTGGAAGGTCACAGGTTGGGAATTGGGCCTTTGGTGCTCCATTTGGCTTCTCAGCCTGGTGGATCAGCACATCCAGCCCACACCAAGCGACAAAATGAGTAATAACCAGTGATTTTAGAGAGGCTCCCAGTCAGGGTACAGCAGAGCAGTTTGGACTGCTGGTGGGAAGGGATGTGGGTGGCAAAAGGAACTGAGGAACAGGCTTACAGGAAAAACTGTTTTGGGATGCTCCTTGCCAAACCAGTGGTTTCTCCTGGAGAAATTCTGTGTTTTTCAGCTTTTAACAACCCCAGATTTCAGGTGCTGTGGAAAATATGCAAAGGGACTCTATTAGGAAATCCTGCAGGGGGTGGACTCGCTCTGTTGAACCTATGAAATGAGACAAGTGCTGGAGCAGGCTAATTGCTCCTCAGGCTCTGGATAAAAAATCCTATTCAGGATGCAAACCCCTTCCTACATGTGCTCAGTCCCTCATCAGACTGGAGTCTGGGCACTGATAACCCCACAGCTTCTTGCACAGCTCAGAGGCCACCGTGTGGAGCAGCCCCTGCCCTCTTGCTGACAGCCACAGCTCCAGCAGCCAGCCTGACATCTGGCCACAGAGACAGTGCTGGGCTCCTGGCTTCTGAGCAGGACCTGTTGCTGTGCTGGCTGACACTGTAGGAACAAGCAGGGGGTCTTGGCTGAAGCAGCTCCCAGCTGGCTTTGGCTGCTCATTTGCTACAGCTCTACTTTCTCAGTTTGATGTTGCTTATCTCCAAGTTGTCTCGTTGTCATTCTGTGGGTGGCAGGAGATGGGATCTCAGTGCCAAGGTGCCAGCACAGACTGTGCTGTAGCTGTAAGGAGAATGAAGAGATGGGCCTGTGCCCAAGGATTGCCTGATGATGGTGTGGCAGGAGGTCCCTGGAAAAGCTCTGCCTCTATTATCTCAAGTCTTTCTGATCTCAGAGGGAATATCCCTTCCTGAACCAGTTGTGTGCCTCCTTGGGCTTCGTGCTACGTTCAGCCATTCAGCTTTTCATAAAGCTGCAGGAGCAGAGAAGGTGTTTTTGGTGGGTGACTGCCTATCCCAGCCCCAGCCAGCCAGTGCAGGGCTCTGGCTTCTTGTAGGGCTTGTTTACCCTCTGTCTGTACATTGGCTAATCCTTACAGGAACTGTGTGAGTAGAGCCTGGGTTCTGACTCTGCTTTTACTGTCTCCTTCTGCAGGAAAAACCAGCCCAATGGGCAGGAGCCCCTCAAGAGGCAGGGTTCGACCACAGGCAAAGCCCCTGTGCTGACACCACAGGCCCTCAAACACATCTGGGTGCGCACAGCCCTCATTGAGAAGGTGCTGGACAAGATTGTGCAGTACATTGTTGATAACTGCAGGTAAGGAAAGGACTGGAAGCACTTGTGGGACTGATGCCTTCAGGTGTCTGTGCATCAAAAGCCCTCTGCTGGCTTTTGTAACACAGAGTTATGGGCAGAAGAAAACCAGTAGCTCAGGCATTTATCAAAAATGTACTGAAGGCCACTTGATGAAGAGAAGGTGGTTCAGAGAGTGAGCCCCATCTAGTGGAACAGGCAGTGGAACAGGCAGTGGAACAGGCAGTGGAGGACCCCTTTGGGCTGGGGGTGAGTGGGCTCTGTGGTTCACAATCAGCTTTTCCCTGCTGCCATGGGAAGTCGTTGGGGTTGTTGCAAGAGCCACTGTTTGTTGCAGCTCATTGTTCTGAGATTATTCCTCACAGATGGAAGAAACATTGAAGAACGTGTGAGTCTCTGTGGAAAACTGACAAAATTGCTTGCAGAGAGTTATTGTTTGTCTCCAAATTGCATTAGAGCCCAAAGCCCCACATCAAATATAGCAGCAAAGCACATTTAGTGAAAGTGGAGCTGAGAGGCAGAGGAGGCAGAGTGAGCATTTGAGGGGAGGTGACTGGGCTGAGACCACCCAGCTGCTCTCCCACAACACGGGTCCCCAGGAGGTGGTGACCCACCTCCAGGTTCAAGCCTGGAGGGTGTCTCTGGACCTGGTTGTTCTGGGCTCCATTCCTGCTCAGTGCAGATCTAGTCTATGTCATTGATGTGATTTAAGATGTAATTCTAAAGCAAATGTCTAAAATGGGCTGAATGATTTTTTTTTACTGAGCTCTTATCTTTTATTCCTAGTAAATATTATGAGAAAGAAGCTTTACTGGCAGATCCTGTGTGTGGCCCAATCCTGGCTTCTCTTCTAGGTGAGTTCTTGCAAAGCTACCTCTGGTGCTAAAGAAAATAAACTATTTCTTAAAATATTTTGTATTATGACTGTGTTAAAAAGGGTGATTTCTTTCTCTCTAGCATGTAGTTATCTATTTATAACAGGAGAAGTTCTTTTGTTGTTTATGAGACTGGAGGGTCTGGTCTGGTTTTATATTGGTTGTTGGTTGGACCAGCGAATGGATTGGGAAGGGATTTTTTCTGGATGCTTGTTGGCAGATTGTAACTGCTAATGCTGCTACAGGAATATTTTCATACAGCCCTAGGTAACAGGACCTGTTGTACTCTGATATGTGTTGTTTATATTATGGGCTGGTCCTGCAGGACACTAAGTGATCAATGAAGTTCTCTTGGTTTGAGATCTCACTTTCAGCGCTTGCCCAGCAGGGTGAGACTGAGCATCTTCATGACCAGTCTCAGACAGTGTCTCTTTTGGCTGTTTCCTTTCTCAGTTGGACCATGTGCTTTGGAGTACACCAAGCTGAAAACAGCTGACCACTACTGGACAGACCCCTCAGCAGATGAGCTTGTGCAGAGACACCGGATTCACGGCGTGCACGGACGCCAGGACTCTCCTTCCAAGCGCCCAGCCCTGGGAGTAGGTATTTACTGGGCACATGTTGTGGAGTTCAGGCTTGGGTTAATAATAAAAACAGTCCCAGGAGGGAGAGATCTTTCTGTAATGGAGTCTTTGTCACACCTTAGAAGTCCATTTGGTCCCAAATGTCCTCTTTATGTAGAAAAGTTTGAGATCCTGGCTTAAATTCTGCAGCTTTTAATGCTTGTGGTCTGACTGGGGAGTTCATAAGAAATTAGGGGTGACAAAGGGTCCAGGTCATTTTTCTGCAAGGTCTCCCCTCTCCAGAAGCTGTTGAGCTCTAGAGATTTGTCTGCTGGAGCCTTTGCTTGTCCCTGAGCAGCCTGTATGTCTCTGGCAGATCCGGAAGCGCCACTCGAGCGGGAGCGCAGCCGAAGATCGTTTTGCTGCTTCAGCCCGAGAGTACGTGGAGTCTCTGCACCAGAACTCCCGGACTCACCTCCTCTACGGCAAAAACAACGTCCTGGTGCAGCCGGTGAGCACCGGGACCTCCGGGCCACTGCCCCCTGCTGTGCCCTGCAGGGTGAGGAGCTCAGCTGAGCTAACTTGGGCTCGTCTCTTCTCTCGTTTCTGTGAACAGAAAGATGACTTGGAGGCAATTCCCGGCTATCTCTCCCTTCATCAGGCAGCAGACGGTTTGACGTTAAAGTGGACTCCAAATCAGCTGATGAATGGAACCCTGGGAGATTCAGAGCTGGAGAAAAGGTAGTCATTGTGTTCAGGAAAGGAACAGAAGCATTCATGGAATTTATTCCTTGTCAATGTGACACGAGTGGAACATGGCTGATATAATTGAAGGGGTCTGTAGCATGTAAGTGGAGGTTTATAATTGAAGGGGTCTGTAGCATGTAAGTGGAGGTTTGTGACAGCTTGGGTCCTGCTCCTGGCATTCTGCTTCAGTAGAAAGACAGCTGAAGTCTTGGACCAGGCAGGTGTCTCCTCAGGGAATGCTTCCTCCAGCCCCAGAGCAGTGCTCTCACATGCTTCTAAAATTTCTCCTGTATTTTTGAATAGAACATTACTGAATCTCTCTGCCTGTATTGCTGAACTCAGCTGAGGGTGTTCTCAGAGGGGTTCAGAGCTGTTGCCAGTGTTTGAGCTGTGAGCTTGAGATTCACTTGCTGCTCATAAATCAGAGGTGTGAGACAGAACTGAATCCATCTGTCCTGAAACCCAGCTGCAAGGCTGTTGTGGAGTCTGTGCCCCTGGGAGCTGGGACTGCTGTGACCCAGCACAGGGGACGGGGAGGAGGAGAGGGAAGAGGGAAAGGGAGGTTATGAAAAGGGCAGTGCCAGATGTGTCCTGTGGAGCACTCATTCCTTTGCCTATTACTGGGCTATTAATTCACCTGAATTGATGCAACTTTATAGTTATTAACTTAGGGGGGAGTCTCTTTACTGGGTGCTTGTGACCACAAACATGGTTTCCTGTACTTTTTCCTTCCCCATTAGTGTTTACTGGGACTATGCACTGGTCGTGCCTCTCAGCCAGATCGTCTGTATCCACTGCCATCAGACACGTAAGCACCAAACTCCTGCTGCCCCCCGGCTCCTGCTCTTTCTCAGTGTCACTCTTTGGGGGGGTTCCAAAAGGTGCAAAACCCCTTTTCATCTCCAGATGCCTTTGCTGGGGGGCATGGCGAGGACTCCTCTGCCTGACTCTGCTCCAGTTGGCTGTCACTCTCTTTGGTTTTTCTGAGCTCTGTTTTGTTCTGAGTGTGTGTGCAGAGCAGCATTTATGGGAGGGTGTCAGGTGGAGACTGCTTGGAGAAGAGCACTAAGCTGGGGGAGGATGACAGCTGCAATTTTTGATGTGACTTGATGTCCATCTGCCTGACTTGCAGCAGCTTCCCCAGGACACTTTATACCTGTCCAGGATTGCTGCTCAGTTGTGTCACCACCCTGCTTTGTGGCAGCTCCACAGCAAAAGGGGAGTTCAATGACAGCCATGAAACACAGCAGGCTGTGTTGTTCCTCACTGAGAGTTCAGTGTCAGGTGCCAGGAACACACACCCTGCAGGAGATGACAGGCACGCCTGAGATGCCATGCTGCCAACACATCCTGCTCCTACAGCCTGAGATCAACCCTAGGTCACACTGTGACTTACAGAGGTTTGTTTCTCTACTTAGAGATGGTTGTGAATAAAATTGAACTGGAAGGGAAGAGCAAAAATCGAGGTTCTGGTGTAACAGAGTGGACTCTCCTTGTCCTTGCAGAAAGCAGATGGACGTTGGTCTTGGTGAGTCAGGATGGAACCCAGAGACCTCCACTGCACTTTCCCCAAGGAGGTCACCTCCTCGCTTTCCTCTCCTGTCTGGAAAATGGTCTTCTGCCTCGTGGTCAGCTGGAGCCACCACTTTGGTCCCAACAGGGCAAGGTACTGCCTTCTCTGACTGCAGTAGATAGGGCTGAGCTTCCTGTCTTTGCTCAACCAGCATCCTGCTCCACCAGCTCTGGGCTTTAATTTCCAGCTCTTGGTAGTAAAGTGGAGGGTGAAATAGCTCCATTTAGTCCAATTTGATTTTTAAACATCTAGTCTAAAAAATTGTTCCTACCTTCCTTTCCCCATCAACTGGAACCTGCTGTTGGATCCAAACTGAAAGTTTAACTTTTAGATTGAAGATGCCAAGGGCCTGAAGCCCTTAGTTTCCTCTGTCAGTTATTCACAGCTGAACACATGGAATCATTCTCTTCTCCAGGGTAAAGTATTTCCAAAGCTTCGGAAAAGGAACAGCAACAAATCAGTGGAGCAGGAGGAGGTGCCAGCAGAGGACACTTGCACAGATTATGTCTTCAGAATCATCTATCCAGGACACAAGCACGACAACAGTAAGTTCTTTTGTTCTGCTTTGGTAGAAAAAATACTCCAAACCACAGACAAACCAAAACCTAAGAAAGCCTTGAAGCAATACCCTGGGAAGTCAGTGAAGGGAACAGACAAGCCAGGGGGGTTTTTTTTGTGGAGAAAGAAGTACAGACCACAGAACTTGAGTTTGTGTGATATTTGTGATCAATGGCTATGGCTTCCTGCAGCTTTCATCAATGCAGTGAAATCTGAGCAGAAATTGACAATTTTAGTGATGTTTTCTCTGTGTTTTGCAGAGGAAGTTTTCAAAATACTCCCCTGGGCTTGCAAACTGAGACAGAAAGGAAAAAGATTTGCTTGGCTAGTCAAGAGCAGTTTTATTCCAAAGTGAGGATATTTTTATTGGCCACACTGCTGCTCATAATGTTGTTACTAAGAAAAAAAAAACAACATAAACTCAGCTCTTAAATTACCCCAGAACTCCCTGGGCTAAATTTTCCTGCAAGAAATTAACAGTGGATAAATAAAGGCCCTTCCAAGGAAACAAAATAAACTCTCAAGCCACAGACCACCTCAGGTCATCAATGAACCCAAACACCTCACATGCAGGAAGGGATTTGAGTGAGTTCTCAAACAGCTTCTTCGGTTTTATTCCTCTTGGCAAAGAGGCAAGAATTTCCCAGGAAGATCAGACCCTGAAGTTCCCAGGGGATTTGGATTTACTGCTCTTACTGGGATTTAGTGCAGCTGAATAGCAGAAATCTCAGCTGAGCCCTCCTCAGCCCAGGGGCCTGGAGCCCAGTGGTGGCCCTGCTTTACTGGGCCTTTGGGATTTGTGCAGGTAAGTCCATGCAGACACCAGCAAAAGTAGGTTCTGCCTTTGCCCAGTGGAGGGGACAGGGCAGAGCTGGGAGCTGGGAGCAGCTCCTGCCTCGGGAGGAGTCCTTTTGAGCTTTCCAGCAGGCACAGAGTGTTTGCATCTGGCAGGGGTTGAGAGTGGAAGGGGCACAGCCTGGGTAAGGGCACAGGGAAAGAGAGAAGTCAGCTGGAGCCCAGAATCCTGTTGGAGGTTTGCTGCAAAGCACACTCACCCCCTGAGGCTGGCACAGGGACCTTGCTCCATGGCCTCTGCCCTGTCTTTGGTGGAGAAACTCAATTTTCACGTCCGTGTACAGGAGCCGATGCCTTCAGAAGAAGGCAGGATTCAAGTCCTTTGTCTTTGCTGAACGTGTCCTTTTGAGCTTTCCCACAGAGAGGGGTTCTCTCTTCTCATGCTCCTCTTTCACTATTTTCTTTGAGCAGTAACTATTAACTACCACCACTTAGCTGCCAGCCGCTCTGCCTCTGTTGACGATGATGAGGAGGAGGAAGATAAGCTACACGCAATGCTATCAATGATCTGCTCTCGGAACCTCACAGCTCCTAATAGGATGAAAGGTTTTTATCCTCCTCCCTCTGTGTCCCAGAGCTCTGTTTGCAGCTCGTCCCACTGGTGCTCACAGCAGTGTTGGCATTATGGCAGGGAAACCAAAAGCCAGAGATGGAGCTGAAGGGGATACAACAGCATCTTCCCTCTCTGCACAAGCTCTCCTTGGAGCCTGTGTGCTGCTCAACACACAGAGCTTCTCTCCTTCCACAACCTTCTGCCCCATCTTCCTAAAAGCTGGATACAAGAGAAGGAGGAGGTTTAAATCTCTTGGTGTTCTCCCTCCTGCCTGAGCTGTGTAGGGAACAGAGTGGGGAGGGCAGCCTGGGGTGGGCAGGATGGGAGAGGAACCTTTACAGCAGGGACTTGTTGCTGTCCTTAAGAAGTGCATCTGGCAAGTGTTGAGGAGCCAGCAGTGCAGTTCTGGAGTGTGGGAAGTTTTCACTTCCTCAAAGGAGGAAGCTGAAGGGTACAAAAGAATCTTTACCCCCAAGATTTACCCTGCCTGCACAGCTGGGCTCCAAGGCTTGCAGTAGTTGAGAGGAGAGGCAGGTGATGTCCAGGCACCTCCACTACTTCTTCTGGTTTGCCCCTGGGCTTGCCAGTACTGCACAGTTCCAGTACTTCCACACTTTGGGCCTTGCTGCCAAATCTGACACATTCCTGTTAGAGTCAGAACAGCCTCTGCCTCTTCCTAATCACTGGAGAGTGTCAGTGAGAGCACAATCTTCCCTGTAACAGTCTGTGAAGGAGTCACATCAGAAGTTCAACATCAGCAGAGGAAGGGGGAAGGACTAATACAGGGTTATTGGAGAGTCTGTATGGAATGAAACTCAAAAAATACCTTGTTCCCCTACAAGAAAGATACTGTTTGAGGAAGTTTCCATCTGTCTTTAACTGAGGATGTCTGGGTCTGGATGATGATGGAAAGGAAGGTCTGCTGCTGCCACGTGGGCTTGTGAGGAGGCTGAGGCTGTGGGTTCCAGCATTAATTCAGTGTGTAGTCAGGTGCTGGAGATGTGAAGTTGTCCCTCAGTCCTGTGGGGGCTGCAGGGTGTTTGGGTAGGTCTGGCTTGGCCCTGGGGTCTCAGTGGCTTTTCTGGGAGATAATGCCAACACTGCTGGAGCAGGTTTGCTGGCCATTTGCTTTGACATTTTGCAACATGCTCGACTTCTGCATGTGGCTGGAGTTCCAGACAACACCACTACAGTTCAGTAAAAGATGCTGTTCACTCTAATTCTTCACTAATCAGGTACCTTTCATCTGAATCTTTAGGTTCTGTGGGGTTCTTTCCTTGTCTCTCTAAAACATAAAATAAAAAATTTAAACTGAAAAACCCACTTTTCTTGTCTGTAGAGGGGAGGCAAAAAAATCAACGAGCTAAAAAATGTTCATCCGGTGTTTTTTATTTGAACCCAACCTGCAGCTGCAATAAATACTGGGTCATTCAGCTCCTTCCTGAAGAATTAAGGTGAAGAGCATTTTTGCATCACACTTGGTTCTGTGAAATGAACACACGTGGCTGCTTCCGCATGAGCCTGTGCTTTTTCTGCTCACAAACGTTTTTACTCCTCCCTCCCTCCTCTCCTCCCACCAGGCACCACCCGAGTGCTTGATGCTGCCTTCATCTAAAGTGCATGACATGGTTTGGAATTGTCCCCACCGACCCCAACTCATGGATGTTTTTGAAGCACGGCCCCAGGGACTGGAATTTGCTGTTAATTTAGTGGCATGCAGTCTTTTGGCATTTGCCTTAATTTGAATCATGGGTGAGCTGAAAGGCCAGTTATTTATTATAAAACCAAAACCCCCCCAGCTCAGAGGCTGCCTGGGGAGGTTGAAGAGTTGAAGCTGAGCCTCCTGAGGGCAGCTGAGGAATTTTGGGGGTTCCTTATTTGAAGAAGGCAGAGAGGTTTGGTGGGGCAGGAGCAGCTCACTGTGCTCTTGGGTCATATTTTTTCCTGCAGAGGATCGACTTCTCTAAACACAGCAATGGCATTAGAACTGTCCTTCTAGGATCTGCTTTTGAGGGGGAAAGAAGCATCCTCTGTAAAGACCTGAATCACTTTGTTTTCATTCCTTTTGTGCTCAAACTTTCTCTCTGCTGACTCAGTTTTGTGGCTGATTTCAGGAAGTGCAGAATGAAATTCCCCAATGAAACAGGAGGTCAGGTCAGAGGGTCTCTCCTGGCTCTCACCAATGTTCCCCCAGCCTTGTGCAGGAATCAGCTGTAGCTCTTGTAGCAGCAGCCCTTTCTCTGCTCTCCTCAAACACAAACTGGGGTGGACATGGGCAGGAAGGGGGGAAGTGGGAAAGGATTTGACCTGCCAGGGTCTGGGTCTGCTGAGAGGGCACTGGGCTGGGGCTCTGCCCTGGATGGAGTGAAGGTTCAGAGCCTGCTGAGAAGTACAGCATGATGCCATCAGGATGCAGAGGCAGAAGAGGGACAAAGAAGAGAGAGGGTGATGATTTGCTGTTTTCTTTGTTTTTCCCCCTCAGACACCAGCGAAATGATGGAGATGCAGGGCTTTGGGGCCAACCTGCTGTCGTGGCAGCTGGAGCACTGCAGCCAGGGCTCCTCCTGTGTCTCCTGTGTCTCCTGTTCCACCGGCAGCTCCCCCTTCGACCTTCCCACCTGCTGCAACTGCATCCACGAGAGGTGAGTGCTGCAGGGAGACCCTGTGTGACACAGGGAACTTGGCTGCAGCCACAGACAGGGACAGATTTCAAGTAGTTTCCAACATAAAAATTGCATCTAGTTCTTTTGTCTAGCTGAGTATAATTCAGCTCTGGGAGTGTTTTCTGTAACAAGTCATTGCCAATTATAATGAAGGGCAGTAGTTCACATTTGACAAGGACCTGTGTACCTGCAGCACTCATGGCTGGGTGTGCCAGGTGAGTTTGGCCAAAATGCTGCTGGGGAGAATGCTTTAAAA
>VZTY01003279.1:11398-37530 GCA_013400935.1 Turnix velox
GTCACCCGCAGGTCTGGGGCCTGCACGACCGGCTGGGCCCCGCGGGGGCGGGAGGGCTCCGGGCGCTGCCGCCGGGACAGGCCTCACACCTCCCAAAACCGGACTGGTTTAACCCGGCCGCGACACCCTCAGGAGGACGACGCGCACCCCCGTGCTCGGGCCACAGTGGGCTCTCCCGGCCCCGCCCGCCCCCTGGCGGAACCAGCGCCCCACTGCCGCCGGTTCGAGTCTCGCCCCCACCCCCTCCTACCCCTATTCCCGGTACAGAGGGCAGGGACCGTCCTACAAACCACGCAAACAGCTTTATTGACCCGCATAACGCTCGCATCCACCCTCTCAGTGTCCCTCTGTTGCTGTCACCCTGTCACTGTCCACAAAATAAGAGGGGGAGCCAAGGGCAAGGAGCCGCCGCCGCCGCTGTCGTGCCCCCCGGCGTGCAGCCCGTCTCTGGTTCTTCACAACGGGAGGGGCAGGGACCCCACCTCCTCCAGGCACTCGTCGTAGGTCTCTTGGTACTCCTCGTGGGGCTTGATCATGATGACGCAGGTGGGGCGCTTGGAACCGGCGGCGGCTCCCAGGTCCTGTAGGAAGAGAGAGAGGCAGTGGGGAGGGGGAGGTGTCTGGGGGTGCCAGGTCCACCTCCATCTCCTTAGATGAAAACCTGAGCTCAACCAGCACCCGGTGTACCCCGGTCAAGCCTCTAAACCCCTGGACTGGCACCCATCGCACCCACTTCCTTCCTGGAGCCGCAAGCCCTGGTGATGTCCCAAAATTACTGACATCCTCCTCCCTTCAAAATTCCAGCCTACGAGGTGCAGACGTCCCACCAACACACTACAAGTGGACCAGTGTCCTGTTTCTGAGGGTAACTGGGTCTCACCTCACAACAAAGAGGGAGGGAAGACATGTCACTGCTCTGTCCCAGGACTCCCAGACCTGCTGCTGCGGGGACTCAACTGGGACAGAGGGTTCAGCAACCATTTCTCCTCACACTGTGGCCTTGACGCCAAGAGATAATCATTATTCAGCTTCAACGAGAAAGTTTTAGCTGGAATAAACAACCTGGGGTTACATGATGCAAATGCTGGGCTTTACATGGGAAGCTCCATTTGCTGAAGCTTTTAGGCTGCAATAGAATTAATTTTATCAATGATTTTCTGAGCAGTTGGTAACAAACTCCTGATTTCTGAGACACCCACTGAATCACTGGGGTCATCCGCAGCCAAGGGACCCTGCTCCCACCAGCTGAAGACACGGGTGGTTTATTCAACTCCCTGCACGGTATGAGTGCTTGGGCAGCAGCTTCTCTTTTAACAGCAGCCAAGAACCAGTGCTTCACTCAGGAACCAAATTTGTGCCTTCCCAGGAAGGCTCTGTCACAGTCCACCCAAGTGCCGACACGGGAGCCAGTCCCTCCCAGCGGCATAGCCCCGGCCCTTACCGACTTGGACGGGACGTATGCATAGGGGAGGCTCCTGTCCTCGCACATGATAGGGATGTGACAGTACACGTCGATAGGCAGCGTGTCGCCGGCCAGCACCGTGATCCTGCAGGGGAAAGCCCTTGTCAGTGGCCAGCTCGGGCCGTACCGGAGGAGCGGGGCAGGGGGGGGCGGCAGCGCTTACCCTTTCTCGCCCTTGTTGATGAACTTCTGCACCTCCTTCACGCCGCGACGGATCTGCTTGTGCTTGGCCGCTACAAAAGAAGCAGAGGGTGAGGGGGCCGGCCGGTCTTCGCCACGCGTGCTACGCTCCGGCCCCGGCCCCCTTCAGACCTTTCCTGATGCACTTGTAGAGCTTGCGCGTCAGCTTGCGGGAGGCGAGCGGCTGTGCGATAGGGTTGAGGAAATCGAGCTGCTCGCGGTACGAGCGCTCCGGAGTCCCCTCCACCTCCGCTTGCTTCTCCCGCGCCATGTCCGCGCCTCTACAGCCCGCCGCTTCCGCTTCCGGCTTCCGCGCGGCCCGTGAGGCGGGACCGCAGCCCAGCAGCCAATCAGCGACCTCTTCACGGGCTCTTGCCCAATGGCGAGCGGAGCGTTCTCGCGGCCGGCTGCAGGCCTCCTGCCCGTGCACGAAGCCCGGAGCTCCTCCCGTGCCCGCCGGTGGCACTCAATGCGGGCCTTTACCGGACTGCAGCCGGCTCTGGCCTCCCCGGGGGGCACCGGCCGGAGCATGGAAAGGCCGCGGTGCCCAGGGCCCACTGTGTCTCTGCACAGCCAGGCGACGAGCGCGCGGGGTAGGAGTGCCCCGGAGGTACTGCTACGGCCGCAGGGCTGAGCATGGATTTATGCCAATTGCTCACAAAGGTGGTTTTCTCTCTTATCTTTAGGCCCAGGGAAGCAGCCTCCCGGTACTCGAAGGGGCTTACAGGAAAGCTGGGGAGGGGCTGTTGGCCAGGGCATGAAGCAATAGGATAAGAGACAATGAATCACAGAATATCAGGGATTGGAAGAGACCTCGAGAGATCATCTAGTCCAATACCCCTGCCAGAGCAGGAACACCTAGACCAGGTCACACAGGAATGTGTCCAGGTAGGGTTTGAATGTCTCCAGAAAATGAGACCCTACAATCTCTCTGGGCAGCCTGTTCTATCGTTCCATCACCCTCAGCATGATAAAGTTTTTACTCATATTCCTGTATTCCAGATTGTACCCACTGTCCCTTGTCCTGTCATTGGAGGTCACTGAAAAGAGCCTGGCTCCATCCTCCTGACACTCACCCTTCACATAAACATGAATGAGGTCATCCCTCGGTGTCCTCCAAGCTAAAGAGACCTAGCTCCCTCAGCCCTTCCTTATAAGGGAGATGCTCCAATCCCTTCATCATCTTTGTGGCTCTGCAATGGACTCTCTCCAGCAGTTCCCTGTCCTTGAACTGAGGCCCTCAGAACTGGACACAATACTCCAGATGTGGTCTCACCAGGGAAGAGTAGAGGAGGAAGAGAACCTCTCTCCACCTGCTGACCTTCTGATACAGCCCATCAATAGTTTGAAACTAGAGTAGGGGAGTGCTTGGTTAGACATTAGGAAGAAGTTCTTCACTATGAGGGTGGTGAGACACTGGAATAGGCTGCCCTGAGAGGTAGGGGAGACTACCTCACTCCTGGAGACATTCAGGGCCAGGCTTGATGAGACTCTGAGTGATCTGATCTAAAGCAGGATGTCCCTGCATACTGCCTGGGGGTTGGACTAGATGGCCTTTGAAGGTGTCTTCCAACCCTATGATTTTATGATATATTTTCCTTTTGGTGTCTCTCTTATCCTACCAGCCTGGCAGCCATCACTGGAGGGGAACTAGGTCTGCTGCAGCCATGGCTACAGTGTCACTGTATCCCCAGCAAACCTCCAGTCAGGGAGACAAAGCTCCTGGAAAAGAAACAGGTCTCAGGGCCTGGCTCATTACCTTCTCCCCCTTGAGCACAGGAGGGCTTCACCCAGCATCTGCAGCTGCTCCAAGACCTCTCGCTGCATCTCCAGAGCCATGTGGTACACGTGGTGGTCGAAGCTGTTGTACATCATTGCATTCTGGAACATGAGCATGAGGTCCTGCTGGAACTGGACCACGGACTGAATGTGGCCCTTGGACACCCTTCTCTTGATGCTGGTTAAATCCATAGGTCTACAAAAGATAGGCAGAGGGAGAACTAAGTTGCAGCCCACAGATAGGCATTTTTCAGGCTCTGTGTGAAGGTGCTTATTCTCACTTCAGCTCTGAAAGCAGAGCTATTTTCAATCAGTTTTATTGCTAAGGACAAAAAAGAAGAGTGAGAAAAGTTTCTAGTTCTCAGTCAGACAAGTAAGTTTAGCCAATGCGACACTTGTTAGCCAATCAACTTGGCAGGTCATTAGCAGTCACCTTTAATGCTGAGCTACAGAGAAGCCAAGCAGAGCGATTCCTGCAATTAGTCTTCATGAAGTCAGTCCAGGTCTTAGTGGAGAAAGAAAAGTTACTAAAATAGGTATCTATTAAAACCCTTTAAAATCGAATGGTGCCACCAGCAAAAATAGCAGTGCTGATAAGGGGAACATGATGGAGAATAAATAATACTTCCCTTATTTTGACAGAATGGGAAAATGAATGGTTGCAGAGACGACAACTGTGACCAGAATAGAATATGATTCAGCTCTAAAAAATGCCCTTAATCTCTCTGGGAAAAATTCTTATGACCCACTTCTCTGCAGAGAGTAAAACATCGAGGGAGCAAGCAGTGGATGAGATGGTATTGACTGAGGCATGCACTTCCAACAACAGGGAGAAGACATTGCTGAGCTGCAGAAGCTGAATCCCCTGCTCAGGCTGGGCTTGTAGCTGCAGTGACTGTGCCTGGAGAGAGTCAGCCATGCAGTGCCAGCAAAGGGCAGGCACAACTTCTATTGGCACTAGAGTAATTGCCAGCTTTCAGGTTCTAATCATCCAGAAGGGAGTTTTAATAGAAGAAAACAGTGGGAGATTCTAGTGAGAGCTAGATGCTGGAGGAAGGAAACCATCCCACTGGCCCTTTGGAAAACAGGGAAGACAGAAAAAAATGAGAAATAAACTAGTGAGCATTCCCTCCACAAACTCACCTCTTCACCACATCCCTGTATCCAGGGGCTTGTTTCTCTGACACTGCCTTCAGGAATGGGCCACTGTATCTACAGGGACAAGCACAAAGAATGACCTCTCTCTGCCAAAAACAACATCCCAGCACAGACCAGTGCTTGCTGTGAGGGCTGCAGCCATGCCAGCTGTGTAGGAAGCAACATTTGCGCCTTGGCACATTAAGCAGAGGAAATACATATGCAGTGTTCCCTCCAGCTTTGCAGCATGCAGCTCTTCTCACTGCAAGGACAGCCAGAAGCAAAGCCATGGAAAGAGGAGCTGGGCTGCAGTGGCTGTGGTGGAGAGGAAGACGAGGCCCAGTGACACAGGAGCTGGACATCAGGGCAATGTGTTCAGGAGCCATGTCAGTCCCACCCTTCGTCCCACATACCTGTGACTGGCTATCATCTTCCAGATGGACAAAAGAGTTCTTTTGAAGAGAAAATGCTGGAGAGGGTTATCCCAGCTCAGCTTCACCCTGTGGAGGGAATGTATCAGCAGATCATCACACCTGAGGAAAAAGTAGGAGGTGGCAATTCTACTGGCAGAAACACAGAGATCCTTTGCTGTAGCTACACAAAACCTTGCAGGGTTGAGGTGGTGGAAACGCTCTGAACACACAACTCAGCATCCAGAATGCAGGAGGATGCCTGGCAATAAGCAGAAATGAGATTTGAGCTGAGCAGCTTTAAAGGGCAGGCTGGAGTTTGCTAGAAAACCTCATGCTGTTCTGAAATGCAGCACTTGACTGAGGGGGTTTTTATTCAGTTTGTCAGACAAAGATATTGTATTTTTCCTTTGAAAGGCAGCCCAGGTAATCATGTGGCAAAGCCTGTGTGTGACTGAGATCTGCATCCACCTAAAGGGGGCTGGGAGCTGGACTAGACATTGCCTGACAGAACACAATGTTCATCTCACACAAGGACTAGCCAATTTTTCCCATTAATTTTTCATTTAATCTCTTACTTAATGCATTCTCCATTTAATCTCTTGTTTAATCTCCACTCTTCGCACTTCAGTTTAGGATCAATATCCAAAAATTCCCTGATCTACAGAGACAGCACAAGTTTCCTCCTGCTCTCTTCTCCTTGGCTATCTCACCTACGTGCAAGAGAGCAGAGAGCACTACTCACAGCTGCATGTTGTCAGGGCTTGTGGAGTCCAGCACAGGGGCTGCAGAGGTGCCACCATCATCTTGATCCTGGGCTTCATTACCCATCTCCTGTGGATGCAGCTCCCCTAAACCTTGTTCTTCAGGTGACTCTTGAGTCTTATCCTGAAAAGGTGAGGGGAAAAGAAAGATAAATCTAAAATGGCAGCCCATTACCCAAATCCTTTACCTACAAGACAGCCTGCTGGACATCTTTTTATTGCATCCAGTCTCAGCTGGGAGCCAGCTTGCTCCCTGTTATTCTGGAGGATGACATTTGACTTTACTCATACTTCACGGAGCTGCCCAGTCCTCCAGTAAGAGCTGGGTGGGATCTCTTGGATCACAACCACCTCTAGCTAACACAAACACTGCAGAGCTGACTGTTGCCCAGTGTTGTCTGTCTGCTCTTCTGGGAAGAGTCATGGATTCAAGAGGGCAATCAGGGGCTGAGGTAAGACTGCCTCAGGCCTGCTAAAGTTCAAAACACAGATAACAGGATCCCCTAGAGCGCAACAAGGTTGTTTCCTCACAAACTCCCACATAAGCATGACTGAGAACAGATTCAGCCAGGAAGGAGAGTGTTGCTGCTGTTGTAGTGACTTGCCAATAAAAAGCAGAGAGTGGCAGGTGCAGGGAGAGAGGCTCTCTGCAGTCCAGAACTGGAATTATGTGCAGAGGCACCTGAGAATTCCTCAACAGGAGATGTGAAGCACGAAGCTGACTGCTCAGGAAGAAAGCAGATGCTGTGCTGTGTCTGGCTTTGACCACAGGCAGAACCACAAGGGAACTGCTGGCAATAAAACAGCCTGGGCTAAACAGGTGAAATGCGAGAGCTCTAAAAGTTATTTCTGTCTCCAGTGTCTAAGTTTGCAAAGGAACAAATGTGAGTGTGGAAAAACCACTCTTCTGTGGCTGTAATCTCTCTCTCCCAGCAACACCTCATAAGCCTGTGGGAGCCCACAGCCCCCCTAGGCACAGGACTGATGGAAACCCAGGCTAGACAGTGCCTGCTTCCAAGACATGATGGTCTCCAGGGCAGATGGTTATTGCTATCACAGCCACGTGGGCCTGAAGCCAGCCAAGCTGTGTGCTGCAAAACATGGCAATTAGAAGAAGACAAGCATTCCAGTCTTGCCTTAAACCTGGGAGCAGACTGCCAGCTCTCATGAGTCACCTTTACACTGCCAAAGCGCAACTCCTCTAACTCGTATCTGAGGATCTGATCTGTAACAAGCTTCCTGTTCATAAAGATACATATCCATACATAATCCCCCCATACTTCTCTTTATACATTTCTTTTGCAATCCCCTCCCAGCTTCTCCTCCTCTCTGCTTCCTTCTCCTCACTCAGAATTTGGGACTTCCCAATCTCCTTTACAGCTGATGCCCTTCCCTTTCTCTTGTCTCTTACCCAAGACCAGGGGCTCTCTTAGGACCACTCCTCCCCTACCTCTCTTCCTGGGAAGTGTTCTCTCTCATCTGCTAGTCTGTGCAGTTGACTTCCCTCTGCTCCTGAAACTTCTGTTCCTGTGGTCTTTTCCTGGCACTTCACATCTTCCTCATCACCCTGCTTCCCAGAACCACAATAATCCCCCTGAATCTGTGGTGACTCTGTGCTACCAATGCAGAGATGTTCCATCATCTGGGTTATCTGGAACACAGAGATTTACTGCTTCAAACTGTGAAGGCAAAAGGAAGAAAAATAAGCAGCACAGATGCTATTTTTGCTTTCACTCACAAACGCCTTTCCATTTTTAGGAATCCTTGCAGAGTCTTCTGATGAAGCCCTGTGTTATTATTACAGTGTCAGCTCACTGACATCTCTGTGCTTTAGGGTGAGCTGTGTTTTGGCAAAGCAACTGCCTGCTTGCGGTGCCAGCTTTAAACGGGAGGGAGGGCAAGGCGTGGGACAGAGTGCAAGTGAACTTGGGGCATCTGCTCCTCCCCCGGACTGCTTCTGAAAAGGGAAGTTAAAGGTTCTGAAAACCCTAATGTTTAGGGAGGTTGGGGGGTGAACCAGCAACTCGCTTCCCTGTCCAAACAGCCCTACCTCTGAAAAGAACTGGAGAACAATGTCATCTTCACATGTGCTCTCTGCCTTTTGGTAGTCTTCAGTACTGTCCTCCCAGAGAGGCTCACTGCACTCCAGGTCTCCCTCATGGCTGCTATCATCTAGCTTCCCCATGGCCACTTCTTCAGTTTTCCTCCAGTCCCCCACTTCCAGATCCAAGCTTGAATCCCAGCTGAGAGCAGACTGGAAGTCACTGTTCTTCTCTGACTCGCTGTAAGACTCCACCTCAGACTCCCACCACCCCCAGGCTTGACCCACCTGCAAACAAACACAAAGAGAGACAGTGATTTTTTTGTACCCTGATCCACACCTGCAAAGCCCAGGTCATTTCCTGACATACTTAAAAAACAAAAGCTTGGGAAGAACTCTGTGTGGAGAGCAGCCTGCCCTTGAGCCCACACCTCTCAGCACGTGGCAGGGCCGTAGCTCTGTAACACAAGCAGCCACTTCACAACAACCAAGTTTCAGGTTTTTTGGTGCTTTTGCTGTGCCCAGGGGTTGGAGGGTTATTTTGCTCCGAGGATGCTGAGCCACTTAGGAGCATGTGACTTTGCTGGATGCTGCATGTTAAAGGTGCCAAAGGCATCCAGCAGCAAGCTCAAACCAAGAAATGCTAAGGTCCTGAGCTGCTGACAGCTGTGAACAACTACTGACTCCAAGGACATCTTACTGAAATTCCCCCTGAGAATTTTTTATACTGGAAATAACTTATTACGAACTCTACAGACAGTTTCTTTTGAAAATGATACATTTTAGTTGGATGGTGGTATCTTGTGCTACCTCAGTTATAAGAATTCTGACCACACACACTCCAGCCACTCACCAAAAGGGAACAGTTGTGTGCATTTCAGAAAATAAAAGTCAGGATTCACTTAAAAATGAAGAAACCATGCATTAAGAAGGAAGAAACCATCATCCTCTCTTCATTAGTCCATGCCTACGTGTCTTCTGCACAAGTCCACCGTGATTTCTCTAAGCCTGGGGAACTGCTTGCAGAATCCACAGTAAAGGCTGTTAGAAAAGCCTCTATCTTGCCACTGAGCTCAGCTGCCTGATGCTGCACCTATAGAGAATTCTATGCATTAATTAGTAGTGTCTTTAGAGTTTCCAGTTAATTATATGCAACCTAATTTTTCCAGGCTTTTCAGCAAGCACACTTCTCACTGATATCCTTTTGCGCTCTCAGGACTGCTTGCACAGCTACAAATACAGCTTCCAGTGCATCACTGGGAGAAATAAGGAATCCATTGGGTATGGATAAGAAAACTTGATTGCTCACTTTCTAAACTGGCAAGCAGAGCTAGGATCTGAAAGGCTGTCCTTCTGAAACCTCCTTCAAAGTTAACTTCAGCAAAAGCAGATAAAAGCTGATGAGGTGAGAGATAACATTACCTGCACTCAGCTCCCAGCTGAAGAAGTTGGGCAAACTGTGATTTCATCTGAAGAACAACCCTGTGCCCAAAGCACCTTCCTGAGCAATCAGCAGCACCAGCCACGCAGTGCAGCTGGAGAAAAGCCTTAGCCTGGGGTAATCCAGTCACTTGTGATTGTCCTCCAGTTGAGAGGAACAACATTTTTAGAGTTAGGAAGCTCAGAGAACTTAGGTATAAACATTGATTAAAAAGATCTTTGGCCTTATGTTCCATTTTACTAAATCCTGGAAGAGTCAAGATGACAGAGAGTGGAAGAGCAGCAACAGCACAAGATGAGCGAGATGAGTGAAGTAATTTCAGAGTGCTTTAGTTCCATGTCAATTCTGTACATAAAATAAGGGAGAAATAGATGCAGACTATTAATTAAGAACCTCCTGACAGTTCTTAATTACTTTGGCTACATAAGTCCTTGGCAAGGAATTGTTATCAAATTGGAAAGTTTTAGTTCACTTTGCAGACACTGTGTAACCCTCACTGATGTGAAAAAAGCCATTACTGATAAAAAGGATGAATTTAAAAGGAACTTCTATGTCAAAACAAGAAAAATGATAAAAGCTGTAAGTCTAGTAAATGAAATGTAGAATCCATAAAAAAATAGGTAAAAAAAAAAAAGAACAATTTGGTAAAGACATAAAAGCAAATAACAACAACAAACTTCATCAAAAACATCAGAAGCAGAGAGCTGCCAGATGATCGGGGGGATGACGCACGATCAATGCCAAACATCTCTGTGGAAAATAGGGCCAGTTGGAAAAACCAAATTAATCATCATTATCAACAGCTGCCACAGAGGAGCTCCCAAGAGACCTTCTCTTGGGACCCAGTCTGAGAGGCTGATTCTGATTAAAATGACAACAGGGGAGTTTTTAGAACAATTTAGAGGAGACCTCAGAACCAGTTAGGATGCACCCACGAGTCCTAAAGAAGCTTAAGTATGATGTGAGCAAACCTCAGGGGTGTAACAAATCACTGGAGTTACCCACAGCAGAAGACAAAGAGAAAGCTGTGATTGCTCTGTCTGTGATAAGGTGGATGTTGGGAGAGGCAGCAGAGCCAGCCTGAGCTCTACACTAGACAGATTAGAACAATTGGGATAAAGAGAGTAAGTAGTCAGAGCATGAGATGATGAATTGGGAAACAGGCAATGGGGCCCTGGGGAGGAAAATAATCTCTGAGGTTTTTAAACAACTTAAATATCATTAAAAGCTGTTAAAACTTCATGGGACAAGAGAAAATGCTCTTTGAGGGAAAAATACCTGGTTAAGAGAAGAAATGAATGGTAGAAATGAACAGTAAAAGCAAGTTACACATGAGCATGATAAAAGTCCTACCACATGCTGCAACTTAAGTTGTTCAACACAAAGAAGGGGCAGAGGTGTTACAGCTGAGACCAAGCCAGTCTTCTCAACAGACAGCAGTCAGTGAAGACCAAGAAAATGCACCAAAGGAAAATCAAACTGGACATAAACATTCACTCCATGAGGGTGGGCAAGCCCCGAAACAAGTTGTCCAGAGGGTTGAGGGAACCTCCGTCCTTAAGAGGTTTTCAGAACTTCACTAGACAAGGCTTGCCACAACCCGATCTACCTCTGAAGCTGGCCCTGCTTTGAGCAGTAGGTTGGAAAGAAATCTGTAACTTCTTGTGCTATGAATTTGACAATCTCATTTCTGGAAACTGAGGCCATAAAATTTAAAACAGAAGTTTTTTTTCCTATTTCAGTAGTGAAGCCAAAATAATCAATCAGCAAAGCAAAGGATACAACATTTCTAGCACAAATAGTGGAGTGACAATTGTGGAAACACACCCAGGCTGAACACGGGGCTTGACACAGCAGGATCAACTAATTTCAACACAAAACCTGGGAAAATCAAGGTAAGAATCAGTCTGGTCTTAATTACAATGACTCAAATCTCCCCCAGCATCTGTCTCAGAGAGCTGCACCCTGGACTTGCAGCAGAGATGTGCAGACTGCTCCCAGCTGCTGCAAGCATTAGAAGGATAATGTTTTGGTTCCTTTTTTCCCCTCATGGAAGGAAAAAATCATGGAAAAAGATCATGGAAGCAGAAAATATGCAAGCTCACAAGCCACAGGAGCAGAAAATAAGGAGGTCTGAGAATTGTCACAGAGAACTTAAGCCCCAGGACAGCATCCATCTTGCTGAGGAAACTGACAGCAAACAGTTCCCAAACCCAGCAGATACTGCTCAGGTGGGAAATCAGGCACTGCAGTGCCTACATCTGCTGGAATCACAGATTTTCACTCTGACTAGTGCTCCCTTTACAAATCTCAGTGGAAAAAAAAAAAGAAATAAGCAACATTCCAATAGCTGTTTCTTAACAGACAGATCCAACAAGCCTGTGGGACTCAACTTTTCATGGTTAGATCTCCAGTTTCATCACAGCAGTGCCATCTTCTCACACATTCAAACAGAGACTCTTCCCTCTACCAAGTTACTATGATTAATGGGTTGTCTCTAATGCCACATGCTCACGTGCTATATGGGTAACTGGAAGAGACTGATGTTTGTGGATATAAAAGACAAGGACTGTACAAAATCAGGGTTCTTCACTGCAGAGAGCTGCAATGCTCAGTACACTCCACACTACACACTGGATTTGTTCCCAGATTTTAATGTACATACACATTTACACATCACTAGTAAAAATCTGTACACTTCACATTACAGTACGTACAAGCCACCAGTTGCTAGCTAACACCAGAACACTGATGAAGCCCAAGACGACTGCCCTAAAACAGGCAGGGGGGCTGTCTTCCCCTCCAGGGAAGTTTCTTTGGGTTATACATTCCAATGAAACACTGCTTTCCAGAGATGCAAGCAAAGAAGGTGGATCAGGTCCCAGAAATGGACCCGCAGCTTTTCTTCCTTTTCCAAGAGCTGTTAGCTGCACGCTGCTTGCACTCCAGCTCAGGACACCGGGTGCTGGGATTTTCTGGCTGCCTGCAGCATCATTTCTTCATCTTCATGTCTGCCTCGATGGCACAGCGACGCCCTCTGGTGCCACCATCCTAGTCACAAGGCAAACAAAGAGAGCGAGTTATGCAACCCTAAACACGAAACACTTCCCCCAGCACTCAGAGAGGTAAGGACTTGTGTACCTAATAACAACTTTTCCTGCCTTCTGAACAGAAGGGGAAGCTGTCCCTAAGAAGGGCTGCCTACAGATCTACCTAAAATTCACTCTGGACACAGTACAGGCACTGGGATTTGCATCTCTGTGCTCTGCTGGCAGCCAGGGCAGAGAGAGGCAACAAGGCTCTTGCTTTTGGAGCCTGTACAATGCAGGCTTTGCCCCAAGTGTCAGACTCTAGCTTGGATCTTAAGATGGGAAGAAGAAACTGCTGACTAACCTACCTTATCAGCTGTTGATCCCTATGGGAAGTGATCCTCCAGTTGAGTGACCCTGGCACTAGCTCCCTAGTTTCTCCACACAGCTCCTTTCCATGAGCACAAGGTGAGCTGAGAGCTTCCTCTGATCCGCTGCCCTCTCCCTCTGGCTGACATGCTGACTCTGACGGAGTACTCCTCTGTCTTTACATACATGTGAGATTAAAAAACAACTCTCCATCTTCCTCCCTTCTCTCCTCACCGAAACTCAGAGACTTGGGATTTCCTGGAGGGAATATTTTTTCCAAACACTTCCAGATCATCATAGGCAGAGAGCAAGGTATTTCTGCAGAATATCTCATTTCCTTCCTGGATCACGAATGATAAAGGAGTACACAGCTGACTCCTCACTTTCCCAAGACCCCTTGTACTGTCTCAGATGGGCAGAAGGGGCAGCTGTATAAACATGAATGTTCCAAGAACTACACAGCAGTGCACCACTTGACCTGTCTTCCACTTACATGGAAGGAAAGCAGGAGAGAAGTTGAAGAAAAAAAGCAAAGGCAGGTGACAAAACAAGAACACTTGGAACCAGAAGAAAAGATTGAAGCCCCTCCCCTCCCCCACACTGAGAATAAAGGACTGAGATTTTTCTTCTCTAGTGATCAGAGCTGTGCAGCCTGTGAGTTAAACACACACCGCAGCAAGGCTAAGGATGCTGTGACAGTGCAGTGACCACTCAGACAAGGAGCAGAGCACACTGCCAGCAGTACTGCAGTACCTGCTGGAGCCTTTCAATACTTACAAAGAGAGATAGAAGGAAGGCAGGAGAGCCCATTGGGACACTGTCCTGTTAAAAGGCCAAACAGAAGGACGTGTCAGGTACCAGATACAGAGATGCACACACCACACAGCAGCACTGAGCCCACGCATGAGCATAGAGAAACATGTGCCCCGCTCCCTGTCCCACAGAGCATCAGTCTTATGCAGCAAGAACACCAAAATGGACAAAAGCATGATGCTGCAAGAGTCAGAATGCTAGGAAAGGGATATTCCCTCCTCAGCCTGCTCTAGCAAACAGTTTCTGCACTGTGCAGCTGCCACCAGAACTAAACAGGCAGTCCTGCTGTTGCAATATTGTGTCCAGCAGCTGAAAGCACTTGAGGTCACTTAATCAAGTTGGATGTGCCTTTACAGAGAAAAAAACCCAAACCAACCTACATTGCTATTAGTTCAGATCAGCGTGGAAGTCAAAGGTTCACTGCTGTCTTTTAAAGAGCAAAACTGCAGTGTTCTCAGATTCTAAAAATGTGACTAGGAAGTGTAAAACATAGCAGAACACAGTCTTCCAATTCTCTACATCTTCACTTTCTTGCCAAATCATACCTATTCCAATACTCGTAATTTCTCTACAGTTTTCATTGCCTGTTTTTAGAGACAGGGAATAGAACTATTTGAATTACAGAAAAAACTCATGAGGCCTGCCTCTGGGATGATGTACAGCTCCAGAGATGAAATCTAATCAATCCATGGATACAAAACTTATTCATGCAAAAATCCTGGACCTACTGCAATCTCAAAGGACATTCTGCCAGTCTTTGGTATGGGAACTTCATGCAGTATCCTGGGATTCTTCAAAACACAACAAGTGCCTTTTCACAGGGAGCAGCACTCTCACCTTCTCCGAAGCATCCTGCTTGCGAGTGGAGTCTCGCCCACGCAGGCTCTTTGCACTGATCCCCGACTCTGATGTTTGCATGATCAGCTGTGTGGCCAGAAATTGCTGGAAGAAAACCACCCTCTGTTAAGATCCACAGCAAAACAAGCTCAGGCAGTGTGTGTCAGTGAGCTATCACAAACCACAGGCTGGGAATGATTGGGTCAGAAGTAGTTTCAGTTCCTTGTCTGCTGCTCAGAATGAGTTCCCCCATTTACCTCAGAAGCCACAAGTCCTGAGAACTACAATACTCCAGTGGAAGCTGTTAGCCTTGCCAGTTGGGACATCCTACTTCACAAGAAATTTTAAGTGACTTAAATTCACAGGATATTGTTTTGTGTGCACTTGATACCAGTGTAAACAAGCACAGCCACCAAAAGTTGCAGTCGCGTCCCCTGTCATTCACCACTCTTGGTGCTTGTTTCTGTTCCTGAACCACACCCTGGCCCTTGCTGGCCTAAGCACTTCCCTGAAGGAAACTAGATTTGAAATAGGTTTGAGCTGAATCTAAAAAACATTTTGCTGCATTAGTTTTAACCTACCCACAATCTAGTTCACCACAAACAAGAGAGATGCATTGGAAGATGGGACTCTTCCAATCAATCTGCACTGGTCTCAGCTCAGTATTTTACCTGGATCTGCTCCAGGACATCTCGCTGCATCTCCACAGCCATGTGATACACATCATGGTCAGAGCTGTTGTACATAACAGCATTTTGAAACATCAGCATAATGTCACGCTGGAACTCAGCTGTGGTTCGTATCAGCCCATTCTCAATGTTCTTTTTGATGGTAGATAAATCCATTGGCCTATGGAAGAAATGCAGTCAAAATAGCTACAGAAATAATTGCCTCTTTCTCTGCTCTTTTGTGAACAGCCCTTGGTCCAAAACATTTCTAATTCAGCCATCTATTTAATTTAGCCAACAGGTTCTTGCCCACACAGGCTGTGTTCCTTAGTACCTAGGCCTTAGTCTGTCAGCAGACACAAACCATCCAGGTCAGAAGACACAAGCTGTTACCACGAATGTTAACAAGTGTGACAGAAAAGGCAATTGTCCTCTCCAGGCAGGAGACACTAAGGAGACAGAGCTGCAGCCATTGAACCTTTTGTGTTTTGTGGGCTAGCACAGGATTCTAGTGAAGAGTTCAGTATCTGGGACAGTAAAAATGCTGATTAAAGAAGAGGGTTTTTGGAATTTCAAGGACTAAATCCTTGGATAGACACTCAAAATAGACAGAAACTGAGAGAAGCAAATCAGTCACACACTTACTTACAGAATATGTTCTACATAAGTCAGTGTGCTTCACTTGCAGTCTTCATGGCAGCCAAAAACTACTTTATGCTTGACAGAAATCCCTACACAAATATGAGCTCTAATGACAGAAGACTGCTGAGACTCACCTCTGCACAATACTGTGGTAGCCTGGTGCTATATCATCAGTTACAGGCTGCAGGAAGACATTGGCATACCTGCAGAGAGAAGGAGTCCACTTAGAGGCTGTCCCTGCTGGTAAATACTTGTTTCATGCTCTCATGTTTATTTGTCTGTTACCAATAACAATATCATTCATTATCTCCTGGTATCAAGACAGATGAGTCTCCAAGATGGGAGAGTGGAGACTTGCCTAGGATTAGTCACTTCTTTCTGCCTGTTCTGAAGACATCAATCTCACCTGTGATTAGCAGCTGCTCTCCAAACCAGCATGATGGCTTTCTTCCAGATCTTCTGAGCCTGTATTGCTTCCTGATCTTCACTGCACACTGAGCTGGGAAGATAAGAACCGGATTTCCATCAGGAGCCTGCATACTGCCTCAGAGCAGAAGCTTTATGGATTATTTTGCCTTTGACATGCCCACACTGATCCATGCCAAAGACAGAGAGGAAGAACAAAAAGAGGCACCTGGTACTATGGTGCTGCCTACACACTCACACTTGTAATCAAGGAAAACCAGACAAATCATCAACAAATTTCCCCTTTGGAGTCACTCAGTCAGCAAAACAGAAATGAGAATCCTGTGCTCCCTCCACAAAGTAACCTGAGATTTGCACCTGCATGCCTGAGAGCTTCCCTGATACTCACAACTGGGAGGAGGCCGGGCTGCTGGGGATGGAGTCGGCGAGTGTATGAGACTGCAAAGGTGCGTTATGGACACTGAAGCCATCATCACTCTCACTCACAGGAGGTTCATTATCCATCTCCGACAGATATCCCTCACCCTGATCCTCTTCTTTGGGCTCCTCCAAACTGGCAGCTTCACTGGCACCATCCTCATCATCCTCTTCACCCTGCCCATCCTGCAACACAGTGCTCTTAAGTCTATCTACACAGCCAGCTCCAGCAGCATTCCACAGCCTCTGAAGCAGCTACGGTTCAGTGAAGTGACTTTCTTGCTCAGCTACTTCTAATTTACAGGCTTCCACTTCCCCAGAACCCTCGCCACTCTACCCTGCCGTGCCTCCTGCTGCAGAAATGGAAACACACACACAAAGCTTCAGAGTGCCTGAACCACTTCTTCTAATTTCAATTTCAGACTGATCAGAGCAGAAAACCAAACGCAAGCCTTGCTCTTAATTGCATGTGAGCCAAGAAGCAGCAGCAGAGAGATGTAACAAATAAACCCAAGATGACTACAACCAGAATTACCTTCATTTGACTCCTAAACAGGGCTTGGGCTTCCTCCTTCATTGACTCTGTGAACAAAAGAAAGAAAAGCAGAAAAGGTGATTCTCCAAAGTAGTCTTTCCTACACAAGCTCCTGCACCAATGCCTAATGCCCTGCAGTAATTACCGCTGCTCCTACACGTATCTTTTCTCCCTCCTCCCCAAAAAACCTGAACCAGATCACTGACATCTATCCAGCTAATAATGTTGCATGTAAAAGATTTCCTAGCTGAATTAAGTTACCTGACAGCTCAAATTTGTGCTGAACATCAGCCTGTGAGGAGTCTTCACTCACATTTGGGACTTGTGGAGGGGATGAATCATCATCAGGTGGGGTCTGGAGGGAAGAGAAATGCACAAATCTAGATGTTTGTGTCAGCTTACTTTAGTGAAGGTGTGGGCACATCTCAGCCTAACCTAACTCAAGGCAATGAAGTTCACTGAGCACCTTCCCAATAGCAATTCTACACATGGTCAGGGGGAGATACATAAAAATACTGCCTAAAGCAGAGCACTTCTCTGCAGATCGAACAGATCAGCAGCATGACTCCCACAAAAACAGTCAAGTCACATTCATTGAAGGGTCACCTTCAACCCAGCAGTCATCCTTCCTCTAAACTTCTTTCCTACCTGCCACAACTGCTCCTTTCTTTCCCCACACCGGTTCCAGGCAGCCTCTCTACTCACATACCTCTGTCTTCACCATGTTGTGCACTGCATCTTCTCCCTTTGTTGTTTCAATCTCAATTTCAGAAGTCTCTCCTGCTGTTACAGCAGCTCTTTGATCCTCTTCTACCTCTTGATTTCTAAGCTCTGGTGTTTCTGTCACTCTTCCAGTTGCTGGTATGGTTTCCTCAGGGCCCAGGTGATGCTGCTCCTGCTCTGCTGGTTCTGTCTTTATTTCTGATCCCAGGTCTCCAATGCCCATTAGGTCTCGAATTCCCTTTGACTCTGGCTCCTCACACTCCAGTCTCTCCTGCTTCACAGTCACAGACACTTGGGGTATTTGGGCCTGTTTCTCATGCTCCTGACGAATTGAGTGTTCCCACGGGCCAGGCAGGGTCTGAGGGTCATCAGTATCTTCACAGAAAGAAGAAAGGGCAGCTTCAACAACTGCTGCATCTAGGACTTCAGGGTGGTCATCTACCTTTATTACCAAAACAAACACACAGAAGTGAAGGCTAAAGTCACAAACAGGGATTAAAAAAAAGCTTGTGTTATTTAGTAAAGAGTCAGCTGTGGTGTACTGGGTTTATAAAATTGCCTTTTGCAGGCAGACCCATTTCACTCCCTGTAGTCTCCTGTACAGCTTCAGCTTCAGAAAGTAAGCTGTAAGTGCTAATTTCTATGCCAGAGACCTGACCCACACCCTACACAACATGAAGAAGAAATTTCTTTCTGCACTCTGAAGAAATACAAAGCTAAATGTGGCAGCAGAAGTAGTGTCATGATGTCATTTCCTATTGATCTGTACAGCAATAGTAAGAATGTGCGTTTTGGGATAGTTATTCTTTGTTTGTTTAAACTGGTGAAAAGTAACCACTTGAGATTAGCCTAACTAGATACGAAGCAAAAAGCACCAGCATTCTGCTTTGCTCTTTTACCTTGTCCTCAATGATGGCTATAATATTTCCAACAGTATCGAAGTCTAGCTCTTCCCCTGTATAGGACACTGCAATATCCATTTTCTCAGCCAAATCCAGGTCTTCTTTCCCATCCATGCAATGATCTTTGGAAGACCCTGCTGTGTTGCCAGCCCCAGAACCTAGGCACTCTTTCTTGATGGAATCAATGATCATAGATATTTCATTGCTGTCCATGGATACTGTCACAGTATGGGAATCAGATACTGCTTCCATGGCAACACAGGCTTCTGGCTGGCTCACTGCACAAGGATGAGAGTGACAATCAGAGACCAATCTGGAGAAGTCACCCCCACATGGGCAAATTGCAGTGGGTAAGGCCAAACATCAACAGCAAATATCCTGGGCCCACCCACAACAGCATGGCTTAGAAAGACATATATGGGCTTGCTTTCCCACAGTAGAGACCAACTGAGATTCCAGCCCTTGAACAACAATCCACTAACATATCATTAGCACCACCCCACCCCCACCCAGCAAACCCAGCTTAAAAACATGTTTTACTCCACAGCCCAGCCATTACCATCCTTTCAGCAAGGAGGACAAGTCTGGGGTGATAAAAAGCCAGCTGAGAGCTCGCTGGGTGCTGATCCCAAAGGAATTTCTGCTTCCCAGCAGTGCACGACCTATGAGTGCGTAGTTCAGGAACGCACCTGTGGCTACGCTTTCTGGAGCTGCAGCTGGTGGCACAACGGACGGTGCTGAGAGCGTGGGCATCATGACAATGGTTGCCTGTGGCACAGGCTCTACTGGGGGTGGCAGGAGCTTAGCTGGAGGTTCGCTGGCAACAGCGGAGAAGGAAGCAAGAGGTGAGGTGAACTGTGCAGGACCAGCTTCTAAAAGCCGGGAAAGCGTAGGAGCACCTAACAGAGAGTAGAAAGGAAAAGCACATGAGCAAGAAGCAGCCACCACTGAAGTCCACAAAGCCACCACTGGGCTTTTCATTGCCTGGTGGCTTCTTCTAGGAAAAGACAATGAGAAGTACCTATAACCAGTCCCAAAAGCTGTATGGAGAACCTGCACCACAAATGCATGACTCCCTTCTGTGTGGAGTCTGAGACAGGATCATGCAGACTACGGGACACTGTGTTCAGTGTCAGGGCTGGACAGGCTAAGCCACACATGCAGAGAGATGCCCTTCCAAAGGCTCATCCCAGTACAACTAGGGGAAAACTGAAAAATAGTGCTGAGAGAGCCATACAAGGTAAGCCAAGACAAACAGTCATCACAGGAGCTGGAAGGGAGCAGAGGGGATCTCTTTGCAGAGCTTTCCTAAAGAATTCCTCTTATATTAAAGGTTACTACCTATCTTAGCTGCAACTTTCAGTCTGAATTTACTGAACCAAATTAAAGAACAGACATAAATAAGGGTACTGAGATTAATCATATTAAATTATATATGAATGAATGGCATAAACCCTGCAGACAATGTAACTAAACCACAGGCTAGCATCAGCTAAGAGAAAACTTCATCATTGGCAGGTTGTTCTGAAATGGCCCAGAGCAAAGATGTTTGCAATATCCCTCTCACCCTCTGCGGAACTTGCTCCAGAGATCACAGTCCACTGTGATCTTAACCTCAACAAATCTCTAAATTAAAGCAGAGCTAAAGACACAGAGTTCTCCAGATTCACAGGGAGCTGCAGTTTGACACACTGGGAATCATCTGGGCCAATTTCCCACAGCTCCCTGTCAAATGACCCTTTAACAATGACATATCTGGTGTTAAAACCAGAAAACGGACCAGCAACGAATCAAGTCTAATTGTGTCAGTAATTTTAGATCAAGGAACTCTTTCTTCTGTAAGGATTATTCTTAAAAAAAAAAAGAAGTGAGAGGGAAAGGGGTACAGAAATAGGAATACAACTCATAAATAAGCCAGGCTAGATGTCCTTCATCTCTCTGCAAAGAGAATTTATAGAACAGTTTGAAAGGACACCTGGAAGGAGAACTGTACAAAGAGAGTCCCAAGTTACCTGAAGCAGCAGGAGATGCAGGGACAGCACCCTGCATTTCCCCACCGTGCAGCACTGGGAGGACACTTCCTACCTCCAGCAGGACTCCTGAACTGCTCATGTGACCAGAAGACACTGCCATTTCATTTTCACCAACCTGCTGAAAAGGACATAACTGAAGTTCTGGAGAAACCATCACATCACCAACTGACAGATATGCACCTCTATGAGTATCTTCATCATTTGATGTCTCGGTATTTTTGCCCAATCTAGTCCCTGCCAAAGGCCCCTTATTCAATTACACAGTATGAGCCTGAAACTAGTTGTTCTTCAGCTACAATACAGCTACAGTGCCACCTTCCTTTGAAGTGAGGCTAAATATGTAATTCGCTCTACCTTAGCTCCTCTACTCAAGGACCTCACAACTGTTTAAGCACACCAGTCTCTCTACCCCTGAGACAGCATGATTTTCAGTTGAGGGAAAGTGAAACACCAAGACAGAAAGTAACTCTACCAAGGTCACACAGCAAACCTGAAACAGACAATTATCTTCCCTTGTTCTGCCTGCATTACACTGCATCCTGCACACACTGATCCCATGGAACATTTATCCAAACTAACAAATAGAAAAGACCCTAAATCCAACTGCTTAAGAAAGTCAACAGCAATACCCCTACTCCATCACACAGGCAGGCTGATGGTGGTTATTTTCAGACTGGGGTCTGGATAGTGTCAGCAATGATTGCTCTCCCAAGACTTCCAGTCACTAACACTGAAAGGGTCAAGTAGCTTGTACTGTCCACGAGAAGACTGAAGCAGTTCAATATTGGTCACAAGCCCCATCACAGGAGTCCCTACTCCTATACTAAGACTCATTACAAATACTGAAACTCAATTTCCTGCCAAGGCATAAAGAATAATTGTAAAACCAAAGTAGCTATCACCAAGAACACTTCCATGGAGACTGATCAGAATGATACTGACTAACAAGACCCTTCCTCCAGGCAAAACAACTTCCTCCAGCAAAACCTGCAACTCCAACTCAATATGACTGAGGGGAGACAGCCAGTCTTATGTGCTCAATGAATCCTGCAATCCTGCACCCACAGTACTGCTGGGAAAGGATCCCACTTCTGTGGCTCACAGGGGTAATTACTTCTCTCAGGTATCTCTTCTCTTGGGATTCTCACAAAAACTGTATTTTAAAAAATCCTTTGTAGTTCCCCCTTTTTCAGCAGGAGAGTCTGGGGCAAATTGTTTGTATGCTTGCACATATGAGCAGAGAGCTCCATACCAGCCTGGGGCTTGTGGGCAGGAGACTGCCCTTCTTCAGCAGCTCTGAGAGCAGAGGGGAAGGAGGCGGAGTTGCTTTTTGTCCTAGCATCTTTTTCTGGGGTGAATCATCAGTGACTGGGGTCATGGGGGCATCCAGGGGAGCAGAGCCTGGAGGGGTGTCAGGGATTCCAATGAAGGAGGCAACTGGGGTGCTGGGCAATGTCCCTGGAGTGACCTGAGAAAGAGAAAAACCACATGGTTCAAAGCCACACTCCACCACACGGACTAGTCCCACTTGCTCCTTCCCCCAAGAGCATTGATCCAGCACACCACAGACACCTACTGCATTCACTCACTACACCTACTCCAGGCATATGCTTCCACCCTTTCCCTGCCCTGGAATGCCACTTCCCAGGCACACACAAAGACTGCCTGGCAAACCCACTGATGCCCCTACAATGATCTTTGATCTGATCATGACAGACATAGAAGAGGACACGTATCTCCAGCAGCACTGTACATAAACCACACTAAAGCACTACCACAGCAAAAAGTCTGCAAAACACAGCAAGGGCTTTTTCCCAGGCTCCTGCTCCATGATGGATGAAGAGCTCCAAGTCCCAACCTGGTCTTTCCCTCTTACCATGGGAAGTATCCTTACCCCTGGACTGGACTCATCCACAACAGGTTGAGACAGATCTCCCAGAGTATATTCTCCCCCGGGGGAGGTTGAGCCTGCAGGGGAGCGAACCATGACACCCGTTAATCGTCGTGGTGGATTCTTAATGGCCTGACGAGCTGGAAGAGAACAGAAAAAATAGTTAGATTCCATGATTCCAGCTTCTGCAGTCCCTGAGAGTTACCTCAGAAGAATCCTAAATAAACAATTTGTATTGTAGGAATTTATTGCACCACACCAAGCTCAGTTAATAAATAATACCAGCATTGGGTAATGTACTTTTCATTTCATATTTTCATAGTAGTTGGGTATTCACCACCTCCCACCACTGGCAGGTTAGCTCACTGAAGTGCCTCAAGAATTGTAAATTAATTAAACAAATCTCTATTCCTTTTATCTTTATGAAATAGTAGAAAACTGTAGGGAAAACTAAAAGGGTGAAACTCCTGCCACTGTAACAGAGAATTCCTTGCTAATCCTGCTTCCCCTTAGATACACCTTACCTACAGAATTTCCTCCCTTCTCAGAAGTCTCTCTGCATTTTGCCCTATTACAAATGCAGTGCTGGGAAGAGATTATCTTTCTGTCCAACTAGGGTCAATGAATTTCTCCTGAACAAGTCTCAACAAGCTTTAGTTATTACCCAAATGTCACCATAAACATATACCTTTCTCTGAAGAGAAGCTAATTTCCAGCTTACCCTGATAAGCAGCATCTGTAGCTTTCCTCTTGACTTCTGCCTCCTCCTCCTCCATTTTTTTCTTTCTGTGCACAGAACCAAAACCTACAGTCACACAGTGTCCCACTTCCCCTTAATTCCTCCTGCAGCCTACTGACCCCCACCCCATTATCTCCAGAAAATGACCTGCCTCTGTGGACTCAGGCTCAAATCCTCTGAGGAGGGAAGCAGAGTCAGAGGCCAGTCAGAGGACAACACAACTGGCAGGAAATCTCACTTACATCTCATTATCAAAATGAAGGAGGCAAACAAGATGTTGCAAGCCACCACTGAGCTCCTCACTGAGAAGCCCCACAAGATGTCCCACACTAGCTGATGCCTCCCAGCACTTCTGAGGTCAAAGCATCTACCCAAGCTGCCTTGTTTCTATCTCTCATTTTACACAAGAGATGTCTGACAAATGCAGTATCAGGCAACTGCAATCTCTTACGAGAATATAAGATGGAAATAATTAAATAACCCACATCATAATCTCATTGCACAGCTCCTCCAATCTGTTATCCATGTGTCCAGCCTGGATCAGCTCTGCATCCTTCTTGAGTTGCCTGTAATCAGAAAATCTTCTTACTTGCTTATCACTGAACAATACACCCTAAGCAGCATTTTCAACCCCAGTACCATTCCGTTTAGGAGACTACTGGGTGAAGCACAGCTTAATGTTTCTGCCACATACCTGTACTTCTCCTGTGTCTCTTTAATCATTTTCTTCAACTCCTCAACTCGTTCTGCAGTCAGTTTACGCACAATAACATCTTCCACAGTTTCCACAACTTCTCCCTTCTCACCCCGTTTTCTCCTATAGAGCAAAGAAAAACAGAACAGTTCAGACAGGAAACACAGAAAGCCCCAATTCTTCTTTCATAAATGGCACTAATATGTAATATTTTATTCCAGCCAATTAAGGATTTCCTTTTGCTGCAATGTCCCTAAATACACACTGCAATTCCTACAAATGGAGCTGTGGCAAAGGGGCTCCAATTACCCTGCCTGCAGTGGCACATGGAAGACCCCAACAAGGACACAGGGACCAGTTTTAGAACTGTGGAATGCTAGCATTTAGGAAAAAAGGAGACAAGATGAAGAGATATGAGAAGCATCTCCTAGAAAATACCTTTGGCTTACTCATTGCCCCTACATGCAACACCCTGATCCCACTGTCCACCCACTCCAGCTATCACAACTGGCCTTCTTCACCCCTGTACATTTCTTCTGGGAGGAGCACTACAAAGTCCTTTGCTGTAAGGACCAACAAGTCTGCCCAAAATTGCTGCAGGCTCCACTTGCTTCAGACTTTGTACTCACTTAGGGGTCTCTGTAGTCTCCAAGAGCTCTGAATACTGAGATGCACAGTGCTAAAAAGAAACAAAGAAAGTCACCAGCAGCCTTACGCTACTTCAATGTTCTAATGCTTTATGAACATATCTGACAGCCTTTACCAGTTTCCCCACTGCTATAACTTAAGTGTGGCTCAAAGGAAAATAGCAAACCCACAGCAAGTAACATAAACACCAACATCTCCCTTCATTTGACTCATCTCTTTCAGTCCCTCATAAAACAGAAATCCCGGGTACTTGTTAAACAGCAAGACACCAGAATACACGGTGTATCCACAAACTCCAACTCTGACTAGACCAGGCTGCTCAGTGCCTCATCCAACCAGGCCTTAAACTCCATGCAGAACTCATTTATTTCCAAGATTCAAGTATCAGTAACTTACCTTTTGAGAAAACCAGTCAGGTGGCCGTCCTGGCTCTGCAAAAGGTTTGATAGCTCTGCTGACCGAGACCCTACAGGGGAGGAACAATGAGTCACTGTCAACTGACTTTGTTCCCCAACCAACATGCAGAGAAAAGACACTGACCTGTCTTGACACCCCTAAACACAATGAACTCAACAAGACAGAATCACATTTGGAGTTTATGCAAGTACAGCCCTTGTACTTTGCTCCTGATACAAAACAGCTTCCCTCCCTTACTTTGAAAATTTTAAATTTCTTGCTTCTGCTGCCACCATTACCTTTTACCTTGATGTGGAGAAACACGCAGCAAAGCAGAGGAGTATGTGCAGGAGCAGTGCAAAGAAATCTTGTTATCAAACAGCTGCAACTTGTTTCAGTTCATGTGGAAACTAAGTTATCCTTTGCTCTGATTAACACACATTTGTTTTTGTTTCATAACTACTGTTATGAAAGAAGCCAAAATGCTGTCAAGGTACACCTCTACCATCTCCATCCTCGACAACCCAACTTTGTTTTGTGCAGAAAGCAGAAATGTTTACAACAAGCTGCCGCCCAGTGAGCTGGCACTAGAGAAAATAATCTGCAGGATCTTTCAGACCATCAAGTCTAACCACCAATCCAACTTTGACAAGACTTTTATCAGGACAGGGACTTGAGCCCTTGACCTTCTCATGCTCTCCCAGCTGAGCTACCCACCCGGGTAAAACCACAGCCCCACACCGTTCCCTTACCAGTTCTGGTCCCCGCTGCGCATGACGGAGGAAGCCAGGCACAGCTTCTCACGGATGGACCAGGGCTCCGTGGGGCCGGCACTCAGCAACTTGTGTTCTGCCGGGAGAGGGGAGGAACTGCCGGGGCCCGCCGCGCCCACAGCCCCGCCCGGCACACCCAGCCCCCGCCCCTACACCTCTTCTCAGCCACGCAACCGCGGCCTCGCCTCTTCTCGGGCCCGCCTTCCCTCGCGCCACCACAGGCCCCACCCCTTCCCTTCGTCCCCGCTCCGTTCTCCTCAGGATGTCGCCCTACATCATCCCCACCGCTCCGGCTCAGGCCCCACCGTCCACTGCCGCTCCCTCTCTACCGCCCACCCGGTTCCCCGCCGCCTCTCTCGATGGGCCCCGCACTCACTCCCCGT
>VZTY01003279.1:37542-67611 GCA_013400935.1 Turnix velox
CCCCCCCCCCCCGCCCCCGCCCCCATCTCCCCCCGCCCGGCCCGAGAGTGGCGGGGTGGAGCCGCCCGCAAAGGCCGTCGGGAGCTGCGCGCGCTCACGCTCCGCCACCCAAACCCGGGGGAGCGCCGGGAGGCGGAGCCGGGACCGCGGGCTCAGGCCCCGCCCCCTCTGCCCCACGGAGGGCGCTGATTGGCGGCTGCACGGCCGCGCGTCCTCATTGGCGGAGCGGGCGGGCGGCGAGGTTTGAAACCCCAACAGTAGCCGCAGTGCGGCTGTGAGGGGGGTGTGAGACGGTGGCGACGCGTGAGCTGGGCCAGGTAGGGGCCTGTGGCGGTGGCCGCCATTTCGTGTGAGAGGGGCCTTGAGGCGGCTGGTGAGGGGATCAGCGGAGCTCAGTGCGGAAGGTGCCTGGGGGGGATCCTTTGGGATGGTGCCTGTGCGCACGGAGGGGCTTAGCGTGGCGGTCTCTGTCTGTCGGAAGGGTGTAAGCGTGTAGGGAAACTTCCACATGGCAGCCCTTGTTTGGTTTTATGGGGGATGGATGGGTGCGATATTAGCAGGCTGTTTGTAAGGGAATGTATTGGCAAGCTGCTGTAACGTTACCCTGTTCTCTTCCCCTCTGTCTCCAGGAGCTGTGTGAGACACCATGGCGCACGCACTTGCCTCACCAGGACTGTTCTCTGACGATGATGCTGCAGCATCCCCTGTTCTCGAGTCCACAGCGACAGGATTTGGGGCTGTGTGTAAGGACCTGCTGCCGGAGTTCTCTGCTATCGCTGCAGATGTGGATGGCTCCCAGGTGAGGTTGGAGCCCTTCTGTCCAACAGGACAAAGTGTTTTGAGCTGTTTCTCTGTACTAAGGTGGTGTGACGCAGAGCCACCGGAAGCTCTCGAGTAGAATCTAAACTCTGTGCTGGTGGGAGCAGCTCTTATGAACCACGTGCAGTGATTACTAGTCAGTAAATGTGTCTTAATACCTCTTAGGGTATTGCTTTGCTGGTGTCTAGGAATGCTAAAGAGAGCTTCTGCATTGCTGGGGATTTTGAGGCCAGAGAAGCATCCATTAGCTCCTGAGTACTAATCACAGTAGTTATGTCTGTTCCATGCTTTGGTTCCTGTTAATGTTCTGATGAATGGTTGTGTGTGACCTTTTTGGCTGCCATGTTTAACCAGTGCTGATTTTTGCAGGCTGTAACTGAAGATGATGATGGAAAGTTGAAGGTGTATTTGAGAGTTCGACCATTGAAACCTACAGAAGTGGAAAAAGGGGAAGACCAGGTGAGACACTGCACAAGGCCTGAGCTGCTTACTTGTATGCCTGCTGGGAGATGTGTTTACCCTTTGCTATTATGCTATGGCCTTTTGTGAGGTGTTGCAGTGATAAGGTTTTATTTGCTCTTTAGGGCTGTGTTTGCATTGAGAATTCAGAAACTCTTCTTCTAAAAGCTCCTAAGGACTCCTTCACCATGCGGAGCACAGAACGTGGAGTAGGACAAGCAGCCCACAGATTCTCCTTCAGCCGGGTGGGTAACTGATACAAATATTCTATCTGGAAGTTTTTTATGCTGGCTTACCAATACACTGATTCCAGTGTACTGTCTGAATGATGTAGTTTCATACAATCCTCTCACTTTCTTTCTGTGGCTGGTCCTAAGTTTTTCTCTTTGTAAACTTATCCTGAGCACTTTTCAGCAACAAATACCAAATTCTTGTTTTATTTGCAAGACTCTAAAAACACCAGAGGTTGGAGGATATCAGATGCTCCTGTATAAAGCAAGTGAACAGCTTGTTTTTGTAGGGGGCTTGGGTTGGAATTACTGGCAGGTCTGTTGCTCTTGATCTGGGGGTAATGAAGGGGATAAAGGACTGTGAAGTATCTCTTGAACAACCATCAGCAGTCAAAAGGCAAAAGACCTACAGGAGGCCACTCACTTTTCATGTGTCTTGCTTGCAGATCTTTGGACCAGATGTGGGGCAGAAATCGTTCTTTGATGAGACAATGAAGCAGGTGGTAAAGGATGTGCTGAGTGGACAGAACTGGCTGGTTTACACTTATGGCATCACCAATTCAGGGAAGACTCACACTATTCAGGGTAAGGAAAGCACTAGTTCTTAGTAAGTAGCCAAATGAAGGAGCTGTTCGATTCTACATGTGAATTCTCTGTTCTTACTTAAGGAAGCAACAAAGATGGGGGAATTCTGCCTCGCTCCTTAGCTGTCATCTTCAACAGTGTTGGGGACCAGCTGTACCAAGCCATGGATCTGAAGCCTTCCCTCTCCAGTGAGGTCATCTGGTTGGACAGCCGGCAAGTGCAGCTGGAAGAGGCCAAGAAGCAGGCCATGCTGCAAGGGGGTCAGTGTGAGGTAAGCATGAGGCTTCTTGGATGTTTAATAATAGAGAAAAGATGGAGCCATACTATGGGGTCATGTTGTTTCCTTCCAGGAGGAGCTGTTGACGCCAATGAAGAGGAGTCACAGTGCTGAATCTCGGCTCCAAGCCACCACCAGTGGCAGTTTTGACAGTGGAGTTGCTGGCCTTTCTTCATCCAGCCAACTCACAAACCATTCAGACATCCAGGCAGAAGGTAGGTCTGGAAGTCTGTTGTATAGTACCTGCTGCTTCTTGCTGGAGGACTGGGGGGAAAAGATGGTAAGGGAGCAAAGGTGCTGTAGTTTCCCAGCTTTCCCTTGGAAAGGATTTTGAGGCTGAGGAACTCTGTATGTATGTCTTGCCAACCTATGAAAAGCTTATTGCTGCATAAAAACTCAAGCCTTGTGAAATGAGTAGCTCCTTGATACCCACTTACTTGTGGGGTGTAGTTGTTGACCAGCTGCATTCCATACTATGGGGATAGCTGGGAAGCAGGATGTTAAAGGGCTCTGTTGCACTGAACACTTGTGCTCAGACTTTCAAACTGAAGAATTACTGGCAGATTAGGTATCCAAAAGCAAGAAGCTTTATTTATATTGGGAAGAGTTCCTGTCCACACTGCCAAATTAATTGTCAGGCTGGCTGGGGACAGGTACTGGTGCAGGCCCAAACAATGGGTGTCCACAGGATAGACTTAGATCTGGGGTAATGTTCCTGGTGATATCTCAGTCTATGGCTGAACCATCCAGGTGGCACCAGGGGCAAGCTGCAATCATGATCTATTTTTTTTTTCTTTTCCTCAGAAACGGGCCCTCACTGGGCTGATATGGATCGTATTTCACTTACTAACAAGGGAGATGTGCAGTTCTCCATCTGGGTCTCCTTCTTTGAGATTTACAATGAGTTAATCTATGACTTGTTAGAGCGAGCTTTACCTGGTCAGAACCGCAAGAGGCAGACTCTGCGGCTCTGTGAAGACCAGACTGGCAACCCCTATGTTAAAGGTAGGTTTGCTCCCTTGTATCTGAGAGAGACTTGAGCTGGGTGGGTGGCTTAATAGTGATGTGTTGCTGAGCATGATGTCTTCTGTGGCCCCTCAGAGGTCTCTAACAAATAGATTATCACATGAGTGATCACATGATGCTTGATTAAGTCAAAGAAATGTGATGGTGAAGCTGGGGATTAGAACTGCTTTTTAACCAGTCTAACTGCCATATCCAATGTGTTTCTGCTTTTTCCAGATCTGAACTGGATCAATGTCCGTGATGCCAATGAAGCCTGGAAACTTATGAAACTGGGTCGGAAAAACCAGAGCTTTGCTAGCACCTACATGAACCAGAACTCCAGTCGCAGGTCTGAAGGACAAAGAGGGTTGTTCAGCCAAAAATATTGAGGGGCTTTTAACGGTTGCATTTCCCTTTTTACAAATATTTGTGTGTTTCTTTACAGTCACAGTGTCTTCTCCATTCGGATTCTGCATTTGCAAAGAGGTGGCAGTGAAGTTGTTCCAAAAATCAGCGAGTAAGTTTAATGCTATCTAGGACTTCTGTGCATCCTCAATGGACTCGACTTTCTCTGTTGTGGGTATGGGAAGTATCTTGAGGAAGGTCTTGCTCAAAGTGTTCAGAAGGAGTAAATATTCCCATTCTTAAGTCTTGAACTCACTGAGGATTTTGAGGAATACTGCAAAGTACAACGTGAGGTAGTTGTCAATCTTTTTACTGAGGAAAATGTGAGGAACAGGGCAGCAGGGCTGATCTGTGTGTTGCCTATGGATCCTGGGATGCTGTTATTTGGGAATGGGTTAGCTCAGTAGTTGGGAAATTCCTGCTCTGAGGACTGGCAAAGAATTGTTGAACTTGACACTGCAAAGCTCACATGGATGACACTATGCAACACCTACTTTCAGGATAGACCTTTCTGTCCATCAGTAGTCAATATACCCCGAAAGAACTTTCTGCCCTTATGCAGAAGCTGGGAAGAGGCTCAAAGCAGATGATTCCAGGGTGTCCAAGTTGTAGAGCTAGATAGAACAGCACAAACCTAGTAGTTTGTGTGAATGTCACCCACTTTTTCTCCAGATTATCCCTGTGTGACCTTGCGGGATCAGAGCGCTGCAAAGACCAGAAGAGTGGGGACCGAATGAAAGAAGCAAACAACATCAACACCTCCCTCCACACGCTGGGTCGTTGCATCGCTGCCCTGCGCCAGAACCAGCAGTCCAAGTGAGTATCTGAAGGCACACAGTGAGTGTGTGGGAGGGCAGACTTCTGCTTTCCCATGGGCTCACTCCTGTCTCTCCCCACAGATTGAAGCAGACTGTGGTTCCCTTCCGGGACAGCAAGCTAACCCGTGTGTTCCAGGGTTTCTTCACTGGACGTGGACGCTCTTGCATGATTGTCAACATTAATCAGTGTGCATCAACATATGATGAAACACTGCATGTAGCCAAGTTCTCAGCCATTGCCAGCCAGGTAAGGAGCACATGGTAGAATCATGGCTTGCTCAAGATATGTCCTCATGTCAGAATGGTCCCTCTTCTATCACAAGAAAGGGGAATACTTGCAAGCCCTATGCTTCTCCATTGAATTAGTGCCTTTAGTGTTATCTCCAGATTCTGCTAAGGTGAAAGGGTTGATAGGTTGCAGAGAAGCACCATGTTTAAAGACTAGACGGCTTCCAGGTGTTGTGGGCTAGTAATGATGGCCTTTTCCCCTTTTAGCTTGTTCAGGCACCTCCCACAAAGCTGAAACTTCCATCCATCCAGTCAATTATCAAAGAGCATCACAGGCGAACCAGCCAGGGTTTAGAGGCAACATCAAAGGATGAAGAAGAAGAAGAAGAATTGGAAGAGGAGGGTGAGGATGAAGCAGATGCCACCATGTATGAGAAAGAGGTGAGTTCTGGTTTGTTTTACAGCCTTTATGGATGGAGAGGCAAGAACATGACTATTGGCTTTGCCCTAGGAGGCCTGCCTGGACCTCACCACTCAACAAAGGGATGACTGATCCTCAGAAGGATATGGGACCTAGTAAACTGGGAATCTGAAGAAACCATTTCACAGCTGGTCTAAATCTGAAACACATGCTTAAACTAAAAATGTCATCTGTGAAACAGGGGACAGTAACAGCTTGCATGCAGATCTATAACCCCTGCTCTGCAAGGGAAGTCCTAGAGATCAGAAAACATGCAAAACAAATGGATAAATTAATTGAGGAAATAAATCAACTTCCTAGATACTCAAAGCTGACAGCTGGAATAGCTGAAAGATAAACAGAAGTCATGTTCCATAGCTCAAAGACTTGAGCTGCAACATGTCAAGGGCAACAAATGCAGACACAGCCCTGGGCAGTGCAATAGGGGAAGCTGCTCCAGAGACAGCTCCAGCCGAGTGCAATTTTTAAGCCATCTCATGAGAAAGGAATTAAGAGCAAACCTGTCTGGGATCTGCTTCCAATTCTGCTGTAAGTGTGGGCAATGGACTCTGTGTCCTTCTTGCAGGACTTGCTGCGTGTAGTGGAAGCAGCACGAGAGCTGCTGGTGCAAGAGCGGCGGGACAAGCTGCAGCTGGAAATGCGCCTCCGTGAGGAGATCTGCAATGAGATGTCCGAGTGCATGCAATGGAAGGAGCAGTGGTGCAGGTACAGCTCATGTACCTCTCTCTGCTGAGAGTGAGCCATGGTACTAAGAACTGCCAGACCCTGATGTGTAGATGTTTGCTCTCTTTGTAGCCAGTATGTGGAGACCCAGGAGCGGATGCTGGAGGAACTGTATGAGGATAAACTGAATAACCTGAAGGAATCACTGACTGACTATTACCAGGAAGCAATCCAGGTTTGTTCAGGCTAATGCGTTCCAGAAGGGAGATACTGAAAGCTTCAGATAAGCTGTGTTAAGAAACTTGTTTGAATAATTTAATAACTAGATTTTTTTTTTCTTTTTTTTTTTTAAGGAGCGTGATGAGAAGATTGAGGAGCTTCAAGTGGCTCTGCAGGAGGCAAAACAAAAACTGGAGAGCTTGGAAACAAAGCAGAGGGACTCTGTGCAAGGCTTGCGACGATCCAAGCGAGTGGCTGCCTCATCTGCTCTGCAACAGGAGCTGGCAGACACAAAAGCCAAACTAGAGCAATGTCAAATGCAGCTGAATACTGCAAATGCAGGTAAGGCAGAAATACCATGCTGGCTCCCAGCTATGCCCCAGCAATCCTTGCAATGGTACTTCTAATTTTCAGTAAAGTTACATTAGATTCAGACAACTCAACCCCTCTTCAGAGCTGTAGATGATAGGAATATAATGTGCTGGATGGGCCAGGCTTCACTTAAGTTTCAAAGGAAAATGGTCTATAAGGCAGAATCAATTTCCCTCTTCAAACCAAAATTCCCTTTGTCTAACTGAAAGGAAAAAGCCTGGAGTGTAAAGCGTGTGATTGTGTGAACTCTAGGCTTTTCTCAGCTGACCTGTGACAGCTTGTCTCAGTGGAAGCCTTGACCTGAGGAAAAATTGAAAGCTTATGAATTTGTCATTGCTCATTACCTCTTTTATGTTTCTAGAGTTGTCCAAGTGTCAGAAATTACTGGAGCCACCTCCCTCTGCCAGACCCATGACTATGGATGTAGACAGGAAGCTGGAGGATGGTCAAAAGGTAACTCCACTCTGTTACAGAAAGGAACATTTGCAGGGCAAAGTAGTTGCCAATTTAAGCAGTGTTTGGAGCTACTGTCTCCAGGTTGTTGAATGGTTGAAGCTGAAATGGGTCTGTTTAAAACCCTTGCTAGAGATGTAGAAGGTGTTGGTACTAAGGGAGGAATTACCTTGGGATGGCTTTGTTTACTGAGCAGTGTCAGAGGCAGTTGTTGGACTGACTCTCTCTCCTGCAGAATGTCCGATTGCTGCGTTCAGAACTGAAGAAACTTGGGGAGTCTCTTCAGGCTGCAGAGAGGGCTTGCTGCCACAGCACGAGTGCGGGGAAACTTCGGGAAACCCTCTGTACCTGCGATGACATCTTGGCTAGACAGGTAATTTGTCAGGTTTGCTGTGGGTTACAGGAGGGTTTAGTCTATGCCCTTGCTATCAGCAAAATAACCTGGGTTCTTGTAGCAGCAAATAAAAATGACTTGCTCTATAGACACATCCTTTATTACATTTAAGGAACTATATTGCCAATTCCTTCAGTGGTTGAGTCAGACTGTATATTTACCTCCCCAAAGAAGATACAAATTGTTCCTGTCCAGTTAACTGACAGCCTGCACTTAAAGCAGAATTTAGAATTCTCATTTCCTTATAGACTTTACCACAGCTGCTGCAGCAGCATGTCTGCAGCATGATGGATTTAGCTTTTTCCTAGCCCTACTGTCCCTATTTTGTTACTCAATGGCTATGCTGTTGACAATGGAAGCTGTTATGCATGGTCTTGGTTAACACACAGTCAGTGAATTCTGGCAAATGCAGTCTCTTTTCTGTTCCCAGTTACTGGGGATTTGGGAAACTTGTAATATATTTAGATAAATATATGTAGCCTTCTCTTTCTCAGGACCAAACACTGGCAGAACTACAGAACAACATGATGCTGGTAAAACTAGACCTGCGGAAGAAAGCGGCCTGTATTGCTGAACAGTATTGCACTGTGCAGAAGCTCCAGGCTACTCCAACCTCTACTTTAAAGAAACGGTTCTGTGCCAACAGAGAGAACCTCCAACCTAATCATCCACCTGGTAGAAAGCCCTTCCTGCACAACCTTCTTTCATGTTCAGCAACCCAACCTGCTGCTGGCAGAGGGTGGCAACTTTGTTCAGTTGCTCAGTGACTTCTCAGAGATCCTTGCCCCACTATTATTGGGCACAGGTGGCAAATCCAATATAACAGCATTTATTTTTCTTTGTGTGCTTGTTTATTGTTATTTTAGCTGCTTGAGACCTCATGTAAACATTTTTGGATATGTATAGTTCAACTTTTAATCGATACCAAAGTGAGCAAAATGACCTTCTGCAATTTGAACAATACAACAAGGAAACCTTTAAAATATGATGCAGATGACAAAGTCATTTAACAGAAGTTATTTTAACATCTTCAACTATGTTGGCACATAATTAAAAATAAGTTTGCAAGATCCTTCTTGAAAGATACATTCTTTTTCTTGACTCACAGTCCTTTATTAAAGTACACTCGTTCCAGGTCAGGGCTGCTCTCTCGGATCTTGGCTTGCAGTTCTGGCTCCAAGCGTGTTACAGACATAGAACTAAGCAAAAGAAACATGAAAATGGTTATATATAACATGCACTTGAATGTGAAGTGAGATGGATAATGTATTTAGTCCAACTTCCTGGACAATGAAAAGAGTTTTCAGATTTAAAAATAAAAAAAATTATGAAGCACTCATACTCACAGACCAGGGCAAATGAGCATCTGCTTAAAAGGCAGTAAGGCAACAGGGACAAGAAATAGCTGTTGCTACTACCATGAGGGCAGGGATTAAGCTGCCCAGTCACTTAAATAGCTGCACTTTCTCACACATAGCTCTTCAGGTCTGATCTTTTGAAGTGGAGAGCTGGGGCTAAAATGAAGAACTGTGACCACACCTGCCCATGCTTCCTCCTACAGCCATCACCAAGTAGCCTGGTGCCACTTATCACAGCTCCCTGCTCCATGCCAGGCAGAGAAACAGATGGTGTTGCAACTGCTTTGTTGTAATCAAATGACTGTATTTGAGGAGAACTAGGAATTGCTTTATGGAAGTCAAAAACTGATTTAGTTGTTCAATATTTTAAGGGATTCAGCTTCAGCTTGCATTGTTTAAGCCATGTGTGTCAGCTTCTCAAGCTTAGGCAGCCATTCATAATGTGAGGAGGACAGCTTACCTCAATTTAAGCTCTCTTCATAGTACAAATTCTGTTCAATTTACTTACATGTAATCCGTGTTTCACTATGATTTAAGCTATAATGAATATTGTTTCTAAGCTTACAGTACTGAACTACCTGTGCATTGATGAAAAACTGGAAAACAATTATACAGCACAGCACTTGATATTTAACCAGAGGACTTCCCAGCAGAGAAAATGAAATGGGCTCTGATTGTATTTAATGAAACCATAATGTCAGTGGATGGGGATGTATTGCTTGGACCACATAATCCTATTTTTAATGGATCATTCCAGTGATTCCCAATTGTGTATCAAACTTAAAGTTCTCAGCTTGAACTAGTGTGGTTCCAACCTCTTGTATGCTCTTCCTCGGGAACTGTATCTCAGGCTGCTAGGACATTGTAAACAATTAAGCCTGATTTGACTATTGTATATTACTGATGAATAACTGTTTTTCTCACTATTCTCTTGTTTAATTCCATTTATTATATGGCAGTTACAACTGTATGCTCCAAGAGACAATGACCACTTGTTTCTATCTTTTGCAGTAGCTCAAATGCATGTGGGAGTGACATTAAAGTATGAAAAATATAATGCAAATACGTACCTTTTTTGAGGAAACAGTGCACAACACAGGGGTGTTGCAAAAACAAGGCTAGAGGAGACAAAAATGGGTTTACAATATTTAGGGTGCTAGAAGAAAATTCAAAGCCCTCAGGCACAGTCTTCTAGGAAGAAAGCTTTTAGGATTTTTTTTTATACAGAAAGGTAAAGTTTGATGAAGTCGCTGCATAACTTATGTTTCTCACTCTACCTTATGAGATCATTTACCTGTTAGGGAGTACTAAATGCATTAATGGTATGCTTATATGTATATAAAATTATCATTGGATGGACTCTGTGTTTGGCATGCAGGATAGCTGCTCATGAAGCTCCATGCTTAAAGAATTCATCAATCTCCAGGCTTAGATTCTGATTATTATTCATGGCAGTAGCAGCCAAATCCACTTCTCTAATCAAGCTCCTACATGCCTTTTTTCACCACTCCCTTTCTTTCCTCTTCCCTTTACTTTTCTTGGCAGCCTTTTCCTTACCAACAGTTCGGGTTTTCAAAAACACAGTATTACCAGTTACAGATATGGCAATGGCTGCAGTCTCATTAACTCTTTCAACTTCTTTTCTTTAAACAAAGTGCAAATATTTCTACTTCCTTCAAAAAGATACAACTATCACTTAGTATAGCAGACTTACCAGAATCCAACTAATCCAACTTGAATTGGAGCACTCATCCAAGGAAATCTCTGTTAAAAATAAATGCCACAGGGTGAGTGTGGTTCCTTTTTCCCCCCTTGCTCCCCTTCCTGGATTTCTTGTATTGTAAGAGACAGACTGCACCTAAAAGACTCTTGGACATGATGAAGGCAAACAAACACCAGCAAACCTTAAAGCTGAGCTCCAATTTTGGAGCCCAACCCCTGTGAAAAGTATTAAGAAAATTCCCAGTGATATCAGTTTAGACTCTTACCCTCTCTCTGAGAGACTACAGTAGGTATCTGACAGGCTCAGGTCCTAAATAAATTGGACTCTGGGGGCCATTTCAGCCTCCAGAAGGACCATGGCCAAAGTCTGAAGCGATGCTGCAGGAGCAAGTGCTGCCACACCTCCTGAGGGCACAGGGAATTTTTTCCCAAAGATCCAGGTATCAAATGGTTTCGACTTACAACTGGAGATTTACTTTGTGAGCAACAAGAACACCAACCACAAATAGGGGAGGTGTCAAGGGAAAATGTAATTCTGCCTCCCTTAGCTATTTCTCCTGCTTTGAATTGGTTAATGTGTAGGAACTTGCCCTTGTAGCACCGTCTTGTACACTCCAGTTCTGCAAGAGTTCACCTTTTATTAAAGGAAAAAAGTCTGGAAGAAGGGTAGATACAAATGTGGGAGAACACCATATGGTCTATAAATGCATTTTTAGCATATTTCTCATTACTGCAACTTTTGCAGAACTCAAACATATGCTCTGAATACAAGAGATTAAATCACTTAGGAATCCACTCCCTCCCCCCCAGCTAGGATCTTAGTGGAAATGAATCACTAACGAAATAAAACTAGACCTGTTTAAATGACATCACTGCTGCAATGAATGCTCATTGCTACAGTAAAGCCAGTGTTTCCAGTGAGCAGGACATACACAACTATTACACTAACAAGAAGTTGATTTTAAAACATAGTAGCTAATGAGTTAAAAATCATGTGTTACAGTGGGTGATGTTTTCAACAAAGGTGATGTTTTACTGTAAGAAGCATTTCTCAAAGCAAGGAAGTTAGAGGGGAAACAGGGAACACAAGACCGTCAGTATTTGAGAGCAGGAATAATAGGAAATTTAGACAACTTGGTGTTGAGGGAAAGTCACAGCAGTGTAGGAAGCATGGAAAACAAGCTTGTGTAGATTAAGCTTGCTCCAGGGCCTAATGGAGAAGAGATGACATAGAAGATTGCTTCTCTTTTTTATTTTTTCCTGGAGTTAATCTGTAATCCAGAAATGAGTGCAGGAGGAACTGTGCAATTCAGCAATCACCTGCAACAACAGATACAAAGGGAACAAGCCAGCAATAGCAAGAATAATGAAGAGTGAATGCAGCAGCACTTTGCTGTTCTGGCATTCCCCTAAATACACCTGCTACTGGCTCTCAGCTGAGGTAACTTCCCTCAAAAGGCTTCAGTTTTATACTCTGGGAGAGGTTGTGAGAAGAGCTGGTGGGACCGACACTGGAAGAGATGTAGGACTGTGGCACTGGTAGGTATGACAAGTATTTGGGAACACAAGCCAAACTGTACAAATGACTTCTGTCTCTGAAGAGACTTAAGGGAGAGTGATGCTACGCATTGCAGTTTGAGTGTGGGACCTCGGGTAAATGATGGAAAGGCCCCAGATAGGATTTGTAACTGAAAAGGCTGTTGGAGAGCATCATGAGAGTAACAGATGGTTTCACACCTTCATCCAAGTCGGTCGCTAATCTGAGAGATAGAGGTGTTGTGTCTGCCAGTGCAGACAACCTAAACATCACCTATTTCAAGTGATGGAACAGTCTCTACCAAGGCACTCAGTCTGAGTTACAGCCTTCATTTTTCAGGAATGTTCCTGGGCTGCATTGATTAAGAAAGATGGTGAAGTAAAACCCCTAACTTGGGAGGTCAGGATGAGGAACAGGAGTTCCCCAGGGAACAATGTAAAACAAAAGTGCAACTCAAAAGCAGGCTCTGCATCCCCACAGAGAGAGACAATGGAAAAGTACAAGACAGCAGAAGAATTTACTGTGCTAGAGATCTATCACTTAACTCCGGAAGAAGGCACTTCCCAAAGAATAAGGATTTAATTTACAGCATCTTTAGTGGTTAGTGCAAACAGAGAGAATGGAGAAATGACAATTAAGCAAACAAAAGCCTTAAGGAAAATCAGCTTTTCTCTAACTGCTTCCTTTCATTGTTGGATCTCTACATCCACCAGTTTTTCCAGGCTCACTCTGCCTCTTTCAAAAAAAAAGAATAAATGAAATGACAGTTAAATGAGGAAAGTATGTAGGACCCCAAGGAATAATGCATTCAAGAATATGCTTCAAAAAAGAGTTCTCTTTTTTTTTAATAACAGTTTTTGAACACACATTTCAGTTGCAGACTGAGGGACCTCAAGGAGCCTGGTTTAAGTGTATATGAGGAAACTTCTGGAAGCAACTTGGAAGTTATAAAAGTTTGAAGAACACCAGAGAAGCAGGAGCTGAAGCTGTAAGTGTAGCAATATAAATTAAAGCTCTAGTTTCAGTTGGAATTTTCAGAAGTTTCTATGGAAAGAATTTATTTCCTTAGAAGTTACCAGTAACTAACATCTATCAATGCAGTGCCTCAGAACATGGTTGTTTATGGATCCTCTTGCTGCAGTAGATAAAATAGCTTGGTTCTGCACAGAGCTCATCAAGAGTGTGTCAGCAAAGATAATGAACACAGAGATTATACAGCCTAATCAAGAATGACTATGCTGTGTAATTGCAGAGAAGGCCACTAAAACCACAGTGGAAACCTTCACCAAAAGCACTCATATGTATGTAAAAATTTTTTTTTTTTTCAAGCCAATAAATAGATTCTTTTTGAAGCAGCAACAGCAGCAACTATGTGCCTGTGGTTCTAAAAACAGTCTTGAGCCCTTGTCTAGCAGTAACTTTTAGGGATATTGTTAATTCATAATAATGTTACATAGAATGAATCACATAATGCGTTGAGTTGGGAAGGACATTCAAAGACCATCTAGTCCAACCCCCCTGCAGTGAGCAGGGACATTCTGCACTAGGTCAGGTCACTCAGAGCCTCATCAATCTGGTCTTGAATATTGTCAGGGATGGGGCATCCACCATCGCTCTGGGCAACCTCTTCCAGTGACTCACTAGCCCCACGGTGAGGAGCCATTGTGGAGTTACCATCAAAAAGTCATGTTGAAAAAGAACATCAGAATGTGAGGGATAAACAGTGCCCAGAACAGACGTCTGATTTCAAGTACCAGAAGTTGACAGCCTGTTGTCAGAGGCCAGTGCTTCAGAAGCATTGCTTTCTCTTGCTTCTACTACAGAACATAATCCTATTGTCTTCATTATTTCACAACCATTTGATGATTTTCTATCCCTGTTCACTGCTTAATTAGCTGTGGTGAGCGTACAAGAGTTATTCTGAAGAGTGAGGGTGTGCAAAGCAAAGGCTGGGAACAGTGAGTTAGTAAAGCATTGTGTGGATGGAGTTGGGAGTACTGCACATGGGATGGTGCTTCTGCAACCTCAAGAGATCATGCAGAAGCTGCTTGTTAAAAATGCAACTCATTCCTTAATGGTTTTAATACTAATCTCTACCACGTGTTACCACTGACCACCTCAACTCACAGTCTCTGAGGCTGAGGGAGGAGAGCAGGTGAGCATAAACGGTCATGATGGTACCAAAGACCACTGAGCAGTCACTGCCGAAATCACTCATTTTTGCTGATCTGAAAAATTCACAACACCCTTACATTGATTATTCCACACACAAACAACAGATAATTGTCTCCAAACCCTGAGAATTGTTGTGACTTCTTCACAAAGTGTCGTGTTTTTGTAACATTTCTGCTGTGTCAAACATGTACATGGTAATATTTGGTCTAAATTTTTTTTTTTTTAAAAAACCACAGAGTTAATGTTCCAAGTAATACATTATCAAGAATATAACAGGATGATAATCTGTTTAAAGCTATTCTGCAAACAGGGCATGGGCCAAAAGACATCAGAAATGAAGAATTAGCCAAATCAACACTGAGCTTTTCATGTCACCATGAATCTGGAAGCACTGCAGCCTCACTTCCCTCAGGAGACATAAGCAGCACACATTGACTTCCCCTCTAAAGCTCAAACACCAGATTTGCTGTTTTTACTCTCCAACCCATAGTGGTTTTTCTTAACAGGAAAAGGAAAAAAGCAAAGCATTTTGGGGAAAAAAGAAGTTATTAAAACTTAGAAGAATTATTTGATCTTCTCAATGCATCATTTCTTTACTCATGCAGAAGCACTTCCAAATACTGTATGTAACTGGGTAATCTCTGCACAAGAAAAATGAAAGGCACAAATAATCAGAAAAAGAATTTAAATATTTTGGAAAAGCTTAGATAAATAAGACCAGGTGACTTTCCCAGCTTGTCCTCCCAGTCCCCACCCACAGCACTTTTCCAAGGGAGGGTTTGAAGGCTCAGATCACACTTTGTTATTCCAAACTTTTCCTGAGAGGAAGGAGACAGACTATTTTAGGTGGCTGTTCCCAGCTTATCTGGTCTGTTCCACAGGCAGAGGCTTGGCCTGGAGCTATGCAAGTAAATCACTGACACCAACTGGCAAAGATAACACTCCCTTTTACTGGTAAAGAAGTTACAGTTCCTTGTCTGAAAATTCTCTCTCATGTTAGACAACCACATAATTTATATTATTCCTGTTCTTTGCCCTCTCATGAATGCACAGTACATAATGTTGGTCTAATTTATCTATTTACTAACACTATGTGCTTGACTTTAACTTGAACAGAATACAGCAAATCTGAAATCAGTGTCCATCCCATGCCTCTCCTGCTCTGGCTCATACAGTAAATGTGGAAGGATAATTCTCAAAAAATTATTTTTACCATCACTGCTGTTTCCAAAGTCAAACTACTACAGCAGCTAAACTGCAGCAGCTTTGAGATCTTGAGAGAAAAGAATTCTTCAAATTTTCAGTATTTTTCTAATAAAATCTCATTAGAAGGAATGTTAATTTAGTAGGAATAACTCTGCATTTAAAGAACAATTATGAAAATAACAAAAAAATTGTATTTTCTTAACGTTATTTTATACACTGATAAAAAGAATCAAGGTACCTCTAAGAAAGGCATAAAGGAAGTGACAGCTGTAAAGCAAGCTCTGCACTGGTGTCCTCCCAGAGTTTGGGAGGCAAATATGAAGACTCAGAAAGCATTTTAAACTAATGAAAATACTAATTTAGAATACAAAATACATATATGATCTAAGACTAACCTTTAAAAAGGCTCTCTTTTCCAATGTATTCATTATGAAGGGAGGAATTGCTGCAAATGAGGGAAAAAAACACATTAGTTTCAGAGAAAAAGGCACTTCATATTATGTTAAGATGAACTAATACTACAATGCAATTTTCACAGCCACTTGTCATTAACTGACCTTTCACTACAGACTGCCAAATGAAGATACTGGAATGGTATTCACAGAGGTAAATTCTCTCAATAAGTAAAATTTCTCATTCCACATGTAACGAAACGTTAGCTCAGTAACATGGTGCTGGTCAGAGCAACAACTCTTCACTAAAGTAAATTCTATCAAGTGGGATTTGCTGCTGTTCCTCTGCTACCTGTGTCTTTTCTGCAAAATCATCTCAAGAGCATGTCAGGTTAACACACTCCTGATGTTTTCACAGTAAAAAAAATGCACATTTCTCTGTGGACCTTCCAAACATAAATTTTCAAACTAGATCAGGGCAGGTTTAGGTTAGGTATTAGGAGAAAGCTCTTCACCATGAGGGTGGTGAGACACTGGAACAGGTTGCCCAGATACATGGTGGAGGATACATCCCTGGAGACCTTCAGGCCAAGGCTTGATGAGACTCTGAGCAAACCTGATCTAGTGCAGGATGTCCCTGCTGACTGTGGGGGGTTGGACTAAGATGGCCTTTGAAGGTGCCTTCCAACTCTATGATTCTATGAATCACTGCTTGTGATTGGCATCTGAGAAAAATCACTTCCATAGAATTCAAGGTCTGTCTCACATGAGGAACTGATAATTGGGAGCTGCATGTGACTGCTTTTATTCTTACCCATGCCGGGAGCAGCCATAAGAATCCTCGATATAACCACCTGGGTAATGGCCTGCTGAGCTGCTTTGGTTGATTCACCCAGTCTGTTTCCATTCTCATCCGTGACAGGGATTCCAAACTTGAGTTCCCTGTCAAAAAAGGGGTAAAAATAAAGCAGTGACTGACATGCATTTATTCTCCTTTTCTGACATCTTATCTTTGCTGCCTTAAAATTGTCATTTGTCAGGTTTATGGATTTTATTTTGTTTCTGAAGTGAACCTATTTGTTATACTCTGTCACAAGAATTTCATGAAGCAGAGAAAGATCTGGAGAAAAATACAGTAAAAAGTAAATAAGGACTGAGCCTGGTCACATGCATTCCAAGGGGTGAGAAAGGAGAAGTATTATTTCTTCAGTCCACTGAAAGGAGAGGTTCAGAGAATTCAGAGAATTTGCTGCACTGCTCTGGCAGTAAGTAAACTGTCCTTTCCAACAGACAACACAGGGAAAAGAGGAGGAGTAATTTCACTCAACTAAAATGTAAGTCTTTGTGAAAACTTTTCTCATGTTCTAGTTTGACTTTCATTTCAATCACTAAGAACATATTTGAAATTACACAAATAGGCACATTTCTGTGATTTGAGTGTGGAATTAGATGTTACATGCTGAAGAGAACTTCTAGGGAAGTGAGAAGCAGACAGAAGAACAGGTGTGCTGAGGACTTTTGTAAGAGAGAAAATGGTACCGTGGATTGAACTTCACTGTGAATAAAAGCCTTTAATATTCCTTTTTTGTCCAAAATCTTGTGTTTGTAATTGGACACTTTTAATTTGTTTTATCTCATTTCTATTCCTAGTCAAATCAGAATCTCTTGAAATTTGGTTTCTGAGAAAGTGCATATTTTTGTAATCTCAGGTAACTGAACAGCACTGCAGAGCCTGATTCTGTGACTAACTCCTGTATGTGGGATTTGAAGAACCGTTTTTGAAATGACTGTTTTTTCAAAGGGAAGTATGTATTTAACAGGTCCATGTGATCAAGACTTGAAGGTACTTGGTTTCTGAGATCTAAGACTACTGATATTTACCTGAAGAGAACAAGGATGTTTTATTTTATATCCATCACAATCACTCATTCAAAAGAAAACCATGCATGAGGCTTTTGCGAGGTTCTGAACCAAGCTAAAAACACATAATGTGCTTTATTTAGTAACTTATTGATCTAAAACTAAATAACACCCTTTTTTCTATGATAAGTCATCTTTGTTCTTTTTCCTACCTTTGTCTCATTAGTGGAATATTAATGCAGTTAGCTGCGGCAACAGCAGCAAAAGGAACAAACCGTCCTATAAGAGGTGAGACGTGCTGCAAAAAAACAGAGAGAGGAACAAGAAAGAAATAAAAAGAATTACATAATATTCTTTCCTGAAGGTCATATTAAAATACTTCATGTGCTAATGACAGACTGTACTTATTTCCTTTAAATTAAAAATAATTAAAAAAAAAATCACTGGTGGGGCAGAGGTAAAACGACAAATAAACACATTCTAAGTCATAAACTCCTCTCTGAGAGTGCAGTGGCAGGAGATCAGCAAAATCAATCTTAATTTAGTGGCATCACTGCAGACAAGTGTCAGGTTCTGTGCCTGACAGGGAAGCAGCAACACTGAATAGCCTGTAACTTCACTGTGTGGCTGGCAAGGTGACAGTCAGCAGCATCCTCACCAGCTGCTCTGCATCTAAGGACAATGACAATGAAGCTATTTGTCTTGTCAGTGTTTTCTCTATTCTGAATTACTCTGCCCAGTCTCTCAAGTAACTTGTCAATGCTAAGTACTCCTAGGTCACAGAGCGTGAGCAGAGGTGTACAAACTACAGTGTTACTTTTTGTTGTTATTGTTTTGTAAAAGGACCTTTCTTCTTGACTGTGTTGTTCAATTGTTTGGAGAATTTGAGTTCTGTCTATTTATGAGCAGCACCTTCTTAAAGGTTCTTCAGCCTGTCTGAAGCAGGCATTCAGTTAGCAGAAGTGACACTGCACCTTAAAACCACACCTATATTGGGATAATGAGCCCACACTGTTGAAATTACATATCCACTTAAATTAACTTTCAAATGCTATTAGACACTTAGACTTGTAAAAAAGAAACTGCAAAAAAGGCATATTAGGTAGTTTGCATTAACAAAACATGTCTGATATACATACAAGGAAGACAGACTGTCTGAAATCTATATAAAATCATTTCCATAAGGCAAAAATAAAGTTGGATCCAAAGAAGGGAGTTGCCAATGGCCATTAAACTCCATCCTGGGAGCTGTGCTTAATATGACACAGATGAACATGAGGAAAAGTGAATCATTAGCATCTCAAAGAACACCAAAGTGTAGTTCAGAATGGGAAAAAACAGCAGCAATACCTTTGTTAGTGCATTAAGTCCTAAAGCTGTTGCAACAGCACCCGTGGTAGCAGAAACATAGGCTGTTCCCAGCTGGCTAAAACAAAAATACAGGCATTTGCACACATGTAACAGTTACAATCTAAGACACTTTTAAAAATAATTACATTTTACACATGTAGTTATGCCCCAAATGATAAGATACAGACATTTATGTGGATGGAAGACTCAAACGGGATATTAAATGAAACACTTTTCTTTCACTAGTAGTAAAAATCACATGCAAGCAACATTTTAACAGTGAGTCAGGCTCTGATGGTTCTGTGTCTTCTTGCTGTCTGAATGATTTAGCTGTCTTTAATTTCCTTTTCTATCTGCTTAAAGTCAAGACATCAGTTTGGATTTCTAAGGCCATGTCTCCAGTAGTACCTGAAGTCAACTACCAAAGCCTGTTCTGTAGAGCAGCCATATTGCAAACCTCCAACTCCAACCCAAACTGCCTTAAATCATGCTTTGCCCACTTCCCAACCAGGAGATATACAACCTGAAAGAGAGCCAGCCCAAACCCAGGAAGTCAGCACTGAAATTCCAGTCTCCTACTTAAGATTTTGTGATTTCTGCACCTATTCAATCTTTCTCTTTGCATTCAAGTAAAGACAAGTTCTGTGCAAACCAGCTCTGTGATGGGTCCTCCCTTTGTAAATGAGCACAGAGTGAAGCGTGCTCTGCTGAAAGGCACAGAGAAGGGGACACAGAAAGACAGTTGAAGGTCCACAGGAAATACTAACTTTGAAATCTCTTCATCTGACACCAAAACGATGAGGCACTTTCAGATGGTTGACTGAGCAATGCAACACAGAGTCCAATTAAATCCTATGCTTTTAAGTGCTTATTATCAAGGGGGTTGGGCTCATCTTTAATGGCAGAAATGGAGTTCTTGCCTCCATCATTCTTAGGCTCCTCATCTGGGCATATCAAATCAATAATAATCAGAGATGAAAAATCTTATCCTTGTATCACCTCAAACTTTAAATTCCAAACGTGTTCCAGTACATCAGAGGATGACTTATAATAAACACATCAGGAGTATCTCATTCAATTACCTGACAGTAATTGGAGCATCACCACTTCTGTTGGTATAATTCACTATAGCATTGAAGGACTGGTTAATCCACTGCCAGAAAACCACGGCTGGTGTTGTTCTTGAAAAGAAAGTAATGATTAATATTAAAAAGACAGCAACCAACAGCACAGAAAAATTATGGCAGTGCAAAAAAAGACAGTGCAAGCAGTGATCATGCAGATTTATTCAGAAACAATACACTCAATGAGATACTGTTTTACTAGAGAAAGAACAAGCTCCTTCTAAGAACAGACTTTAAAGACATTGTCATTAAATATCAAGGTTCAAAGCCGGGACAAAGCTGTGCTGTAATAACAAAAGCATTATAGCTAATCTCTATAAAACCCCCACACAGTTTAAGGAAAAGTGGATGGTGAAGGACTTGGGGCTATATTACATCTTCTTCAAGGGGAAATCATTAGTAAGTGTGAGGGAATGCAGAGAAAAGAAAGCATAATTTTATATTTAAAAAACATTTCTTACAACTCATCTAAAATGCTCTTTTGACAATAACATTGATTTTCACTTATCTATCCTGTAAGCAAATGTGTTACACTGTCATCACTTACCTATAAAAGGTCATCATACAACCTGTGATAGTCATGTTCATGGGTACCTGAGCTGACATTCGGCCGATCAAGACCATCTTTTCACCAGTGTCTGGGTGAAAGGCTGAATCATAGATATATTTTGCTCTCCACAAGTCATCTTCTGTTAAGCCAGGTGCCACGACACCTTGTCTTGAGAGGAGTTGAAAAAAAAAAAAAACAGGACAAGAGCAAAAAGCACAACTGTTAGGAAATGCTGTAACCTCCAGTGACCAATGTGGCATCAGGGGATTTTGACATGTTCATACTAAGTCAGTCTGACCTCACAGATGCCTTGCAGATCTTTGGCTTTTAGAGGGACTAGTGAAATAAAAAGAATCAAACCTCCAAGCAGTGGTTATTTTGGCTGAGTTGATATATCCAGCACCAAATTTCTATTTACTCAAACCTGTACTAGATTTTCAAGCTAAAAGGTAGAGCTAAAAATTTCAGGGGTCATTAGCATAAAACTCAGAAAATTTACTTTGCAAGTATTTAAGAAAGTACTTGCTCCAAACACAGTAACACATAGGAGGAAGTTATAAACCCTGTTGTCGTAGTAAATAGTTTCAAGAAAGGACAATTCTGTATTTCAGAACACTTAGCAGGGACTCTCAGATGATATATTTTCTGCATTCATTAACAAGTTCATTAAAAAATAAATGAGTAGTGTATCAATGTCTAAAATAATAAGAAAGAGTGGTGCAACACATACAGTATCTTAAATATTTCCTCTGAAATATATAACCATGTTCTTATTGACATGGACTTTTTGAGGCTGGCAGTAAAAGTGATCTGTGCCATACCTGTAATCTTGCACAATTTTTCTTGCATTTTCCAACTGGGCATCAGATAGTAAAATATTCCTAGGATCTGTTACAGTAAAGAAGTGACTGGCTCGTCCAAGGAAAGTGCTTTGATCCCATCGGGGCTCCTTGATATTGATATTTAAGGGTATATCTGCTGACATCTTCAAAAACTCTGTGGAAAAAAAATCCAAAGAAACATAAAGCTTGCAATTCAGAATTTCTCTGATTTCATGATGTCTCTGTAAGCAAGTGGTGATGCTGATGGAAAAAAAAAAATCAGAGAAAAACTAAACAACTTGGAGGACTAAGCTTAAAAGGGGGAAGTATCCATTCAGATGAGTCAGACATCATCATGGGTTTTAATGAGGTAATTGTTGATACAAGTAAAAAAAGCAAGATGTTAGTCAAATGTCTACAGAATAGTTTCTGTGCCTGTTTCCCCAAATTATTTATATATTCAATCTTTGAAAGAGATATTTTTATATGACCTGTCTCCATCTCAAGTGTCAGAACTTGGAACCCTTTGGAAAAGTAAACTTCTGCAGAAATAAAGGCATCTTGTCTATCACAATCAGACCTAAATTGGCAGCTTTAAGCAACAGGAATAAGGGGGAATCTAGTAACTATATAAAAAAAGAACTATAGAACAAAATATCTTGGAGAAAGAGAAAAAAAAAGGAACAGTTTGTTCTTGAAACTGAGAATAAATTCAGTTGTACAAGTGAGAGATCACAGACCTTTTTAGCTCTGAAACTGTGAAATCAACACTTACTCTGCTTTGACCTGCTTATCAGCCAGAATTGCTGCTGCAGAGGGAATTATTCAGGGAAAACATTGTCCTCCATGCATTTACCTGGACTTACTATTTTTATGCTCATGTTATATACTACAAGCATGACCCTTATTTAGGACTTTCATGGTTTTTACTATTACTGTGATTGAATTACAATGAAAGCCTAGTGGCCACATATGATTTTATGGTGTATCACACATATTACAAGGAATATTTAGCAGATAACATTATCTGCCAGGAATAACCACTGGCAACATTCAGATTGCTCCAGTTCTTCTCAATGCTCATCAGGTCAATAGAAACTGTGTCTGCACAAACACGAAGGCACAGTTGCAACAGACACGACTGTAAAGGTGTAAAGATAAGGTTGGAAGCATGTGGAATAACTGCAGTATAAACAAAGATAAGCTAAACCTAAAGAGGACTTGGCACATACATCCAATTCAGCATGTGGTAACGAAGAAAGTAAAGTCACCTACTGCTACATCAAACTTTGAGAGCCCAAGATCAATTAAATGAATAATAAGGAAGGGTTGCCCTTCACAATCACAGCAGGATAAACAGCTGAATGATGAAAATGTCGTATCTCAGTACTGTGAAAGAAGTTTGTTAAAACTAATCTAATCTAAATCTAATACAATATCCTAATTTGGTACCACTCAATAAAAATGTTCTTCCACTCATACATGATCAGTAATTATGCACACTTTCTTTAAGTACATTGGGCGAGGTAAGTTGTTCTATGAGTGCTTCACTATTGGAATATTATTTTCAGGGAAGTCTATGGTTTTGTATCTTTATAATTATCAGTTTCATTAAGAAAAACTTTAAACTGCTTAGGAGAGCTTATGTTAATCTGTTTAAAGCTGTCTAATGAATGATTAATAAAGCACTCCATAAACAGCAGCTCTTTTCTTTCTTTCCATCTGACTAGCAGATATACTACTGGTATGTCTGTGGATTTTCATAGACTTATGATACTTCTGTCTATAAAAACAAGTCCTTTAGCAATAAATCCACACACTAAGGATCTGCCTTCACTGCAGATGGTTCAATTTAGTATTGTTCCATAGAATCACAGAGTTTGAGGGGACCTTCAGAGGTCACCTAGTCCAATCCTCCTGCAGTGGGAAGGGGCATTTCACACTAGCTCAGGTTGCTCAGAGCCTTGTAAAGCCTGGCCTTAAATGCCTCCAGGAACGGGGCCTCCACCATGTCTCTGGCCAGCCTGTTCAAATATCTCACCATTCTAATGGTTAAGAAGGTTTCACTCCATTTTATTTAACCTACCCCAGTGAGGGTGGATCTACAAAAAACAGAATCCTATCTTTACCCTGTCCCCCCCTGGTCTATTCCAGGTGTAATGCACATCTCGAATCCTAGCCTCAAATCTGGAAGGAAGACAATGAACAAGAAACATAAAGCATAGATAATTTTGAAAGTTTCAGCTTGTTGGAGTGAAGAGATTCAAAGCCTACATTCCAGACAAGCATTTGTGCTGCAGCAGCAGAAAAACCAACCTACCAGGAAAATGGAAAACATGTAAAACATTCATGGAGGAACCTTGGTCTCTTGATGTGCTAGAACAAAAGATCACGCTTGACCTCACTCTTTTCAGAAAGATATCTATAGAAAACTGACTTCAATATTATTAATCTTAATAAAGAGTAGTACTAAGCCTCTAAACTTCCACAGGATGGGGAAAGCGGGAGCAGGGGCAGGACAGGTGTCCACCATGCAAAAGGGGATTAAAACTTTAGGTGACAGCTATTTAAGTACATAAAACATTATCTTCTAACTGATGCAGCTGGCATATTTGACTTGCACTTTAAAAATACATGTAGGAACAATGTTATTCTAAATATATTTAATATAAAAACCACAAACAGTCTAGGCAGGGAGAAGGCACCAGTGCTCAGAGAAGGAATGGATGCCATGCATACAAGGGGGAGTAAAAAAGTTCAGATACTGGAATAATACAATTTGAAAACACATAAAAGTTGCAGTGAAGTAGAAAAGGTCGCTGAGTTTGCTGGTCTCGGGACTCTGAGTCATAGGTCTGCTACAATGGGGCCTGTGAATTTCCATTTTGTAAACTTACTACTTTTCCAGCGAGATATTTTTACTACAAAAGCTCCACCTCCTGTATTAAAAAGACTGTATGATGCTACTCATGACTTATCAACCCTTTAGTAAATACTGAAAAGGGTAACAAATCCCATAAAGCAAAAAGATAAGCCAGTAAAATGCCTGTGTATTTTGAAGAGATTTTCTTATAAAACAAAATATCCAACTACAAAGCAAAAAATGTGACTGTGTAAAAATGTTTTCATCAATATAATGTTCAACAGCCACGCAGTCATCATCTTTTTCATTGAGGCTGTAAAACTGCAAGAAATAGGTACAACATCCTGCATATATGCTGTTGCAACAGTATTTTACCTGTAACCTTAATTTTCACATACTATTCTGGAGGGATGCTCCGATTTGCATAATGCATTCAACTACTCCCAAAGCACTACAATAAAAATATTTAATATTTAATGCCATTTTTCCCTACAATGTTTTATCAAGGCTGTAATTCCACTACCTTCAGTAATAAAATTCTCTTAAATATGTTAAGTGTGCCCAAGATTCAAGTTCTCATTATCCACATCTACATAATAGAAATAAAAACAAAGTACATTTGGGCTACATCAAATTAATATAAAAACACCTGAGATAAGTATAAAGTTTGCAAAGGAACTCAAAAGTAAACACACATATCCTTCAGAATAAAGATAAAAATGTTTCTTTGTTACAGTCAACTAATGGAGGCAACTAATGGCAACAACTATCTAACATTCAGCTGCCTATATAAGAGCATCTGAATTCGTTGTTCCTACAAATCTTGCTATTCAGTAAATACAAACAGGGGGGAGACCACCTATGAAGTTGGAAAAGCATGCAGGAAGGAAGGAAATAGTACATATTTTTGGTGTTTGCATAATCAATTAGAAAAGTATTTAAAAGAACCACTGATTCGTGCAAATCCCGAAGCTGGTGATAGTCCACAATAGCCAGTTAAACTGGTGATAAAGAACAGACTATGTTCTCTTACACTTTCATATTATTAAACCCTTTCAGTTTCCAAACTAGGGTGGCTGTAATCCCAACTGCCCATGGAGAACAGCAGCTAAATCCTCCCTTGTGCTGCCGGATTGTCTGGGTCAGCACCTGCTGTCCCGGCCAAACCTGCTGTGCTCCAACAACTTAACAACACGGGGGACCACATTCCCGTGACCAGGAACATTTTTTGGCTGTGTTTACCTCCCTGGCACTGACACAGAAGTTTCATTATCAATGTGCTTCTCATTGTGGCTCTTCCTTTGTACTAAGGCACATTTTTAGAATCATAACTGATTGTGTGTTCATAAAGTTTTTCACGAACATCTAACTCATCAAGGTAAAGAAAAGGCCACAAATTGCCACCAAAAGCTGAGCTGAAGCTGTAGTTCTGTAGACTGGAGGTGATTAGATGTGGTGATACAGATGGCAAGACAGAGAGGACTTCCCCACTGGTTTAAAGTAAATTTCACTGCCAGCATCTTCTCTATCACTCTCTCCAAACCTCCTGCTCAGCCTTCTCATCTCTCTCCCCAGGGTTCCTCCCCATTCTATTTATCAGAAAAACAAACTCAAAAGCACAGTGGGACTCACTGATGGCTAAAAGCAGTCTTTGTTGATCCAAAGAGAAACTCTCAACTCCATATTTTTGACAACCTTCTATAAAAATATTTATTTTAAATCAGTAACTCCTTGACTATCTTTTTCATCTTGTACTTCCAATCAGAAAGTAACACTGAACTGAGGCAGAAGCTCCAGTACCAAGCACACACAGATTTCTTGCCCTTTCATTTGAGAGGAAAAAGAGTGAGAGTGGCCTCCCTTAAAAAAAAATTCCATAAAATTCAGCTCAAAGTCTGATCAACAGTTTTAGTACACAGGCTAAGCTTTGATTTGCCAAAGAACCATTCATAGTAGAAGACTTTAAACCTTGTTTGAAGGTTAACAACAGCGGGTTCAGCAATTCTACAAAATGCAGATTCAGGAGTTGTCAAGAGTTCAATTCTCTGCTGTTCCCTTTCAAAGTTCACATTTTGAACATCCCACTGAAGGTCACATAACCACTTCTCAAACCAAAGCAACAGCCAAAAGCGTAGTAATGACTATTTAAATTATTCCAGGCAGTAACATACTGCACAATTTTGAACAACCCAAACATTTTATCATTTATTTTAAATCCTGTTGCGTGACTGAATAACGCAGATGGGTGCACATGACCTGGGAAATTCAGAGCAATTTAAAACTCTTGCCTGAAAGATGAAAAGCAGCTTTGCTACCTTCCTTGGAGCCATTGTGTTTTAACTTGTCTTATGAAAAAAAAAATCCACTCCACAATTAAGAATCCTTGTTGGGTATATTATTATTTTTTCCAGATCTAAGCTAAAATTTGGTATAGTGTGACAGAGAAAGAAATTTCTTGATAGCACAAGTGAACCCCATTCTTTAATCTTCTTGTACATTTTTAAATCTATAGTCACCGTTCAGAATCAAGGAGCATCCCTAGCAGCAAGATATCTATTCCTCAAGAGATGCAGATATTTTAGGTTGCCAGGAGTGCAGAGAGAGTATTTGTGAGAGAAACTTGCCTGAGAACTACCACAGGAGCAGTCTTTCAACAGAGAGAAAAGTCTGCATTCTCCTGAGTGAGGATCCTTCTTCAAATATCCTCAGCGTGAGGAGGGTACTCCTTTGCTCTCCATACAGAATTTTCTGTTTGTTCTTTTCCTTGCATGGGCTGGAGTCTGCATTACAGCCTGCTGCACCTTCCCCTGCAGAAGTGGGTTCTATTAATGAGATCAGCCTTTCACCTCTTTTGAATGCAATCTCAGAAAGTCGGCAAAACCTGAGCTGGGGGAGGGAGAAGTCTAAAGAGAGTCCAAAAGCATCGTGGACATCACTGTGATAATGAACACTGTGACATTTCACTTCTTGCTGCCCAACTCCCAGACTGCAACTCTGGGAAAAAGCATGAGACATGCTGGGTGCTCTAGCTTAACACCAGCCTGCATACAGGACTGCAAGGGAATAAATGAGCCAACATAAATGCTGAGAGAAGAGAGAGAAGAGCATTACCTGTATGGTGAACTTCAGCGGGACTAAGACCCCTAATTTCAGCTGATATCTAGGATCTCGGGTCAGATAATGATTCACAACATTTCCTAGAGGCAACCATTTTTCGTGCAAATGAGAGTGAGGCTTTTCCCTGAAAGCCCAGTAAAAATAACATGTAACAGCAGTACCTCTTTCTTAGCAGAAGCTCACAGAATAGGAATAGTTCAAAAGTCAGAGGCAGGCACTGCTAAAAATAGTTCATGTGCAGATTGACTGAAAGAGAATAAGAGGCTGTTTGACACACTTAGGCCCCTACATCTCCATTCTTCAATGCAGCCTCCCAACAGCCTGACATCCAGCTGTCAGTGCCCTGTTCTGGGAAACAAGATGTGATTTAGAAAATCTTTACGCTGAGAAACAAGGAGAGAAACAGCTTCTCCTCTTCTTCTGACATGTCCATAAAGCAAAGTATGTGAGGTTGTTTGTTTGCTTTTGCACAGCTGAGTTCTTTGGAAGCATTTCCCATCCTGCTTTCATGGAGAAATATTTAGGGATCCATTCAGTATCTTTGTTCCTTTTGTGAGCTCCTTTGCCTGAACAAACTCAATTTTTTCTTTTCCAGGAGCAATGCCCACCACAACAGCTGCTGTGCTGGCTTAGAACAGACAGGAAATTAACTACCTTGTGATTAGTAAAACGTGTTCACCTTTTACTTGACTTCAAAACTAATACACACTGGCCAAGCAACAGCAGAAAGTCAAACCCAGCTCCTACCCGTATTTGAATTGCCCTGGCAAAGAACACAAAGCGTTCTCCAAGGATGCCAGTCATGGCCATATATTAAGTTCAAATGAGAACCACTAAAAGATCTTCAGGGAAATAAAGCATTTTTGTGTGATAGCAAAAGATTGGAGATCAGAGTCACGAGGGGCATTAAGCAATGGGATTCCTCTGTTTGCACTTTGCTGCAAAGTTTGAAAGAGGCAGCACAGCTGATGACTGGAATATGATGCAACCAGCTTACGCCAAATGTTAACAAAGCCACTTGCCAACTTTTCCTACCCCAAAGCAGCTTCTACCAGTAAATACCTATCAAAATCACATGAAAAAAAAAAATCTTTGAATTATGATTTTTTTCTTACAGCAGTCATACAACCAAGTTGAACACTCACGAAGGCAAATCATGGCAACACTACAAGATACTGTTTTTTTTTTTTTTTTGCTTATAAATGTACGTCCTGCTTGTAGCCTAGCAACAAAAGCAGCAGTCTGTGTTAAATGGATAGAGCCTGCTGCTGGGGCTCTCTTCTCAAAACAGCAGCCATCTTTGGCGTGTAACTTGACAAGAGATTTCATCATTCTGCACTAAATCCACCTCCAGATGTCAGAGGTTGCTGCAGCCAGCTCAGCAGTGTTGGCTTTCCATTTCCTACCTCTCCTCCCATTGAATGAGGTGGCATTGTTAGAGACATTCCCTTCCCCTCACCTCACCTCTGCATTAAGGAAAATGAAGCTTTGTTGAAAAAGGATTAGTGCAAACTATTATTTAAGTCCTGAGAGCTGCAAGATCGTCTCTGCTTCTTATTTTTTACCTCTTCCATAAACTGATGCAGGATTATCTGGCTCTACCCAGGCATGTTCATGCACCTCTTCTGCAGATATTCATGAGTTAATGTATCTTTTTCTGATGGGATCCATAGAGGTAATTCTTTAATTGTACACTGGTTTGAAGCCAGCCTTCACACACACACCACACACCCCCCGCTCTTCCAATATAACCACAATCAATTATTTATAATACAATAAATTCAAATAATAACCAATACATTTAATTTAAAATCCCTGCCCTGGCTACCAGGTGTCTGACCTCCAAGTTATTCCACGTGTTCCTCCCCTGGAAATGATGATCCCCCAGCAGGGAGGCTGGTTTCCTTCAGGCCTGGGATTTGCACTGCTGTCACAAACACCACCCTGCAACAGACAGTCCACGCTTAGGGGACAATTGGTGACCAAGGGGACATTTCAGGAGCAGGAGGGAAAGCAGGGAGCTGTGATATGTGATTCTGGGAGCCAGAAGGGTGATGGCTGGCCCTGCCAGCCCTTTGGCACTGAGAGTGCCCTGGCAGCACCTCCCTGGAAGAGGGACACAGTCTGCTCCCGCTGAGGGGATGCGACCCTGTGAAGTGGACACGGCTGACATAGAGGAGATGGAGTGACACATGGGACTGGGTCCCTATGGAGGAGACTGGGGTGACACACAGGGCTAGGCCTGTGTGGAGGAGACGGGGTGAAACACAGGTCTGGGCCCTTATGAAGGGGACAGGGGTGACACACAGGGCTGGGCCACTGCAGAGTGTGGACAGTGGTGACACACAAGGGTCCCGGTCCTGTGGAGGGGACAGGGCTGACAAGCGGGTGAGGGCCTCTGTAGGGGTCATGGAAGTGACAGATGGGTCTGGGCCCCTGTGGATGCTTCTGAGGTGACAGGCGAGGTTGGTCCTGAGATGGAAGGCCGGGGCGACACAAGGGGTAGGGCCCCTGCCGGGGTTGCGGGATGAGCGGCGGTGCCAGTCCCTTGAGAAGGAGACGGGGGTGACAGTCGGGGCCCTTCCC
>VZTY01003279.1:68013-78910 GCA_013400935.1 Turnix velox
CCTGACTGTGTTGGATGGCTGAGGATGAGTCCAGACCTTTTCATAATTAGGATCAATCCACAATTTATACCAGCCGGTAGCTTCTGTGTTTGAGATGACATGAGAAAGCATTTGAATCTTAATCAAAACGGCAGCGACACTCAATTACACTGGTCATGTTCTTTCTCTAGCCTAGATGCCTGGGGAACAAGGTGACAGGGATACAAACTACATCCCTAACACTTATTTAATTTAATAATTAAATTTAATAATCAAAGAAGGGTTTGGATTGGAAGGGACCTTAAAGATGATCTANTTCGTGGCCCTCCTCTGGACCCACTCCAACAGCTCGACGTCCTTATGTTGAGGGCTCCAGAACTGGACCTGGTAACTCCAGTTGGGGTTTCACCAGAGCCAAGTAGAGGGGCCAAATCACCTCCCCTGACCTGCTAGCCCATTAAAAAGTCCTACTCCAGCCTTTCTGTAGGCTCCCTTCAGGTACTGAGAAGCTACTATGAGGTTCCCCCTCATCCTTCTCTCCTCCAGGCTGGACGAAATCAAATCCTTCAGCCTGTCCTCATAAGCCCTTTGATCATCTTTGTATGAAATGATTGTGGTGATGAACTTCCTGGCAAAATCTTTGTTGTTAAAACTCAACTTCTGTGAAAATATTGATTTTCTTTTAATAAAATATTTCATTATATAGGCTGGACTCTGTTTTCAGCTTTTAACTGGCCAACTCTGTTTATGGTTTTCATTGTAAAGTTAAGATTCAACTTCTATTCTCACACAGACACATCACATCTCTGATGCTCAACTATGTGTTTCCCCTGTGGCTCCACAACTTTTATGTCACAGATATGTATCGCAACTATATATATATATAGTGGTGCAAATATATCAAATGAGATTCTGTCACAGAACAGTAAAAACTCATGACCTTACTTCCCACTTTTCTTGCACAAAAAATTTTTTTACACAGTTTATGTACTTCTCAGGAAGATCCCAGTCTTTGTGATCACTGACAGATCCAACACTGAACACACCTTTGGTCCTATCATGCCCTTACACGTGGATCTAAAAGCATTACAAAGACTGAGCAGGAGAGGCAGAGCAGGAAACTCAGCAAATGGAGACATAGAAATAAACTAATTATTAGTGACTGCTGTGGTATATGGTTTACATTTTGAGGACTGATGTCTTCTGCCTGCCAAAGTTTATGTGCCAAAGTTTCTAGCTTGTTGATCTACTTTACAACCACATGTGGTCTTTTCTGCACAACAGAAACTCAGCTTGCAGAATCTTTAATTTAAATATCTTAGTACCTGAAGTCTTTCTCTGAGTTGCTAACAAGGAAAGCTACATTCATTCCTCAAGTTAATAATTTGCTCTGCACTCAATGCAGATGGTTTTGAACAGCTATAGATCTTGTTTTTCACCAGGCTGGTAATTTCTCCTAATCCTGGGAAATAAATCTGATTCTTTGCCTTAAATCATGAAAAATCTTGAGATGGCTCTGACCAGTGAGCTATGATTGCTTGTGAGTCACAAAGCTGGAAGGCAAATGGGTGACTTTGGGTATTCTCAAGGCATATCTCTGCCTACATGTGTTTCTTTGTCTGCACTAATTATCATGTTAAAATGTTTTTGTTTGCAATTAAAAAATGCAGAATTCAGAAGGATGTACCAGCTCCCAGATCCATGTGTTTTGGCTTTATCCTGCTTCTATTTTAACAAGAGATATGTGGTGGACTGATCCCATGGGTGTCTTCCATGGGCAGGAAGTTTGGGTTGGAGCCCCTTGGAGGTGCTGCCCTGGTCTCCATCCAACAGAAGCCTGGAGGACAGGACCTGGAATGTAGTTTTGAGCGTATTGATTTCCAGCTAAATATTGTGCATTTGGTCTTCAATAGTCCTAGTTCCCCCAAAGGACTCCTCCTCAGACAGTCCCAGGTGATCAGTTCATGTAACTTCACTTGGTCAGTGTCTCATTTGGAAGCTCAAGCGTGTGATTTTTTCCAATTTTCTGCAGAGTGTAGCACCTTGCTGGTTAAATTATAGTGTAAGTACTGATGGTATGTATGGAAAGCATGTGTCTGGAGACTGCTTCTGGATTCGTCAAGTAAGCCCTGTCTTAGCTCTTGTTGAAACATTCCTTTCAGTTGCCTTGTTTCCTGAATAATACATGAACAAGACTCCAGATGCACATTCAGTCCTTTGCATTTGTTGAACTAGGAGTGAATTTAACACCTGTGCATTTTCATCTGAAAGAATTCCTGGACTGTTACCAAAGTCTTATCCTCACTAGAAAAGAAGTAATTCCATTGCTGTACAAGTACTGCCTCATCTAAGAAATGAGCTTTACTGTATTTGCTTTCCTGGTGCTTTTCTGTATTCATAATATTTACATTGGACATGAATGCTTTTAATGTTTATTTTTACCATTTCAGATTTGCACTGGGCGTGATAGCAGTGAGAAAACGAAAGAATGAGCTTTCCATTTATTAATATAAATGTCCAGTAAGTGGCACTGCAGGACTGGATTTTTCACAAGCCTGGATCACAAACAATGCAGAAAAGGAGAGTAAAGGCAGGCAGGGGATATGTCAAGGTTTTTCTGCTCCATGAAAAAAGTACTTGTAGAGCAAGTGGGAAGAGATGTGTGGTGACAACCCTGAAGGTGCAGTGTGAGGAACTGGGTTGCATTCAGATGCTGGTTCTGGAACTGGCCTTGGCACCAAGCTGGCTGTTTTCAAGGGTCTGCCAGAAGAAACCAGCAATGTTTCTGGGACCTCTTCATTAGCACTCACTTGACAGGAGGTGCCTGTGAAGGCTTTTTGCTGGATTTTGCTGTTGGGAACAGAATATTGGGTGAGGTCCCTGATGGATATACAGCATTTCCCATGATTTGCTGACTTACTGTATATTAATTTTCTGTAGAAAATCCAAACCCCAGACTCCTCAGGATGGTCTGAGGAGTGCCCATAAATTCAGAGATTGTTTCTGTCAATGAGGTGGGAATTTCTGTCAGTCTGTGTGATATATCAAACTCCACCGTTCTCTTTTCCCAGTCTCAGCTGATAATGAATAAACTACTATTGAAGAAAATTGTATCAAAGAGACAAGTAACACCACAGGTTTTGGCAATCTAAATTGTAATGAAACCCATATGTAAGCTGATAGAGGATTACTTAAATCAATCAAAGCTATTGGCTCCATCTGCTATATTTGAACATAATTTTGGGTTACTCATGCTATATTGTGCCAAGCTAAACTGATACATACCCAAATTTCCCATTTATCTAGATGAAAGGATGCACAGTTCTACCATATAAGAACTAGAAGGGAATGGACATGAAAAGTCAATCTGCATTTAGAAGGGACATAAAGCTGCATTTGAAGGGATAAACCAGTCTTTCAAGGGGATTAGGGAGCCATTTCCTCTATGATGTGGCTATTTTATAAATGTCTCCTGTGGGGCTGTTCAGTCCCTGGAGCATCTGTGCCTTCCACTGTCAGCAACAAGAGACTTGACTGAGCAGATTCTCTGGGATGCAGCTATAGATGTAGCATGGGGAAAGAGGAGTGGGGTGTGGAACATCATCCCCTGGGGCACAGGGAATAGCTACAGGTTCTCATGACTGCTTCAACCAGCTCTTTTTGTGATTTTCTTGGGACTAGATAGTACCTCTTGAGTCTTTGTGATGGCTTTTCAAAATAGCGATTAAAATATCTATCCTCAAGTGTTTATTCCTCTGGCAACACAGGATGGCACTTGATAACCCCTGAGAGCATGCAGAAACAGAAGATGACATACACAAGAGCATGCCATCACATGGCAGCACAACATATGGCACAACAAAAGGCCACAGGTCAACTTGGAATAGACAACACACCACAACACTGGACAACATGCAACAGCATGAACAGCATGGAACAACACTTGACACCATTCCCCAGCCTGATAGATCTACCTGGAAGGCTGGTAGATCTGCTTAGGGAGCAATGAGAGATTTGCAGCAGCAGGAAATTCCTAGAAAAACATGGAAAATATCTAAAAAACCATGGGGAAATTCTTAGAAAGTTACAAGGGAACTCCTGGAAAATTATAGGCAATTCTTAGAAAGCAGAGTAGAATTCCTAGAAAGCCATAGTGGGATTCTGGGAAAGCAAAATGTGGATTCTGGGAAAGCTTGCTACAGATTCACAGAAAGCTAGAGGAAATTTCTCATGAAGTAAGGAGAAATAGCCAAAAAGCAATGGAAGAATCCTAGAAAGTAATGCATGGTATCTAGAATGTTGGGAGAAGTTCCTAAAGAGCATTCCAGAACTGCTGGAATGTAGAAGGAAATTCCTAGAAATAGCACATAAATACTAGAAAGCATCAGGGAAATGTACAGAAAAGCATTAGGGATTTCTGTAAAGCAGTTGGAAGTTCTTATGAAATAATAAATTTCTAGCAAAGTGAAAGAAATATGAAATTGCCTGAAAGCTGATGTGAGGAAGCTGGTGGGGACATACTCAGAGAACATTAGGATAATCTTAGAAAGGTATGTGAAATTCATAGACATATGTAGAAGAATGAAGAAAGGAAGGGGATATTCTGGCTGAGCTCTACATCCTGTAGTTTCTAAAGACCCAAGGGAAGTTCTTAAGAAGTAATGCTGAGAAAAGCATAGGAGAACATCAACCACTATAAAGAGGGTGGGTGGGTTCTGGGGGAAGAGGTGAAACTGAAGAGTAGATAGGATCAGAGCCCATGGCCATCCTTAAATATAACTTGTACCTGGAAGACATCTGGAATTTGAAATCCTAGATGGAGAGGACCATTCTCCACTGTGTTGGTGGAGATAAGTCCTGCTATGGACTGAGCTCAGCCCTGGGCAGCTGAGTGTCCAGGGAAGGGAGCTGGGAAATTTGCTGACATGGAATGACCCTGCCTTTGAGACATATTTTGATGAACGGATGATGAAACCCAGGGAACATTTCCAGCCTGGGAAAGTACTGTCTGTTACAAACTGTCACAGCAACAGCTCTTCACAAGACAGAGCAGGGGATAAGCCAAGGGCGTTGAGGCAGGCTGCAAAGAGTGAGGTGTTGCTTTTGCTGCTGGGATGAAACAGACCTGCCTGATACAGTGGGACAGGTATGGAGCCTGGAAGAGGAAAATGCATCCAGATGAGTTAGGGTGAAAGTGGATTTGGGTTTATATCACAGTTTGGGGTAGTTCAGTTAGATCACTGGGTTTTTCAAAAGTTCAAATGCAAGTTATGTCAGAAGGGAAGCAGCCCTAAATTTAGACCTTGGTGTGGATTCTTTTCTGGAATATCATTCCAGTGTTTTATTTAACTTGGCAGAACATTCCTCACTGCTATCACGCCCAGGCTTGTGTGACTTGGTAAGGACTTGGACAATCAGCAACTTGCCTCCAAGAATGATTTAACCCCAGAACATGAAGGTGAGACCATCAATATCACAACGGCAGTGGGGTTTCCTGGATGGAGCTGCAGAGGGGAAAATGCAGCAGGAGACAACAAAGCTCCAGGACTGGGACATTAGCAGTAGCCTGATCATCACTGGACTGCTGGTGGACCCTGCCTACCATAGATGGAGCTGCTGTGCCCTGGTGTGGGTACCACAGGGCTGTCCCCCTTGCAGAGAGCCCTGGATGGGTGTCCCTGATAGAGCTGCCTGCTCTGAATGTTCCCTGTGGCACTGGCTCAAAATGCTTCTGTCAGCCTTCACTACATGCAAGAAGTGATGCTCTGTGCAGCATCACCTTCTATTTTTGTGGTAAGTACCAGTTTAATTATCTTTACCTCAAGGATTTTGTAGCCTGCTGATGGGAGGGCTGAGCAGCTTGGCCATTCTGGATGTGCAATAATTTCAAAATAATCAACAAGCAAACAATTGCTTGCTCACTCCACTAACCTTTAGAGGTAACAGTCTCTGGTAGGCACCAAGCACACTCTTCATCTTCACACGTTCTGCTCCAGAAAGCCACAAAAACCTGCTGGTATAAGTTAAATAGTTCTTCTCCATCCCTTATTGGGGGACTGGGTTGGAATATGGGGAAAGATCCATTTTCTGCTGGCACACAGCTCAGGAGTAAATCTGTACCAGCAGCTCAGGAGGCGAAAGTGCCACCTACCAAGCCATCTGCTGAGAAAATTGCATTCTCTGTAGTCTCATCCACTGCTGCTACAACTCACTGTAGCACTCAGCTGTGAAGAGTTCTGCTGCTAATATATCTATTTGTATTCTTCCCATCAATCCACTCAGAATTAATTATTTCTCAAATTAATTTCATTCTAATGAATCATGCTGTATCACTGGCTTGATTTCATTTCTGAGGTACTAATTAATTTGTCAGAGCCGTTTTTAACATTAAAGTGCTGTCATTTTTCCTATGACTTCTCTTTTGATTCATAGATCCAACTTAGTTTTTTCTGAAGGCCTGAAATGTCTGTCCAGTGAGGAATGAGAGAAAAAAATGCAAGCTACAGGGTATTAAAAAAAAAAATTATGCATATGCAAATGAAGCATAAATTGGAAGGCAATGGCCCAGGATGTATTTTTGTTTTGATAACACGGGTGGTTCCCCATACAGGAGATCCTCAGCAATTGGGTGTGTAGGGTTTTTATATGCATGTATAAAATTTATACATTGAGTATCTACATTAGTGGCTGAAATGTTCAGAAATTTTGAGATTTTTTTTCTATTTATTTAGTTTAGGTCTTAAAGAAAGAGTCTAAGAGTCTGGTTGGTTTGCTGTAGATTTCCTGGCACAGTTCTCCTGTGCTGCAGAGATGAGGCAATTGGAGGAAGAGTTTTTCTTTCTTTACAGCTCTCCTCTCCTTCAGCTATAATTTATTCTCATCATCCTCTGCAGCTTGGCTCCCTACCCGCTCTGGAGGGAAGTGTTGGCAGGGCAGTAATCCCCCTCCTACCCCTTATCTATGGCAGATGGAAATCCCAGGAAGAGAAGGAAGGAGAAATTTAGGTTTCCCTGTCTAAGCAATTCCCAGGGTGATTTAAGGTCCAGTAATGGCTTGTGGTTTGACACAGGTCAAGCTGTGAGAAGAAGGTCACCCCAAGTGTTCATAGTGGAAAACTTTTCTTTCTCTGGACCTGTGGAGGTGAGTGGGAAAATGGGAAAAACCCCATAAAAAGTCACTGCATAAATTCTGCCCATTAAATAACATGGTTATTGGCAGCATCGTTCTAAGCTTAAATTACCCATGGCTTCTTCGTGGCAAGAGGCTGGGGACAGTTTAGCTGACAGCTTCTGCTTGGATCCTTGGCTGCAGGTTCAGTATTTCTCTTTCTTTCCTGTCTTCTGCTTCTTGCCAAAAAGAGCTAATTTCATTGTAAAATCTGGTGGGTTGCAGCTGAAAGCACCCAGCTTAGCTCCTGGTTTGTCCTGACAGTGCAGAGAGGGATTACTGGGGTGGGAAGGAAAGGGGAGAGAGCATGAACAGGTTGTGAGCAGGAGTAGAAGCAAGGACTGGAGGGGAACAGCCCACTTTTCCCTTTACAAACAACCAGGTGATGGTTTCCACCACTCTTACATGCACTCTGCAGACACCAGGCTGCTCTCTGAGGGCCAGGGGTAAAGGGGGGCTCTCCCAATGGGAATGGGGCTGTCGTCCACAGTCGAGTATCAATTCCCTGGGAGGGGAGATACCAGAGGAGCAGCAGTGCCTGGTCCCACCTGGAGAGGACTCCAGAGCCAGTGCAGGTCTCCACATCCTTCCCATCTATACCTTTCCTCTATCACCCTCTGTGTCCAGCTTTACCGCTGCCTTGAAAAATTAGTTTGAATTCATCCTTCTTAAATGTTGTTTCTCCTTGGGGTTTCTTAATTTGCTTTTTCCCTGACAGTGTTCAGATTGTGCATATTTCACCAAGTGACCAGATGCTTTGTGCACCAGTTGCCATTGGAAATGGTGCAAAGAAATGTGCTTTTTAAGATCAGAGCTGCCAAATCCCCTAGAGTCCAAGGCCCAGCTGTGTTTACCTACAGTCTAACAAAACCCAAAGTCCCAAATCAATACTGAACATTTAGCCTCCTGTTGTCAGTGTTTGGGGGCTAGAAATAATGTCCTTTCACTGGTCCTTTCTCCCCGGTGGTGAATTTTTACCATTCAAGAATGAGCTGGAGATCCTTGGAGATTTTTTTTTTTTGCCAGCAACGTAATAGTTTTTTTTTTCTGCTGTTGCTCTTTGCTCTGTGCTTTTGTACTCACTGCTGTGGTTTTCCCTGTAGAATGCCCTGCATGTTCGTATCAATTTAACCTGTGTGCTTCACTGGTCTTTAAGAGAGTTCATAGCTGTTGTTCAATTTCTAGGAACCCTTGATTTTCCCCAGAAGGTTAAACTGAGGCTAAAGTTATCTTGGCTTATTAGTACAACCAGTTATTTAGAAACCTGACAGCTCTTTTAGACATTATTTCTGCCAACATGCCTCAGCTGATTTCATGTTTATTAAATCCCATGCACGCGGACTCAAAAAGTCATCCCGAGAGTGACGTGAGTACAAATTGTATCCACACATTGTAATATTATTTTGTAAATTAAGCTTTAGCTTATGTGCTGCTTTGTAGATTAAAGCATTTTTATCTCAGAATGGAAGATCTGGACTTCATTCAACTCTGATTTGTTCTCACAGTAGCTAATTACTATGTGGAGACAAATCATTTGGATGGAGGAGCTACTCAGTACTTATATTTTTAAATCTTGATATGGACCAAATGCAACTTTTCCCAATCAGAGTCTCCTGGGGGGAGCAGGTGCCTTGCAGGGTGGTGAGAGAGATACAAAAGCTTTCCTTTGCTGGGCACTGCTTTGATTTCAGCATCAGTCATAATTGAAAAGCATTAAATAAAATTAAAGAGCTCTTTTATGTGGATACCCAGGGAGAATTAAACAAAGTCTGTGCTTGTTTCTGAATCTCCAGGAAACACCTGCACCACTGTCGTGTTGCTGTCAGTTTTAGGCAAGCCCTGACCTGGACCAGACCTGATCCTTCTCATGCTGGCTGAAGGTGGGATAATCAGAGAGCAGCAAAAGGAAAATTCACCTTATATTTTGCATAACTGGCTCCTGAGATCGTGTCAATTGGCTGCCTAATTCCAATGCTAAATTTACCAAAACAATAGGGCTTTAATGGATTTCACTTTTGTTCCTCACCTGGGTATGACTATTAAGTCATGCAAATTTTAAAAGCTTACAAATTAGCTGAAGTGATGAAGGAGTTACATCAGGGTGCCTTGCTGGTGTTGGAAACCTGTGTAGCTGTTCAAGGGGTTTTGCCCTGCCTGAAGGGTCTTGGCTGAGCCAGACCTTGTCACCCCTGTGCTGATCATAATGACTTGGAGATGAGGCAGGAGAGGGGCTCCATCTTCTTAAACAGACACTAAATTGGCAAACAAAAAAAGACAGGGAGATTCTTAAAGGCTACTGTGAGCAGGAAGCTAAAAAGCATTATTTTAACTTCAATTTCAAACTAGAGTTTTAAGCCCCCACCCAAATGAGCAGCATTAGGGGCTTCCAATGCTGAATTTGGCCTCTTCCCCAGGAAATGCTACTCAATGAGCTGATAAGCAGATGATTGAGAGCAGACTGCTCTCTTTTCTGCAGTATTTCTCTCCAGTACGCCTCAAAGATTGTGCTGTTTGTGTACTCTGGAGCTGTAATTTCTCCTGGAATAACCCAGGATGGCTGGAGTAGAAAGCCATTCAGGAGGAGCACATTGGAATTGTTACAAACAAAAACAAATATGCTCAGTGATTTCTTAATGCAGGCAAAGTTCTCCCTCAGCCTAGGGTTTCTGCTAAAAGGCAGCAGCACAATACATTTTTCAGAAGATAAGTATCACGCAGAAAGCCACACCAGTGTTGTGCTTTAAGAAGAGCAGGAAAAAAAAGAAAAAAACAGTATTTGAAAATAGTAAAACAAGGCTCACAATACATTTCATTAGAGATCTCTACCAAACAGCACAGGATTAATTGTATTGTCTATTTTCACCCTCCTCTAGAGATGTAAAGATGATTAAAAGGCAGGACGATAAGAGAATGAGAACTTGGTGAGAAGCATGTAAAAAAAACCCAAGAGAATGAGAGGAGGGAAGGAAAACAAGTGTTTTAGTTAGCTTGTCAGGGTTAGTACAAGACTGTATCTGCTTTACCTGATGTTAGGAAAAAAATATACGTGACACAAAAGCAACTTCACTAATGCTGAACCCTGCAAAATTTCTCTTGATGAGTTAGTGAGCTATTTGGTTATTCTTAGGAGATTTTTAACTCCCTTGCTGTGTTTCTTATCTCCATTTTCTGATTATTTTTTTTTTAAGATTCCTAAACAAAGGTTGCAAGTTGCATTCTGGTACTTACATCTTCTTTCATTACCACTTGTGGGTAAGGTGAAAAGGAAAGATCCCTATTGTATAAAGAAGGGTTCTAACATGAACCCGCTCTGCTTTTGAAGGACTTGAAGGATTTTTATGCAGGAGAAAATTTAAAGAGGGTGAGAGGCTATCTGGCACGGGACGGCAGTTCATTGAACTGTTTTCTCTGCACACACAAATTCCGCTGCCCGAAACGCCGCATCTGCCATTAGGAGGGGTGGCTCCTAAGTTGTTCTCCTGCTGTCCCCTCGCTAGCGAGTCACTCAGGATGCGGGTCCCCAGGGACTTTGGGGTTCCTACGCACAGAGATAACGATGCCCTTCGCCTGCCTTAGGAACTCAGGCTCTGAGTGGGACACACACACACACACACGGGTCACACACTCCCCGACACAGCCCTGCCCCGGGGGCTGCCTCGCTGACCGGCGGGGCGGCGCGGAGCCGCGGCCGCCCAGGAGAGGGAGCCCGGCGGCCGCGGCTGCGCGGGCAGCGGCGAGGAGGAAGCGCGGA
>VZTY01003279.1:78956-121137 GCA_013400935.1 Turnix velox
CGGAGGCGAGCGGAGAGGAGCGGAGAGCGCTGCTCCGGCTCCAGCCAGCCCCGCCCCCGGTGAGTACCACCGCCCCTTCCCCGCTTTGCCAGGAGGGGGTCCCGGCCGTTTCCCCCCCCCCCCCCCGTTCCCCATCACTTCCGAGAGTGCCCCGGGGGCTACGGGGAAGCGGCGGGTGGCTCGTCCTGCATCCTGCCTCCCAAGCATCGCCCGGCCCGAAGCGAAGCGCCGGCTACTTACTTTCCGCATTAATTAATTGAGTTCAAGCGGCGCCCAGGCATCGGCGGAGCTCTGGACAGGGCAAAGTAATCCCCTGTGCCCTAAACTCCAACACCAGCCGCTCCAGGAACCTGGCTTTGCCTCTTTCCTCCTTGTCGCCTGGGAGGTTGTTCCCCAAGGAAGGCAGAAAAAGCGGGGAGAGGCTGCCCAGAAGAAGCTGTGCCCGACCCAAGATGCTAGAGGAGGTGAAGGGGGATTGCTTTTTGCCCGCTGCGTGCCTCCACGCCCGTCTTTCACTTGTCTTAATTCTTTAGGAAGGAGACGACGGGCGGACAGACCTTCCCTGGAGGGGCGATGCTGCCGAGCCCTGCCCCGGGCAGAAGGAAGCCTTTGCCGCCGGGACCCCCCGGCACCGGAGATGCTCGGCCCGGGGCAGGCTGCGAGAGAGTCTGAGGAGCTGCCTCCGCCCGCGCTTTCCTGAGAAGAGGGGAAGAAGCATGTTTGGAGCTGGACCCGATTCCTGGAGCGCAGCCCCGCTGAGCAGGAGGTGGGATTACTGCGGGGTCGTTATGGAGACCTATAACCTGGCAGCGGAGCACTGATGCCACTTGTCTCCGCTGGAAGAGGAACCCGCTGTGGGCACCACCGGTGTGGCCGAGGGGAGGTCACTCAGGTCCTTCTCCTCCTCTCGCCCTTCTTTCTCCTTCCAGTGTACGACGGAAGACCGAACTGATACCCGGCTCTTGCCAGTCTTGGGAATACTGTGCCTTTTGCCCGGGATGATTTGTCCCCATGTGCCGCTCCGACGGGATGTACAAAGTGCGAGCGGAGCTGATGTGGCCACTGAAGTTTGCCGAGTGATCCGCAGGGGCCGTGGGATGGCGGTGGCTGGGCACACGCCGGCGGGGTCCGTCACGCAGGGTCCGACAGTGCAGACCTGCTGCTGTTCCCTTGAAAACTAACTCCTGATGGTCAAACTCTGCCGGCTCCCGTTTTTACTGCTCCCCCCCCGCCAATTTACACTTTCAGGGATAAAAAAAAAAACAACCAACCCCACACAGAGGCACCTGATGCAATGCAGCGTTTCTGTGTTGGTTTTGTACATAAGGTTTGCTATGCAATTCCAAAACTAAAAGAGGAGGAGAGACGGCCCTGCATCCCAGAGCAAACCGAGCATCCGAGGTGAAAGGTAGGAGCCAGCATTTCTTGTTTAAATAAAACTAAATAGCCTGAGCTGCTTCTTACTGAAATCCTGTAAAAGACACCTATTGTATGTTTATTTGCTTTGTCTTGGAAGTTTTAAAGTTAAACAGTTTGAAACAAAGTGAAGAATTACTCTCTGATGCTGCCTGGAAGCAGATAATTGATGCATTTTCTAGCATCCTCCTGAGGAGGGATGGAGTCTTTAATTCTGGAGGCATTTAGGAGAGTAAACTAGAGAAAAAGCACCTCGTATGGTATGCTTCACTAAATATGAAGGGCTAGTGGAAACACTCGATCAATAGCCCATTTAAGTGGGAATATATGGAAAAGTGACTGCTTTCCTGTCTGTGGGTTGTATTTGCTGAGTGCAGCAGCCAAAGCGTCTGCAGGTGAGGTGTGTGAATCAGGTTGCTTCATGCTGGGGTGCTGCAGGGTGTTTCTGAAGGGGTTACTTAAAAAAAAACCCCAGTCTGGAGGGTGGTCTGTATTTGTGTATTTTTCAGTTCCTGCTTATAGAGCTTTGAGTGTTGTTCAGGATGATTCAAAGTGAGTGAATTCCATATGGGGGTGAAGGGACTGTAAGGAAGAACCTTTGGTCTGTTTGATGATGAGTAATTAATGGACGTCTGATGTCTCTGCTCTCTGCAAGGAAAGGAGCTGATGTCGTCATGAAAATCATGGTATGATTTTCCCTCAGGAGTAACTATGACTTGGAACGACACCACTATGGATGGGGAAGGGTTGCTGGTGGAAAGGGACTCTTCCTTTCGGATCCTGACGGGCTGCTTCCTCTCACTGCTGATCCTCTCCACGCTGCTGGGAAACACACTGGTCTGTGCAGCTGTCATTAGGTTCCGCCACCTCAGGTCCAAGGTGACCAATTTCTTTGTCATCTCCTTGGCTGTGTCAGACCTCTTAGTGGCAGTTTTGGTCATGCCATGGAAAGCTGTGGCTGAGATTGCTGGTTTCTGGCCTTTTGGTTCCTTTTGCAACATCTGGGTGGCCTTCGATATTATGTGCTCAACAGCCTCCATCTTAAATCTCTGTGTCATTAGTGTGGACAGATACTGGGCCATCTCCAGCCCATTTAGGTATGAGAGGAAAATGACCCCCAAGGCAGCCTTCATCATGATCAGCGTGGCGTGGACTTTGTCCGTGTTGATTTCCTTCATCCCTGTGCAGCTGAACTGGCACAAAGCTACAACCACGAGTTTTGTGGACCTAAATGCCAGTTTGCAAGGTGAAAGCATGGACAACTGTGACTCTAGCCTCAACAGGATGTACGCCATCTCCTCTTCTCTAATTAGCTTCTACATACCCGTGGCCATCATGATAGTCACTTACACGAGGATATACAGGATTGCTCAGAAGCAAATACGACGCATCTCGGCTTTGGAGAGAGCAGCAGTGCATGCCAAGAACTGCCAGAACACCAGTGGCAACAGGAGCAGCATGGACTGCCAGCAGCCAGAGAGCAACTTCAAAATGTCCTTCAAGAGGGAAACGAAGGTTTTGAAGACTTTGTCAGTGATCATGGGGGTGTTTGTGTGCTGCTGGTTGCCATTTTTTGTATTGAACTGCATGATTCCCTTCTGCGAGCCTACCCAACCCTCCAAGGGGGCAGAAGCTTTTTGCATCAATTCCACCACCTTTGATGTTTTTATTTGGTTCGGGTGGGCTAATTCTTCCCTCAACCCCATCATTTATGCCTTCAACGCTGATTTCCGCAAGGCGTTCTCAACCCTGCTGGGATGCTACAGGCTCTGCCCCGTGTCTGGCAATGCCATCGAGACTGTTAGTATTAACAATAATGGAGCAGTGGTTTTTTCCAGCCAACATGAGCCCAAAGGTTCCAGCCCAAAAGAGTCTAATCTGGTTTATCTGATTCCACATGCAATTATCTGCCCGGAAGAGGAACCTCTCAAGAAGGAAGAAGAGGGTGAACTGTCTAAGACCATGGAGAAAATGTCTCCAGCACTGTCGGGTATCTTGGATTATGAAGCTGATGTTTCTTTGGAAAAGATCAATCCCATTACACAAAATGGGCAGCATAAAACCTGAACAGTAAGGATTACCCAGAAAGACCCAATGGTGTATATTGTAATAATATACTTTTTTTTTTAAGAAAAAAAAAATACAAGATTTTTTGGTAAGAAACAAAGCTCTAGGGAGAAATACATGTTTACAAGCCCAGAATTAATTTTCCTGGCATTCAAAGCAAATTTAACCTTTAAAACCATAAACAGGAAAAGATACTGAAAATTGGTTAGAAAAAGGATATTAAACAGTGCTGTTCACACTGAGGAAAATCTACAAATCAAGATGCAGTGCAATGACAAAAGAAATGTTGCTTCTCTTCACTGAGAAATCAATTTCTAGCTTAAAATGAGGCAAAAAGAGAAATGTTCAGTATTTGAAGATTAATGTTTACTAGAAGTTCAAAGATTGCTGTGTCTTGTGATAGTGGGTGTTAACAGGTCCTAATCAAAGACTGAGGGATTGTAAAGGTAGGTAGATGCCTTCTTAAAATTATTTCTGACAAATAATTGAGCCTTATAATGAGAATGGTTGCTTTTAAAGCTTTGGGAGGTAATACACTGATACTGGTTTTATTTATTTCTTGTTTGAAATTGATATTTTTCATATGTTATAACAGATCTAGCTTTATTTATGTTATTTAAGATGTCTAAATAGTGGGATATTTTTGGAGTGTCATAACTGCATTTTGACCAGTCAACCAGTCAGCACTTTATTCCAAGCTCTGAAGAGCTGGTGAGGGGGATGGAGGAACGTCAAGAAGCTCAGCAAGAAATGAAGGAATTGAGAAAACCGATGCTGTGTGGAGTTAGCTTGCTTGTGGGCTTTTTATTTTTTTGTTTTAAGTTGGATTTCTTTCAAGAGATAGGGCCAATGTTGACTGAGTTGTGATTTCTCTTCCCTTCTAGAAATAAAAGAAATTGCTGCTATTTATTTAAAAAAAAAAAAAAAAAAAAAAAAAAAAAAAAAAAAAAAAAAAAAAAAAAAAGTTTTGTGTTACAAAGACTCTGCTAGAATGTCAAGTTTGTGGATCTGTAAATACCTTAAACAAGACTGCGACCTTAAGAAGAATCCAATTTGAGAAGAGAAGCTTCTTAGGTTCCAATTCTTAGCACGGAACGTTTTGTATTTATGTAAGATAAACAGCTTTCTCAGACGTTTCTTATTTCAAGTCTTGGATATCTTTTCTGAACAAACACGAGTGATTTTAATGGTAGTAAACATGCCCAACCTTGTTATCATCTCTATTATTGCAGTACTGCCAGGGTCATGCTGTCTGTCTGCTGCTGCGCCGCTCTCAGAGGTAAAAAGTGAGGTACCCAGTGCTTTACTTTGGGAATGAGGAGGACATTATTACATTTTAGTAATTGCCATGTCAATAGTCCATTTGATAAGGAATAGTGCCTCATTGCCATTTTGAATTAAGTCATTTCCAAATCTGGACTGTACTGCAGCCCCCACCTCAAAAACATCCCGTGAGCTCTAAAAAAAAAAATAAAAAAAATTGCCAATGTTTGATTAAAAAAAAAATAAAAATCCCCAAAACCCTGCTACTTTCCCATTGTCCTTCCCTGCTGCTTTTCCCTCTGAAATGCCAAAAGCAATCAGTGAACGTTAGCAACGGGAACATCGGGTGTTAATATTCAGCAGCAATCAAAGCTATTTATTTTCTGAATGGGAGAAAATACCCTTTGGAGCAACTTTTTCATAACATTTATCAAAAAAAAAAATGTTGTCAGGAAAAGAGAGCTGAGAGGAAAAAAAATTTATTAAAGTCTAATGAATTATATACATCCTGCATCAGGTCTGTGTATTTATGTATTTGTGAATGTTTTCATAATTTTATTGCCTGTATGCTGCTTTCATACATATAATAAAATTATTTTGTGAACAGAAGGTCAAATAAAGCAATCTACATTGCATTTATTAAATACATGCTGGTTTTTGGCAGTTGTATTGATTGCATTCAGGGCAAGGATGATTCCTCTCTTTTCATTTGCCCTCATTTGGGATCACACCCATGAGGCTGATGGGAATTTCTGCTGGAGGCAGGGGAAGATCCCCTCTCCGGAGAGAATCCTCTGAGCCCTTGCTCAAAACTAGGACTTGAAAGCAGTAACCACCACATTTTGGAAATGACCACACTGTGCTTCAATGTGAGTAGTTGTGTAAAGCTCAACCTACCAGTCACTCCCATTTCAGTGATTATTTTGCCTTGCTGTAACAAAGTGGTGAACTTGCTTTATAGAATGCTTTTATTTTTATGCAGCTCTTTTTTTCCTGTCTTCTTTTTTCCCTTTTGTTCCCCCCCCAAGTTGTGCAGTACTTTTCAAGGCCTGTGTCTGTGTTGGGAAGCAAACCAAGTCACCTCAGGAGCTGAGCAATGGCAGCTGCACCTGTGGTGTCCCTCTATTCATGGCTGCCCTCTCCTTTATTGTTGTCTGTGTCAGAAGAATCCAACATGGTCACTGCTGCCTGGAGCATTACTGGGGTGACCTGTTCAGCAGCTGGGCTCTGAGGTGGCAAAGGAACTGTAGTGATACCCTGCTCCCCCCTGCTTCAGGATGACCACCCTTTTCCAGAGGATGACAGGGATTCCCCTCTGCCTCCAGGCATTTTTAGCTCCTTCCTTTAGTAAAAGTTCCTTACGTGGTGCTGAAACATGATTTTTTGTTTGTATCTTTGAGGATATATTTCACTCCTTAAAAAAGTGCACAAGCCAAAGATGAAGTTTTAGTCAAATACCTGAGAGAGCTTTCCTTCTCAAAGCTCCCATCAGCTTGATGTAACAGCAAAATACGAATTATGATATAAGGGTATGATGTAAAGCAAGATGCCATTTTTGTACTAGTTTTTAGTGTGATGGTTTGTGTCCTGAAACAAGTGGCTGCTCAGGTGGACCTCCCTCCTCAGAGACAGACTTGAGTTTTAGAGGGATTTGTGGGGAAATGCTCCCTGCCATTGCTGCTGGCTGCTCCCCATGGTGTGACAGGCTGAAGGCAGGGCAGGGGAGACACTTTCATCAGTTTATTTTAATAGTTTTTTCTTTTCTTCTGTTAAGAAGAGATTTTTGCTTCTGCCTCCTTCCCTATACGTACATTTTAGAATACCGTGAATTCACCCTGATGCCCATTAACCAATGTTACCATTTACCCCTTCATTTTCCAGGCTTCTCAAGGCAAGTTTCTTTATGTGCCCTCTCTCCCTTTCCTCCCACCACTGCCAGAGCTTTTCTGTCACCTCTTTGGCTTTGTTGGTTCCAATCATCTTCTACTTGGGAGAAAAATCTAACTTTTATCCTACTCCCCAGCATGGCCCCGAGTTCTCTTCCCACACCCTGTGCTCAGAAGCACCTCTTACCTGTTGCAGAGCCTGGGCACCAGTGTTGGGGTGACTGAAAGGGACAGCAGCTTCTCCCTGCCAATTGCTGCTCTATTTATGTGCTGAATTAATTGCTTGGAAACTGCATGACCTGCTCTGCGCCTGCTCCCCGCCTGCTAGAGACCAAGTGTCCCACATCAAACTTCCTGGTCACACCAATGTCAGGGTGCACCTCGGGGGCTGGAGACATGCCAGACCCGGGTGGGGATGTGACCAGTGACATCTGGCCATGGTAACCTCTGCAGGCCACCTGGGAGGAGCTTGGGGCTTGGTGCAAGCAGCCTCTCTGCTCTTCTGGAGGACCAGAGCAACAGAAGGTCGTTTGCAATGAAGGTGGTGTTTGAGGTAATGACCGCTCAGGGTCAAATTGTTCCTCAGGAAGGGTTTTCCTGGCTGTACATTGCAATGCAGGGGCAGAGATGCCATGACACCAGGATGTCGCTGCTCCAACCAGGATGACCACCTTCTTAGCCCCATGGGCATCAGACAGCTCTTCTACACCCCATTTTCCCCAACAAGTGGTTATTTTACGCATTATTGTACACTTTTCCAATGTACCCATGAATAATCCCTATAACCTTATTGTTTTGGTGTTGCTTCCTTGTGACTGAAAGTATTTTTCTGTTTGTGGATGGAAGAGGTTAATAATTGACCTGATGGCCTTGATGAAGGAGCTGTTTGCAGTGAGTGAGTGAACCATAATCATCAGATTAAATCTGAATACATTTCTCCCTTCCCTTGGCGAGCATTTAATGCTGATTTGGGTTTCTAACTCAACAAAGCATACAAAGGACAGAGGATGAGAGAGCAAATGCCTTTGCTGATGTACAGTTCTAACAACACAGTTATTGGAAGCCAGTCCTGGGTTGTTTTTTTTTTTTTTTCCAAATTAAGAGTTATCAGAAGCACTCAAACGTGACTGAAATCTCAGCAAACAGCTTTGATTAGCATCTTGAGAGAAAGGTTATATCGGTAAATATTTGAGGTTTTTTGATGTTATGGTAGTAGAATATGTTCCTGGTGGTACCACTTATGTGGCCAAGGCACTGAAAGAATATGGGAAGCCACAATTTCTTAACAAATGAACAATTAGAATATGTAATGTAAAATGTTCTTGGCTCTGGCCACAAGCCTCGGATTGGGTTGGTGTTGATCCTGTCTTTGCAAGCAGGACTGTGCTTCCTAGTGGCTGCTGGGTTTATGCTGTGGTTCTCCTTCCCCACCCCCCAGGTTTCAATGCCAGGAATGACCCTGTGAAGACCAGCACTTCCAGGTGGACCAGCCCACCCCAGCCAGGAACGTTGTTTCGTGTTGGCTGTCTGTCCAGTCATGGCTGGAATGAAATAGTACATTTCTGCCATCCTTTTTTTGTCCTTTTTCTAGGAAAACCCCTGGGCAATGGTGCAGGAGAGGGTTGCTGACCCTGTTGAGCTGATGGCTGTTGCTTTTCTATTTAGATGTTGTTTCCCTTTCAGTCCTGCTGGGCTGTTCCTTCCCTTTTCCAGTAGGGATGTTCCCATTGTTTCTTTGATGATGAAATTTCCCTAGAGCCCAGAGTGTGGGCAGAGGTGGATTGTACTGGCAAGGCTGGGGTTACATGGAGCAGCAACATCAGGTGTGGGCTCCATGTTGCACACTGGGATCACAGGGATCACACTGGGATCATCAATAGCACTGCTTGTTTATATCCCTCCAAAGGGAAATGGCAATGTGGGGATCAGAGAGATCCCTGGGCCTCATTATTGCTTCATGGACCCCTGACTTGGATGATTTGACTCAAAAAGAAATGAAATTTATAATAATGTATGTGGTGTGGGATGTGTAGAGCAAACTTACAATTTGCTTTGCTCCAAATAACTCATACATTTGTCTTTCTCAGAATTCCTGTATTTCTTATGTGAGTGGCACCCCTCTAAATCAGTCAGATATTTCCCTGTTGGAATTCCAACAGATTTATTTGTAGGGTATTGCAAAAGAACCCCCAACAAAATAAAGTGCTGTTTGAATATCTATAATTCACATTTTCAAGGTTAATTCCTTAATTTTAAATTTATTTAACTTTTCAGTATTCAGTGCAAGAGTTTTGAAAATTTTTCTGGTTTGAAAATACGGGCAAAAACTTAAATTAGAAAAACAAAATTGAATTATTGAATATTGCTTGTATCAAGTGATTAGATTGTTCAAAACATCTTCCTGCTCCCATTCCTTGATCTTCAGATCTCCAATTCATTGCAATTTTCCTAAGATGAGGAATTGTTTTGAAGTCTTGAAAGATACATAATGAGAGAAATATTTACTGCTTCAATTCTCCTTCCACTGCTGTGAGAAGTCAAATAGTTTTTGAACTAGCCTTGTAAAGTTTCTGTGGATTTCAGAGAGAATTATGAATTCAGACACCCAGATTTTTCCCCCTTTGTTTTTCTTTCATTTGTCTGTTTGATAAAGGAGTGAGTGCTACACTTTTATTAATAATAAAGGATGGTGTTACTTTTCCTAATCACTCAGATGCCATTCTGTGTCAATACTTTTGTTTATTTTCATTTTTTATAATCTACTTAAGCTTATTTTCACGTGTACATACTTACATGCATGTGAACAGCATACACTGTGCTCTATAAGTAAATTCATGGAGCACATGGGGGAAAAAACCAAACCTCCACATGAAGTTGAACTTAAGTGAATATATTTCTTCTATTTCTTTGCTACAGAAGCAGATGAGAGCAGAAGGATCAGGCCTGCACTGCCTGTATTAGAAGGACAAACGTGTCAGGAGTGATAGATCTTTAATGGACAGTGGTCCTTGGTGTGTGACCTTGGGCTCAGGAGTGTGTCTCTCCAGCTGGGGCTGGTGGGGCTCCAGTTTGGGAGCTGCAGTTCCTCAGAGCTGGCTGAGTCCTGCCTGCTTGAGAGCACATCTACCCAAGAGATGAAAAATTCAAAAAACTGGAAAAACACACACTTTGAAATTGCTCAGTAAAAGGTGTTTCAGAAAAAGATGCTGTGACTTTCTTGTGCTGAAGGATTGGTGATCCCGTTCCTATTTGCTGCTCAAAATTAAATGTAGGACAATCACCTGTAAAAGCTTCTGGGCTTTGTAGTGCAGCAGAATTGTTACAGAGAGGGAGGTATTAGGTGGGATAAATGAAGAAAAAATGCACTTTTCCTTAGAATGGAAGGGCTTCGGTGTAATTTTATTATTTTATATTTATTAATTTAATTTATTAATTAAATTAAAATTAATTTTAATTTTTTTCTGTTTCCCATTGCTGACAGGAAACCATTTCTGACTGCCACTTTCCTGTGTGCTTCATGAAATCTTTTAAAATTACTGTCACCTGTAGATAACAAAGGCAGCAGCCTGCTCATTATGATCTGCCCCAGGTGCTCTGGAAATGCTGCCCCTGAAATGCTGTGGAGAGACTGAGCTCAGGAGCAGAAGGGTGATGTTGGGAAGGAGGACCTTTCTCTCTGAGGAGCTACTGCCATTAATGGGATAGCCCAGGCTCTGGTGGTTCTGCTTTAGAACAACACAATGATTTCAGAATGCAAATGTTACTGATCCAATCCCACAGAGTCAGTGGAGCTGGACACAGAGCCCTTGGGATGCTGAGCAAGTGCTGCCCAAGCACGGTGCCTTCTGCAGAGCTGCTGGAGGGGGGACCCACAGTCCAGCTCCCCACATTTTCCTCCCCATATCATCTCCCTGCCTGCAGCTCAGGAGCTACAGCTGGTGCCAATGCTGAAATTACAGTGGAAGCCTCTATTTCATTCATTCCACAGCCAAAATTAGGCCAGCAGTGCTGCCAAGAGGCATGCTTTTTGGGTTTGATACACAGAGAATGCATTTTTAATGCTTTAAGTGCTATTCTCTACCACTGGACTCCTGTGTCATGCAGAACTGCAAGTCAGAGCCTGGCAGTAAAACAACATTTGCTTCCAAGGAGGATAGGGAGAAATAAAACAAATTACATATTTTCATTAAACTAGAAAAATATTACTTTTAGCTGGCTAGCCTCTGACCTTCCTCAGCTCTCAGCTGCCAAGCAGTAATCCTGCCTTATTTTATAATTAAAACCTACTTTTGTCACTGCAGGAGAAGTTGTATGTATAGACTTGGACAACAACTTCCAGCCAAAGCTGAGAAACATTTAATATAATTTTTTCTTTCATCCTGGTCATGCTGTGGATGGCTCGCTAATTGTAGAAAAGTTTTGGGATTAAATGTGTGGTCTTCATGAATTTGAATTCTCAGCTGAGCTGAACATAATTAATATAGAAAACTAAGCCCCCAGAAAATCTCCAAACATCTTCTCCACCACTGCAGAACTCACTGGGAGCTAGAAACATGGCTAGAAACAGCCACATTTTGTTCTTGGACACATGGGATTCCTTCCAGTCATCTCCATGAAGACTAAAATAATAATAGCAAAAAGATTTGTGAACCAAGGTTAGAGATGATTTTCCTGCTTGAATATTCACTGTGCTTTAGTTGGAAGAGAAATTTTTGCTCACAAAATAATCCTTTCTGGGGCATGGCCAGTTGCCAGCTCTTACACAGACTCCTGAAGCATTGTGCTGATCATTGCTTTCTCCAGGGGAGCTGGGATCAAAAGCACTACAGTGCTTGTGTGAGAAAGGGGAACAAAATCTTGGTGGTGATTTTAGGTCCAAATTCCCAGCTCTTGGCACAGCCAGCTGCTTCTCATTTGCCCTGGGTTGCAGTTGTCATCCAGGTGGGAATGATCTCTGCTCCTCATTGCCAAAGGTATCTGATCACCCCTTAGAAAGAGGAGTTAATGAACCACCTGAAATATAGTCACATGGAACCATAGGGCTGGAAGGGACCTTCAAAGGTCATGTAGTCCAACCCCCCTGCAGTAAGCAGGGACATCCAGCACTAGGTTAGGTTGCTCAGAGCCTCACCAAGCCTGGCCTTACATGTCTCCAGGGATGGAGCCTCTGCCACCTCTCTGAGCAACCTGTTCCAGTGCCTCACCACCCTTGTGGTGAAAAACATTTTCCTAATGTCTAACCTAAACCTACCTTGCTCTAGTTTAAAACCATTGCCCCTTATCCTATTGCAGCTTGCCCTGGTTAACAGCTTCCCAGCTTTCCTGTAGCCCCTTCAGGTACTGGGAGGCCACTGTGAGATCTCCTTGGAGCTTTCTCTTCTCCAGGCTGAACAGGCTGAAATGATGATGTTTACTGGAAAATAATGGGTTAAACAAAATCTGAGCAAGGAAATGTTCACTTTATGGTGCCTGCAGCTCTCCCCAGCCAGCACAGCAGTGGGGAGCTTGGTCTGGCTGTGCCACAGTCACACAGGGAAGCTGTTCCCTTCCTCCCTGTGTCATGGCGAGGGTCGGGAGCAGTTCTGCTGTGAGGGATCTGCCTGGGGTGCCTCTGGTTAACTCAACTGTCTGTGTCATTTGGGACAAGATTACAAACAACCACTCAGGCAATCCCCACTCTGCCTGGGAGCATTTTCTAATCAGTAAGCTCGAGGAAAGAGACAGAGCTAGATGAGGAGCTACTTCATTTCTGATGCATCCCAAAGAATTCAGAAAATCCATCCTGCTTGCACAGAAGTGGGCAACCAGCCCCTTTCTGGATTAACCTGAGAAAGGTGTTTTCAGGAGAGAAACACAGAGGAGTGAATCCTCTTGAGCTCTGAGGAGTTTCTCTTTCAGCTCTTTGCAATCTGAATTTATCACTTTTTTCCATGTGGGGGCATGGTTACATATCTGCATTTGTTTGAGGCAGAAGGCCCTGTCTTAGAGCAGTAGCACACAAGAATTTCCCCTATCAGGCAAAATGCAGTTGGTTTCTTCCCCTGTTTCCTGCTCAGTAGAAGAAATATTTCCTCCCATGGGGATGCATTAGCAGGGAAGAGACTGTACACACAGGAAAGAAACACTGGAGTCACTCAGGGACAAATGTTGATCTAACACAACTGAATAAACCCATAGTTAGTATAATTTATTCCCTGGGATTTGCTTTAGTTTTATCCTGGCATATATGAAAACGCAAAGTTTTGCACACATGGCTCCCCCACTGATTGGCACTACTCTGCTGGGAATAAATTCCAGACCACCTTAAGTCTGTCTGATGTTTGCCTCAGAAGACCCTTTTTTTCCAAGTCATTTATCTCTTTGCTGAACCTCAACCATTTGGGTAGAGATTTTTCCTTGCTGGATACATGCCTCAGGCAAATCTTCAAACTTTTAAAGTGTCAGTCACAACAGTGAAGTCAGTGCAGCGTAAGAGACAGGAGAAAAAGAAAGTTGTGTCTCCCACACAAGGATTTATGGCTGTAGTGAGGAGAAGCTCAAAGGGTGCTATGCTTTGGAATGAGGGCACACTGTTCCACAGGTGGTGGTGCCTTGTGAAGGATTTTGCTATTCCAGCAGGGAAAAGTACTCTGAAACTTCAGTGATTTAGGTGTTTATGGAACCATCTCACTTTGTGTATGCTTAGGAGCATGATCCTAATCTTAGAATGGCTTGGGTTGGAAGGGACCTTAAAGATCATCTAGTCCCAATCCCCCTGCCATGGGCAGGGACACCTCCCACTAGACCAGGTTGCTCAATGCCTTGTCCAGCCTGGCTTTAAACACCTCCAGGGAGGGGAGGTGAAGAATATATCTCATTCCGACATACTCCTTCTTCCACCTGGGACTGGATTTGCCTCTACTGAGCTTTTGAGAGTGACCTAAAATAATGTCTATAGAGGCAGAGAAGCATTTTTCCTGCCTTGACTATGATGGTACTACAGGTGAGAGGAGAAGCAGTATCCATCCTGTGCCTTCAAAAACCCATTTTGATTCTTCCAGGGGGAGCTTCACCAGGAAGGCTGTCACCTGTCCACCTGAGATATTTCATTTTAGGCATAAGAGAGATGAAAATGGCTGTTTTTCCAGCAGAACCACCTCACTGCACATGAGGGTTAACAGAAAGGAGCTAAGATAGTTTTCAGTTGTTATTAGGAAGGGTGAAAGAACAGGGATGAGAAGACTTTCTGTGTGGGGACAGCTGTCCATCTAGACAGGAGAACTCTTGGTGAATAGTAGGGAAAAGCTACAGGCAAACAGGATGGGAGGAGGGAACTGGAAGAGTGGAAGCTGTCAAGGCAGGACCCTCCACTACCCACTGTGAAGTGAGATTTTTCCCTTCAATATTAAAGTTTTATTATTAAACAAGATCAGAGTGAGAGTTTTTGTTTGCTTTTATTTATTTTCTTTAATAAAAGGACACACCAGAGTGTCAGAAAGAGAAGATATTGCAAATTGCCTGCTTCCATGGGTGCACTTAATTGACAGTTTGGTGCCCAGGGTGATTCCATCATTGGCATCCAGGAAATGAAATGAGAATTCCTTCCTATTAAAGCTGACACAGCTTCAGAGGGCTTAAACTACAGAGTAAAAAGGAAAATGAACAGTTGGAACTTCCATTCACATTGAGGCAAAAGATGGGGGACAGGCACAAGGAATTTGGTGAATCTGAGAAAAAGGAGTGGTGTCCCACTGGTAACACATTGGCAGTGAAGATGCTGCTACTCCCACCCACGATGCCCAAACCTGGGCTGATGGAAAAGCTTCAGTCTCAAAGGGAGAGAAGAAAAAGCAGGGAGAAGACAAAACCAGCTGCCATATTCCTCTAGGTCATGTTCCTTCACCAACATCTTCAGCACCTACATAAATTCTTCCTTCTATGAGCCACCCACTTGTCCACCTCAGTGCTGTGAAAGAGGAATATTCCTTACCAGCCAAAGCACTCTGATCCCAGATAATTTCTATCAGGGAGTGATAGGATGCCTTCTTTTACATATGACTGTCCTTGTGCTTCACTGAGAAAAGCATTTCCCATCAGCTTGAGTGAATTAGTGAGTCCTATTCCAACCTGTGAGTCCTATCCCCACCTGTGAGCAGCTGAGCAAGGCTATGACAGCTACAGAAGATCCTTTGAGGTGCCAGGGGTGAAGCATGAAACCAACATCTCCCTGGTCCTACACCTGCAGGCACAGCCCCAGAGATGTTTGTGCCATGGTCTTCTGTCCATGTCAGTGGCTTTACATACCTTGTGTAGAGCTGACAGGCTCCAGATGGTTGGGCATGGTCCCTTGCAGAAGAGTCAAATCATAATTAAAAAAAGCCACATGAGTGACTTTAAAAGTAATAGGATAACGTTCCCATAAAATGAGGGAACCTGGGATCAGAAAAGCAATCACTTTTGGATAAGTCACGCAGCCATTTAACCTTCTTAGCATCTGAGAAATCCCCTGTAATGGACTCCTGGTTATACAGTACCAGCCCATCTGTGAAGCAGACACTAATACAGCCATTGTTTTATCCCTCTTCATTGTGCTGTCATTTAGCCACTCTTTTCTCTGATAGATAATAATAAAGCTGATGTGCATTTTGCTGTGTTCAGATATATTGCCCTCTAAATGAGAGGAAATAATTTCAGTTTAATGTCAGGCTCCAGTGAAGGAAGAAATGAACATGAAGTACAAGCACCCCCTTGAAATATTTGTTCCAAAAGTAAAATTTATTAGTGAGTTTTTAATGTCCATTTTTCACCAATGTTTTGCACCATCACAGTGAATTATCTATAAATTGTCACAGCTCCCTTGCCTTTGATAGCTCTGCACTTGCAATGAGCACTTCATATTGGAACAACCCTTTGGAAAGAATGATATTTAAACATGATTGGGAGTATTGAGAAACTGCAAATGGGAACCTCCTTCTGAGGCCTATGAATATCATCTCTCTCCCACGTCTCTTGTCAGGCTTCACCAGTTTTCCCAAAAAAAAGGTAAGATCTGCCCAGGAATCCAGCTCCATTGTCCAACTCTCACACAGACAGTGCTATTTGCCCTTTCATACTGGATTGTCCATTCTCTAATTTTATTGTCTTTTGTCCCTTTAGCAACCCTGCTGTGCTATGTGGAGCCCTCTGAGCTTTGTGGCCCTCCTCTGGACCTGCTCCAACAGCTCAATGTGCTTCTTATGTTGAGGGCTCCAGAACTGGACACAGTAACTCCAGTTGGGGTCTCCTCAGAGCCGAGTAGAGGGGCAAAATCACCTCTCTTGGCCTGCTGGTCACACTTGTCTTGACGAAGACCAGGATTCTGTTGGCCTTCTTGGCTTGCAAGTGCACACTGCTGGCTCATGCTAAGTTTTTCATCCACTGACACCACCAAATCCTTCTTTTCAGGGCTGCACTCAAACCACTATTTCTCCCCAGCTCATCCTCTGCTCCTGCCCTGGCCTGGTGGGTATTCAGAGGCATCATCAGAGCATCAGAAAAAGAGCTGGAAATGGCACAGCCAGAGTTTCACCCTGCAAGATGCATGAGTGTTTGCTCAAAGCCTGTCTGTGCTCCTTGTCTTGCTTTCAGCAGGTAGCAGAACTTCACCCTGCACTGGCTTTCAGAGTAATGTTGTTCTCAGCTACTGCAAAGAGGAATCATGTGCTGTCCTATATTCAGCATTTCAATCTGTGTTTTCACTTTCCTCATTCATGTTCAGCACACCCAAGTCCCCCAAACTTGCCTGACAATCTGTTAAGCGCATCTTTGATTTTAGTTTTAATTAACTTTCACTTCACTATATTTATTATGTAATAGTCAGGTAACACCAGATAAATCTTTAAGGACTTTAAAAAAAAGGAAGAAAAAGAAAATCTCAGATTAGAATCTGTTGCTTGCTGTTTGTTTATTTATTCAAGACATGGCTGTTTTCATAATTGTAATGTAAATCTTATCATAGCATATGTAGCCTATGGCAAACATCTAAAGACAAAGGTGAGCAGCTTGTGTTTGAGCAGAAGCAATGAAAGAAATATCAAATTTAGCATCCTATTTTGTGTAATTTGCTTCTGCCCTTCATGCATAGCCCCTTACTCCTGGGGCTGGAGAAGGGCATTGGCTGAATGCTGAAATAGCCATAGAGAGGAATATTCTACCACGGGATAGTTCCTGATCTCAATTCTGAGATGTATTTAATACAGCCTGTCAGGAGGCAGGGAACTCAGGTCGGGTGTCAGCCTTGATTTGTTTCCAAGATACTCTCTTCTGAAGCCTTTTCTTCAACTGATGAAGGTGGGCTTGTCTGATGGATGTCTGTCTTCAGACAGGACCAAGAGCTGGAAAAGTGAAATAGGATGTCTGCTGGAAAATCGACTCAGCAAAAGCAGTAATTTGTCGTCAGAGCAATTTGGTGTTTGCAGTGAAATCCACTTTGTCTTGGAAAGCAGAAAAAAAGAGGAAAGGTTCAATAATAGGCGAGGTGTCCTTTCACACATGACAGGGCTCAGGCTGTTTGCTTAAGACACATTAACAACATCCAGTGAAGGAGTTCAGTGGAAAGTTGGAAGTGGACTAGATTTTCAAAAAATGCTCATGGACAGTGTATTTTTATTGTACTGTGGAGAGAAATTAGAAAATGGCCTGAACCCAAAGGAGACCAAGGCTGTAATGTGTGAGTCACAGGAACTCAGTCACAAGCCCGAGAGGTAGAAAGGGAGCTCAGATTTGCAGTCATCCTCTCCAGGCAGGAATGAGTCAGGCAAACAGACATTAAATGATGCTCATTCCAGAGAGGAAATGGAAAAGTTACAGTGGGAGAAGAGCTGCAATGAGGCTCTTGTGGCCTTTACCCCATGGCAGGCTGGAACTTCCAGGTCTACAGAGGAACAGAGTTAAAAAGGAGACACCCAGGCTAACGCAGTCTCCTCAGGAAGGTTAGGAAGTGTTCCCTGTTATTCAGTGGCTGTAAAGGTGACAAAGTAAGTGACACACAGTGTTAATTCCCAGGGTGCAGCAGGGAATGTGCCTCTCACCCTGCCCCTATTATACCTTCCATAGGTCACTTCCAATGGGTCACTATGGGAAAAGGTGGAGGAATCTTTGCAAGGACTTCAAGTGATACAAAAAAATCTGTCCCAGCCTACCACTTGGCCCCAGGGCTCAGTGCTGGTGGCCCAGTGTGGGTAGCCCTGGCAGGGTTTGTGCTTGCCCATCTGTATCACAGGGATGCCCAAGCTCACCTCTGAAGGTGGTAACTTGCACCTTCTCATCTCCAGCCTTCTCCAGGGCTATTAGGTCTAAGCAGAATCACAGCTATGCTAATGCTGAACTACAGAGAACAGCAGTTAACATGAAGCAAGTGTTTCAAGTTTAACCCTTTTCAATTTTTTCTCTGATATCAAAGCCACTTTTAAGGTAAAGGTTTCCTTTTCTTTTTATTTCCCCCCCCTCACTCTCTTTCACTCCTTTTTAAGTGGCTCAAAGAGAATGTGCTGCATTACATAACTCCTGCTATTTTTTCAAATATTAAAACCCACCAGGCTAAGCTGTGCTGGTGATGAGCCAGGGCTGGTAGAGGTGGCTCTGAATTAGCCTCAATGAAGAGATCCATGGGTTGGGAGGTAGATGTGGCTACTAGGCTACTGATGGTGATAGATGCTCTCTCCTGGGTTCTGTCCCTCAGCCCCTATGCTGTAGGAGTTGAGGCATTTTCTGCTTCTTACACATCTGCTCCATCCTTATGCCAGGGTCCTTTCTAATAAGCACAAATTAAGTACAGCTGGGTGAGCTAAGGGTAGATTCAGCAATCAACATTTTCCCTCTTTTACATGAAAACCAACCATACAAAGCATTATTTCCCATGTTTACTTCCATCATTGGAAATTTTTATGAGATTCCAGTCTCTGAATCTTGATGAAGTCGTTCCCCTCCCACAGAAAATGTAAAGATAAATGGTTTGGTTATAAAAGCACGAAATCTTATTTAGTGTGAATATTCTCCCAAAATAGAAGAGAGGAATTATAAAACCTTTTGTCTTACAAAATGAGGCTTTTTCACAAAAAGAAGAAAGTGCCTTAATTCATTCAAAAGGCTCAGGATTGTTTTTTAAGTATGTCACGGAATGCGTGCAGCAAAATGTGAAATACCTGCAATCTGGGTCTTTTTTGAATGTCCCTGAAAATTCAGAGTGAGGCTGTCTTTGTGATATTTTTCAGTTGAGAGGTGATATTTTCCAAGCAATGTTTTCACGGCACATTTTCTACACTGTGTACGTGTCAGAGTGGCTATTTGCCAAATTCAGAGCTATATGAAGCAAAAGTAAAAACTCCTTGAGTTCAATAAATATTTAAATACAAAAGGAAAGAGCCAGCCAAACCTGAAAAGCAAAAAAGAAAAGAAAATATTGCAGCTTCATAGTAGCACAAGGTTAAAGTGAGTTTTAGCACTTTAGATCATATTTAGGTTATTAATACACCACATCTAAAAAGTGGTCTATTTTAGAAGTAACCCGAAGGCTTGTTAGTGAAGGTTCTTTTCAGTCCCTTCCTGAATAACAGCATTTCTCCAGTTCAGCTCCTTCGCTTCTCTTGCCTGAATGTATTAGCATTTATCAGTCAGAGGAAGGAGGGTCTGCAGAGCTTGCAAAGATCATCTTTGCTTTTCTGTCCCTGGAGCTCTTCATCAGTTGTTCTCCCTCCGCTGGGCATGCAGACAGCCTCCCTCCTGCTCCCTTCCCTGACACGGAGACCTCAAATGTCTCTATTTTCCTGTACCACAAGGGAGCTCTGCTGCTGTGCTCTGCCTGCTAATGAGCAGGGCCAGTTTGTCATGGCATTTTCCCTGGAAATTCCCCTTGTCAGATGTAGCTATCACAGAGGATCGCTCCCTCTCCGGGGCTTGAAGAGCTGCTGCTGAACTCTGGGAGCTCTGTGGCAGCTCTGCTGGGCTGGCACGAGCCTCTGACCTCTGCCATACACAGGCATCTTCCATTAAATTAGTGCCCAGCCTTGGCTTTGATGATATCAGCAAACCCACAGAAGAGTGTGCTTGAGTGCTTGGTTCAGTGAGGATGCCCAACAGCATCCAGCCACATCCCCATCCTTCTTCCATTCCATTCCATTCCATTCCATTCCATTCCATTCCATTCCATTCCATTCCATTCCATTCCATTCCATTGTTGAAGAGGACTCAGCTCAGCTCAGATGAAGGATTTTTAGTCACACAGATCATTAAAATCTGGGCAAAACACAGTCTTGTCATGGCTAATTAATTTCTACAATGATTCAGTTGTATATTCCGGCATATATCAAATGTGATTTTGTTCTTTTAACTGAGTGACCATGTATGCAAAATATGCTTTTTCTTAAACATGTTGGGGACAAATTTCAGTTTGATATACCTTTTTATTGTCCTTTTCATTGCAGTTTTCCAGGGAACTGACTAAAAATGTATCCTTTTATATACCAGCTCTACACAGCCCCTTCTGGGCTGAAATAAGAGTCTTTTTACAACATACATCACTCAGTGCAAACCAGCTTGGGGCAAGAAAAGAGACAATAGCCTGTATCTATAAAATCTGAAGGAGAATTTGAGAAAGAAATTCTTTACGGTGAGGGAAGTGAATCAATGGAACAGGTTGCCCAGAGAGGCTCTGGAGGTGTTTAAGGCCAGGCTGGACAAGGCACTGGGCAGCCTGATCTAGTGTGAGGTGTCCTTGCCTATGGCAGGGGGGTTGGAACTTGATGATCTTTAAGGTCCCTTCCCACTCAAACTATTCTATGATTCTGTGATTCTGTAGAAGGCAGTTAACTACTCACACAAAAAGCAACAGAAGAAATTTTCTGTACTAATTGTCAGATCTTTACTAAGCAAGAAGAGCCACACCTTTGCTTTTTGCTCATATGAAAGAAACTTAACACATCTGGCACTAAGATAAAGTGTTTGCCATGGATTTAAGCAGTGAGGTAACAGGAGGAATTTTACCCTTCCTAAAGTGCAGCCACATGAATTTTCTTTAAAGGTTCAGCATCCATGAGAGATCCAGCAGGACCTTGCTGAAGCTGTGATGATACGGAGAAATGAGAGGCTGTTGCTGGGCACGTCTGCAAGTGTGAGGCTGCAATCAAATATGCAAAGCTGCCAATAATGAGTGATGGCAACGATGGCAATGGTGTAGCTCAAGTGACAGTGCAGAAATGAGTCCTGAGATCTGACACATACAAATTACAGCTAAGCTGGTTCCTAACAACTTTCATGGAAGTTGATTTAATGTGTATTTTACTTTTCCTTCTAAATAACATGACATATACTCTTTTGCCTGCAGTTCCTTCACTCTTCCTGTGAAGTCTTTGGCAGAAAGTTCTCAGTAAGTCAACAGACAAATGAAAGCATAAATTTATATATCAACAGACTCTTTGGGATGGATGGGTTGCAGGGGAATAACATTTCAGTAACAGAGGAGTCACATGGAAAGACACCTTCCTACAAGCACTGAATGTGTGATGAGTGTTTGGATGTGCTCCCCAGCAGCACACTTGTGACTGAGCCTCAAGTTTGACATTAATGTCCATAATTCTGGAGTTTCTGGTCCCCAGGCAGTGGTCCCTGTATTCATGGCATCTTTGCTACACAAAACTGTCCAGATTACTGTGAATTACCACTTGCCTGTCATCCTGGCCATACTCTGAATAAGCTCAAGGTTGATTCACTTCTGACTTACACACAGCACTGTCATCTAATGATCTCCTTGCCCAGCAGGAGGACTCCTTGCTCTACATCTCCTGCCTGACCCTGGTGGACAGAGGGGATCTCATACACACTCAGTACCTGCAGCCCCCCAGAAGATTTGCAAAGATATAGAGTGGCCTCACTTCTTTGTAGAAACTGTTCCTTCCTACCACATGAACAAGGGACTAAATCTGCTCATGTTCCTTCACTTCACCTCATATGGATGGCTATGGCACTTCCTATATAGAAAGGTAATATAATTGCTGTAAATTGCTCGTGTTTATAACCAGCCTACCCTCTGTGGAGCTGATGCTGTCAGATTTCAATATTGCAACCCAGATTGATTTTGTACGTTTTTATTTTTAAGGCAAAGCCCCGCCAAAAATGTTTCAAGAATAAAATGTTTCTGTTGCAAAAGAACCAGCTGGCTGGGGCAAAGCAGATACAGGGACCCACCCTGGACGTGGACAGGCCCAAGAGGGCAGTCAGGCTGCTGGGAGTAGTTGCACAGGGGGGTCACTGTGATGCTCTGCAGCCCCTTCCAGCCTTGAGGATGCCAAACAGCTGTGACACCTTGGGCAGTCCCATTCACATGCCTGCTGACTACAAAGCTGCATTTTGGCTCAGACCTTTGGTTCTTGCCTGAGCTGTGCCACCAGGGTCTTATGCCCAAACCCTGAGTCTTAACCCTGTGGCTTGATTTGCTGTTGCCCCATCATTATGGCCTTGCCTAGGAATCTGGACTGTGGCTGACCCTGGCTGTGGCCACTGGATCTGCTCAGTTTAAGTACTGGGGAGCTGCATCCCTAACTGGGAGCTGCTGCTCTGCTGTCACCCTCGGTTCTGCTTGTCTGTCCCTTGCAGAGCATCTTGCTCTGTCCCCTCCTTCACTCTGCCATCCACACTCTGGTGGAAACAGTGCAGTAATGACCAAACCCTCACATCCTGGGGTAGGAAGGAGGGGAGCAATACTAGTTGCTTTCCAAATGCAGATTTGCTTTTTAGTCTAACTTTTTCCTTTGCACATATGGCTGGAAGAAGTGGCTACAGAAATCTATGAGAAAGAGCAGGTTAGAGATGTGTGAAGTCCTTGAACATGGTGGTGAAACACTGGAACAGGTTGCCCAGAGAGGGTGTGGATGCCCCCTCTCTGGAGGTGTTCAAGACTAGGCTGGACAGGGCACTGGGCAGCCTGGTCTAGTGGGAAGTGTCCCTGCCTATGGCAGGGGGGTTGGAACTTGATGATCTTTAAGGTCCCTTCCAACCCAAACTGTTCTACGATTCTAGGGAAATCTCCATCCCTTGTCTTGGAGACAACATTCTTGCCAAGAAAAAAATGCAAATCAAAAATGCTGTTTTAAAAATCTGGCCCTGTGAAGGAGGAAAGGGAGAGAGACACATGGAGAAAGTACACAGCTATGAAACTGGAAATATGTGATTTTCTGGGCTTTGTGAAATTTAACACTTTGTCCAAAGCATTTGGATGCCCCCTTCTCATCCAAAGTGTGTTACATTGCTTGGATGATCCAGTAGCACAAAAATGTACTCTCAGTGGTATGGAAGCATTGCTGAGCTGGCAGAAGGCACTTGCCATGTGTCTGTGAGCAATGAATCAGGAGAACATACCCAAGATACAGCAGTGGTCAGACTAGGGGTCTGAAGACCATTCCCCTAGAGCTGTGATAAGAGAAGCCAACAAGGCAAGAGATGTGATGCTTTGGACTGTTATTTTTTGTGCTTTGCACCTTTGGGAGTTAATTTGGTTTGCATGGCAAGGTTTTGGTACCAGCGAGGCTGCAGTCCATGGTAATGAGGCAGTTTGTCCCCCATGAAGATCCTTGGGGAGGGGGGAGTGACACCCCAGCTGAGGAGGGGAGAGAGAAAGCAACTTTGGTGGGCACCTGGTCTCCAGACAGAATCCACCCACCACAGAGAGGAATCAAAACAACCTGTGCTTTGTCAGCAGGCATGAGAGAGAAAGATTTAATATGAGCTTATAATGTGAAGGACACATGAGGAAACTGAGAGCTGTAAAACGTGAGAGCTGCAAAGAGGGCACTGATGCAGTGAGTTTTGGTTGGAGATGGGGAAAAAAAGTCTCTTGCAAAGTTGTTCCCAATAGTGTCTTCTGCAGCAGCAGCAGCACTGAGTGGGTCTCTGGCTGTTTTGAAGGAACCAAAATAAATCTGATTTATTTTCTTCTGACATGTCAGCCGAGGGCTTGGAAGATTTTCATGAAGGCCTTCGCTCTCAGTGAGGCTGGCAGGCATCTGGCAGGCTGGCTGCTGGGGGCTGCCAGCAGACTCTCCTCCTCCTCCTCCTGCTCCTACTCCCTTGCTCCCCACTGCAGCCTTCCTCCTCCCACCCCACTCCTACTGCCAACTCCTCTCCCTCCTTAGGGCTTGTCAGCTTCTTTCTTTTCCCACAGGCAAAGTGTGAGATTGAGAAGAACCTTCCAGGCAAGCAGCCCAGGAAACGTCACAGAACAGCACCAACATTTTTTCCAGAAGAACTGAACATTTCAGTCAACGTTGCCAACAGAAAAATCCCAAACCCAACAAACCAGAGAGCTTTGCCCAAAAGAGAGAATTCTTTGGCCACTGAAGACTCCCAGGTGAGAGGACTTGACGGATGGGGAGACCAACTGGAAGAGGTGAAAGAAGTGCAGAGAAGGTCCACCAGGATGGTCAGGAGAGCAGAGAAAGCCAGTTGAGAGCCAGGTGTGCTTCCACTCCTGACATGAGTGGGACTTCTTTCTATGAATTCATTTGGGAATACATTCCCTGGAAAGGGAGGGGGAGAGCAGTTCATTCCAGAAAGGCAGCTTAAAAAGGCCATGTATGAACTTCAACTGGGCTCAGCATTGTGAGGCCCCATTTTTACTTATCTTCCATGTTTACTTATCTTCCATGTTTTCTTTCTCTAGTGTCTACCTGTCTGCTTCCACAAGCAATGGGAATAGTTCTTATCTTGGGTGAAAACTGCTCATATCAGGAAAAGAAAAAGGGAAAACAATGTCAGAAACATTCCTGACACCATCACTGACAGAAATGTTTCACTCTTTTTCCCCAAAGCCATTACTCTGAGTCAATTTTATGTTCCTTTTTGAAACATCCGCCTTCAGAAGATGTGCTTTAGCTCAGCTCTGTTGTGTTATCATGTGCAAAACATTTTCTTGCTTAGAAAGTTAACATAACATAACTTTGTTTCATCACAGCTAGGACTCTTTTCCTGGAATTTATATATGGATTCTTTATTTTGGAGAGCACGATGGAAAGGAACAAAGCAATGCCTGACCAGTCAGCAGTGGATAAGAAACTTCCTTGTTGGAGATGAACAGAAGGATTCACTTAAGTGACAGTCATCGGATGGTTTGGGTTGGAAGGGACCTCAAAGATCATCTAGTTCCACCCCCTCTGCCACGGGCAGGGACACCTCCCATTAGATCAGGCTGCTCAGTGCCTCATCCAGCCTGGCTTTGAACACCTCCAGAGAGGGGGCATCCACATATTCTCTGGGCAACCTGTTCCAGCATCTCACCACCCTCACAGTAAAGAACTTCTTTCTTATATCCATCCCAAATCTCCTCTCTTTCAATTTGCATCCACTACTCCAAGTCCTGCCATCCTGTACCCTATTAGAGTAATTGGATGCAAGAATTTTGACAAGAGTTCCAAAGGAATTTGTGAAGATTCAGTTTTCATTATTGATTATAATTCTGGAAAAGCTGTTCAGCTCTGTGCATTACATTGCTTATCACCTGTCTTGTGGTTTTCAAATATCAAGCCACCCCCTTAGTCACAGACTGATGTTAAACTCAGGTAGATCCTGCCTGAAACCCCTTTCTGTTTAGTTTGTGGATTAATGGCTATTTCAGTAGATCTGTGGTTTTGTTTCTGTTCTCAGTGACCACATCTGGATGTGGAAGGAAACTGGGGCGACAGCTGCCCATCTGGCTGGTAGCCCTGGTGAGAATGGGAGCTGCTGGGCAGGTCATGGAGCTGAGCCATTTCATCAGCTACGTAGAGAGGATGAGTCTTTCTATGCAAAAAAAACCCCAAAAAATCGTGGAGTCTCTGGGGAGGTGGATGAGAACTTGCCCTGCTGCTTCTGTGGTGTTGACATCTTACAGAACAAAGATCTTCTGTCTCATAATGAAAAGGAGGGGGGGGAAAAATGCCATTATCCCCAAAGCTCATTCATCTGTTTCAATTCTCACATTTGGTTCTTTTTGCTGTCAATCTACTTACATTTCTCCCCAAGGAAAAATTAAGGGTTGAAAGACTCCTCAAATTAGAGTGGAGCATCCCTCAAATAATAAAGGGGTAGAGAAAGAGAAAGGGCAAATTGTACCATGGGGACAAGGCTGGTTAAAACTCAAAATGTCTGAAAACAGGAAGTGCTGAAATTTTGGAATGAAAAGAAAATGTGAAAAGTGTGTTTTGTAAACATTTTTTTTGTTCAATAATTGTATTTTAGGTTTGGTTACAGTTGTTTGCAGTTCACTGTTTTTATATTGGTCTGATGATATTGGTTCTACTATGACCAAGTATGACATGAGCAAGTGTTAAAGTGAAACAAAGAACGAATCCAAACTATCCATAAGAACTGAATCTCAACATTTATACCACCTTCTTCTTGGATAGGTAGTGCTGGTGTTTTTAATTCTTTTTAATTTTCAAATAATTTCAAATTAATTTTTTTCCCAAACAATACAAAAAAGTAAATGAAATATGCTGAACCCAGAGGCTGCAGTCCTCACTTCTTTCACCGTGCCTCTTGAGTCTCCTGTCTGACCCTGTCAAGTAACTGAGCTTGAAAAACTGCAAATTTCTGAAACAACTTGAAATTTTAGACCAGAAAAAACTCTAAGCTTCTCAACCTGCTTTTACTGTCATGAGAGATAGAATACAAGGAGATGGAGGAGCAGCAATGTCCTGACCTTTACTTGGAGGGTGGATTGTTCTGTGCTCCTTCCAGAAAAGGTCCTGCAAGTTTCATAGAACCAGTGCTGCTCCTCCAGCTCTTCCTGCTTTAGCTCTCATGACAGTGTTTGAAACCTTACAGCTCATAAAAGTAGTAGCAAACTTGTATTGGAAACTTGGGTGGCATAAATACACATTTTTTTATATAGCTCAAACTTGATTATCACTTGTTACAAACGAGCTCACAACTTTCTATACCTAATGTAAGTGAAAATGAAACCATCTGTTGAATGGCTCTCCACTATGGGATAACAGATGCATAAAACATGTGCCACCAACGGTGCTGGTGGCTTTGAACCCACTGTGGGATGCCAGACTGTTCTCAATCTTCCCTCACAGTGATTGATTATCTGGTGGGTACTGCTCAAATGACATGTTCCACTGGCATGAGGCAAAATTGAGTGAACCCATAGCTATTATGCAGGCTTAAGACATAGAATTCAGCATCTACTGGACTCCCTCTCCCCTACAGACCATCAAGCTTCCTGCAGTGGTTTCTGGATCTAGCTCAACTCTAGCTGAGCTAAATTAAGTGATTTTTCAACTCAAAGAGTTTGAGAACTGACATCTTTGCAGTGCAGCTATTAAGTGCTGGGGTTTGTATTTGAAATGCAGCCACCATATACTATTGAAGCTGCTTCTTGCACTTATTTCACAACAGTAGTGAAAATGATAGGTTGAAAACCTAGAGAAAAATTATACCTTTTAGCTTGATATGTATGATAGGATATGTTTGTCTTTGAACAAAAAAACAACTCAGAAGAGAAAGGATATAGAAAAGAGACAAGAATGTGTCAGAGTTGTTCAAGATTTCTCTAATGGCTGTTGCTGCCCTGTAATGGGAGGTGTCTTTGTGTTTGACCCTTCATCTTGGCTTCTGGTGGTGAGGGGCAGAGTGTGTATTGTCCTAACTCAGGCTTTGATAGCAGCACTTCAAATAAGCATGGGCAAATATATATAGAGAGGATAATTTTGTAAGTTTTTTTTTTTCATTATATCTATATATTTAAGCTCCTATGCTTCTGACTTTGCCCTGGAATTGTTGCATTTAACACCTGCCATTTTTGGAAACGCTTTTGTTTCTGCTGCCTCCAGCAACATCCAGCAATTCATGGAAATGTCCATCAGTTAATTCATCTTTAGAGGTGTGAGTACAAACCACAGCATTTCAGGGTTATTTTAATAGTTCTGCTTGCCCTTCATTGACAACACATAATAGACAGGGCAGAGAAAAACAACACTCAGGTTTATCTCTGGTTTATCTTAGTTCTCTCATTATCTTGCACAATCAACCCTTGAAGAAATTTAGTTTAGAGACATTTTGTATTGACAAGTATTTCTCAAGAGCTCCATAATAGGATTTCTTTGAACATATATCTCTTCTCCAATCTCCTCATCCTTTCTTTGTTCCTCAGTGAAAGTGCTATTTGCTATAAAATGTTCTTTCCACTAGCTGCACGCATGCAGGAATTCAGATAATATTTCTTTTAAAGAAACACTTAGGGTTTTTTAAATTGGTGAATACATATAAGCAAGTGCTTTGAAGACAATTTTTGATCTGTTGAGGCTAATAAAGATCACTGAATATTTATAGCAACCACCCCAACAAAAAGAAAGAATGATATCAAGGATAGACCAGAGACACTATTCTAAAGATACCTTTGGAAAATTATTTTGAATGCAGTTGTTAAAGAAGCCTTGGGGAATTAGGTGCTCAATTCCATTAAATGTCCTAAGAATGCAATCACCTCACCACCTTGGTTTCTTAAGTATATTCAGGTTATATTCTGAATATGTTACTGAAAGAAGTGTTTAGAAATGGAAGATTTGCATTCATTTTAAAAATACAAAACAATTTGAGTCTAATCCCATTGGGAAGATCTGTCGTAATTTTGGTTTGCAACGAAGAGCTTCATGAAGGGCATGGCAACACTACAACTATTTTGGGGAAGAATTTAAGGATTTCTACATTAATTCAGGATTTCTTCATGGACCAGAAGCCCAAATGAAATGCTGAGAAGGAGTGCTGAGGGGCTGCAGTGTGTCCAGGGTCCAGCACAAGCTGGTAATGAAATAGTTGAGGGAAGGCTGTGTGGCTGAACAGCAAACAGCAAGGTCTGCGAGAAGGGTGATAACAATCAATGGATATGTTGAAAGGTATCCATGGGTCTCACTGCTATAATAATTTTGAGATAAATATAAACCTAAAAATACCAAGTTGTCTCACCAATAGACAACTTATTCCTGTAGGTCTAAAAGAAATGCAAAAGAAATGAACTGGTTTTCTAAATGGAATTTGTCTCAGTGCCAGCTCATCAGCCTGGCTAAATTCACTCATTGATTCATTCCCTTACAAATATGATTCAGATGGAAGAAAAATCACAGGAAAATTCAATTTGGATTGAAAAACTGCATCCCATTCGATCCCTTGCCTCCGCATTCATGAATTTATTTGATTTAGGGATGATTTCTTTCTTTAAAAGGATATTTAAATTACTATCTAAACACAATATTTTTAACAGGAAAAGAAAACCCTCTGGCTTTTCATTAGAGAAGTGTCAGAACCATTTGTTTTTCAGTTTTGAAATCTCTGTTCCTGACTCTCTCCAATTGAAGTAATGGAATTTGACTCTCATGCTTGAAAATGGTTTCAGATGACATAAATGGTGGTGGGTTTTTTTCCTTGATTTGCTGTAATGCTGAGTGACAAAACTTGCACAACACAGTCATCTGACAGGTTAGGCAATTAACTATTACTTCATCAGTTACTTTCAAAGCACTCATGTGTAATTTCCTCTAAAAAACCTATAAAAAGTAGTTTTTGAGACAATTTGGAATGTGTTTGCAATTCAAGTCCAGTTGTAACTCCATTGGGGAAGCAGAAAGAGCTCTGGATTGCACCAGTGGAATTTCAAACTTCCTGCTTGGAGAGCAAAAATATGAAGGATAAAATGTAGGAAAAAAGAAAAACATCCCGAAACCCACCTTAATATTTTTCATGGAAGAGATGCTTCACTAAAAAACTAGACTCCAAAGGTTTATCTGATGTGCCAGAATTGCTTCTCAGAATTCAGGTACTAAATACTGCCAAAGTGGAAAGCCAAAGCTCTTAGACAGCAGTGGAACATTTACAGTACCCCAGAGCTTGAACTTTTCTTATTAACTACTGATATATCAACTACATTCCTCATATCCTTGGCTTTTCTTGGTACCTGCAACAGGTCTGAGCAGACTGCTGTGAAAGCCAGTTATGCCACAGGACATGCCAGAGACTCATCACTCCATGCTGTAAAAAGCTCAAGTTCCAATATTATTTGAACTATCTCCAAAATGAAATCAAGGAAATGGCTGATGGCAAGAGGCAACAACAAGCACCATCCCCTTGCATGAAAGTCAGCCTCTCCAAATAATAATGCTCTAGAGGTGCTCTTTGTCTGGGCTGAGACAGAGGTGTATGTCATAGTTGTCTAAGATGAGATAAAATAATTCCCACTCTGCTGTTTAGCTGACTTCTGTTTTGCTTCTCATCACTCTGTGACAAATTACATGATGCCAGGCATTTCTCTCAAAGCTCAGTACTTTCAGTCATGTGTAAATATCAGTCCTGGCTTCCTGTGACATTTGTGGTTGCAAAGAATAAATAAACAAAACCTCTGAAACATTAAGATCACACATACATACATATATGCACACATACATACTTAAATATATGTATAAAACACATCTCTATAGCTGATAATAGAACAATTCCCTTAAACTTCTGTTTCAGACTTGCAGAAAGCTGGTATTGAAAGTCTAATAACTGTACCCATTTTTAAACTTTCAAACCAGGATCTTTAATCTTGCCATGATCAGCTTTGTAGCATATATTCAAAAAGTCTAAATTATTTCCCATTAAAGTTAAGGGTAGTTTTGAAAATGAATTCCATGGATGTCTTAAATTTTAAATGAAGACATTTAATATTCAAGAAATGCGTTCTCTAAAAAGCCTGTTCCTTCGATTAGAAAAGGATAAAGCCCAGTCCCCTGTTTTCCTTCTGTAGGTCTGTCTCCCTGTAATAGGCATTACCCTTTTCACAACTTCAAATTATTTCTTTTTCATCCTTTCCCCTTCATCCTGCCAGTGAATTCATTATTCATTCTACTGAGAGACCTACTAAGTGAGCTGGGCCCTATTATGATTAGCTTCAAAATATGCTAATCAAAAAGCTACAGTATAAATATTTAATTTTCAGATTTTAGTAAATCTACCATATCAAAGTAAGAGGAAAAAAGGAACAGAACACATGTATTATGTGTACTACTATTATTATATGAACCCATAAGGAAGCCTCCACAGAAAACCCTCATTTTTTCTTTTTTTTTTTTTTTTACATAAGGGTCTTGTTGAGAAACGTAACTGCAGGGAGTGGGCAGGCAGCCTGTACCTAAGCAGTGATGGTAATTAGAGTGGTGCCTCCTTGTTGTGACAGGTAGTGCTGCTATTGATCAACCCAGCTGATCAGATGGATTCAGCCCAGTGGTACTTTACACTGAACACTCCATTTCTTAAAAAATACTGAATTGTATCTGCATTTGGGTGACTTTCACCATACTTCTGGTCAACTCAATGAGGACCAGAGCCAGTTCTAATACCCATAAGGCACATCTGAATGTGTTTCCTTCTTACCATGTCATGGGATGGTTGAGAACAATGGGAAGGGATCCTGTAGTCTCATGCAGGTACCACTGTGTGGGATGTGTGTCAGCAGGTGGAAGAGACAAAATCCGCCAGAGAGCTGGAGACAGCCTTATCAGAAGGAGAAGAGAAACACAAGCTTCCTGAAGTGTTCTCATAAAGAGGCTTATCTCGCCCTTTATACTTTGATGTGCCCAGCAGTGTGCTGAAACACAGCTCTTCCAGCCATGTCAGCATGCTGTAAGAAGTGTTGGATAGGGAAAAAAAAACCTCCAATGAAAAGATGGAGCCTTTTTGTTTGCTCATTTTTGCACCCAGAGCTGCTCATAGTCCAATATTTAAATGTCAATTGGTTCAACAGTCCATAAGATGCAGCTTTTGTTTATAGACTGTTTTGTGAGCTGATCTCTTCCTTATGTTTTGCACATCAGCAGTAAACATAAACTCACTTGGTCTAAGAACAAGAAGAGACTTATCTTCTGAAACTGTGTTTAATCTCATCTTTTGCTGTTTCAAAGGGTTTGCTGTTTCCAGTCAATTGACAGAAAGCAGGAAGAAGTTTGAATAATTGTCCTGACTTGAAAAGAGAAAATTTCTGTAGAAGTATCTCTGCATCCCTTACTGTTGGTGAACAGATGGAAAATGTAGCTGGTAGAGAAGTTTCATTTGCATCAGATTACTTCCTTGAAAGCCTTAGGAACTACCATCACTGTGCACACTTTCATAATTGATTAATGGGACAGCTTTTAATGTTCTTTCGGTCTGATTTATCCACAAGAGCCTGAGGTACTTGAATTAATGCAAGGAGAAATTCTCAGGCTTTTCCAGGATGGTTTCACTTGAAAAGCAGGAACATCAGCTCCCTGCAGCAGCTGGTTTCTCTACTCACAGACTTATCCCATTTTAAAAGGCCAAAGGTTGTAACAAACCTTTTCCAGGATATATTCTATATCTTATACTGCATCTGTATCTTCTACTGAATAGTTATTCCATAAGATTACATGATTGTGGAAGAATAAAGAACTGTATATCTCCTGTATATTTTTTATATGATATTATTCTTACATATCTGTCTGAAATTGTAGAAACATTAAAAGTAAAAATACATTCTGATTTGATGTTCCAGAAACAATTCTACAATCAAGGTCTACATTTTAAAATGTATTACATCTCCAGATCAAAGCAGAATCATGATCTGGAGTGCTGGTAACGTTACATTGCTTTTTCCAATCACTTTCATGCTTACTGATGTACAAGCATGAAAAGAGAGCACAGGGTCCCACATTCCTACAATGTGAAATAAAAATATGTACAGTATGAAACTATCAGCAATCAATAATTCCCAAACTGGCTTCCATCAGCAGCTGCCCAAACTTACTGTGCTGCCTGAGGACAATTTCCTGCTGAAAACCCAGTCTGAAACAAGTGATTAAGTGAACAAGTGATGATAATGTGCTTTGAAAGTTAAGCCAGGGGTGATTAAATGTCTGTGGGTAATAAACAGAATTATAAGTATTTAAGAAACAAAACAGAACTCCAAACACAACCAGAGCATAGTATATCATCAGCTGTTGTAAGCAAAAGATGTTAATTTGTGGGACAAGATAATGGTTGGATGTGAGAAACTGTCTATTCCATTAAGTGCTGTTTTCTCCACTCTTTAAAAATGCCTCCCCGTAAGCTAAATGTGTTACAAGCACTTAACATGCTCGATGATCATAGAACAGTTTGGGTTAGAAGGGACCTCAAAGATCACCTAGTTCCACTCCCTCTGCCATAGTCAGGGACACATCCCTCTAGATCAGTGCCTTGTCCAGCCTGGCCTTAAACACCTCCAGGAAGGGGGCATCCACAACCTCTCATTTCATAATTCTAAGCTAATTCTATCCCCTCAAAAGTCTCTATTTTGAAAGGGAAAGTGTAACAAAAAAGGGAAGCTTCTTTTTTTAAAGAAAAGCCTTACACCTATGTCACATGGATCATGGTGGAATTTGGCTGGGAGAGACCCTTTGGAGCTGAGCTAGAATGTACCATGTACTACATTTTGAGCCATTCACTTTGCATCATATTTTCAGACAATAAAAGATAACAATTCAAAATTTAAACTTTCACAGCTTTAATTGCTTAGCAACAGATTTAGCAGACTCAGATTGTTTCAACTAAGAAATCAAAAGAACTATTAGGATCTGGAAAACAAATGATATCTTAATCTGAATAATTTAATTCTTCATTTCTTTTGCCTTAATTGCAGGGTAGCAGATTAGGTAAAATCCACTACAAGCAGTCATCGTAGGCTGAAAAAGCAAAGTGATTTGTCCTTAAAGGAAGCTCTCAGCAAACACTTCTATTTCAGAATACACAGGCAACAGCACAGAGTTATCAAGAAATAATCGTCAGAGCTTGGTGTAGCTCTGCAGAGCACAAGGTTTGAATTAACAGGTCCTCATTGTTGCCAAACAGATTTCCTGATTGGTGTTAAAACAAAAAAAATCCCAACAACTATTTTATGCCACTAGATAGAGTCAGTTGAAGCCCGGGGATTTTTTGCTATAAATATTGATCCGCCCCCACAATCGCTTTTCTGACTCACTCGCTTTCTCTTTCCTCTTCCCCTCTTTGGCTCCACTTTCATGCTGACGTCACACATCTTACTCATTCCATGGTAAAGTCTCCTCTGCCTTCAGCACCGCTGTAAAACCCTCCTTCCAAATCTTCTGAGAGAATGCAGAGTCTGACATGTCACCTTTTATCTATCCTCTTTGTTTAGGAAGCCACCTGTCCAGGAAGCAAGGCTTGGATCAAGGCAGCATTTGTGCCACGTGCCAGGAGAGAAGGTCCTCCCATTCCAATCAACTAGCCACAGGGCAAGTTAAAATTGTTCCTCTTCCCTCTGCTCTTCCATTCCCTCTACAGGTGGAATGGCCAAATAGGAAAGTTTTCACGTTGCAGAGTTTTTATTTTTTTTGCCCCTCTCTACAATCAAGAGATTACTAAAAAAAGTGTTGAAAGCAAATTGCAAAGAAGCCAAGAGAGCTTTTCCATCAGTGCTGGATCAGGATGTGCCATGAAAGGCACACTTTTTCAGAAGGGCATAGTCACCCTGCTCATGGCCAGGATGGGCCAAGGAAGCAGCCAAGGAACATAAGAGTATGACCAGCAATTTCGATAATAGGATGCCTGGATTCCACAGAATTCCATGGTGGGTTTGTAGCTCTAGCTACATTTGGAGGTTTGCATTCTCTTTTCCAGCTTTCAGTTCAAGATGCTTTGGGTTAAGTCACAATTATGCAGGAAACAGGAATTGATCTTGGCTTTTCACCTTCCTTCAAACCTCAGTCCAGGTTTTCTAAGGTAACTTCACTTCAGTGGTTTTTGAACTGAGGGTCTTCAACAGTTTTCAATCACGGCAATACTTATCACCTTGCTTCAATGCTTCATTTAATTAATAGCAGTTTTGATGCACCTTCTTCAAGGACTGCACTGCCTCTATTTTTCCTTTGATTCATTAAGCAGATAACATTACTGGATTGGACAAGCATCATTCTCCTGTAAATAGCAGTTCTGTTTTGCTCTTAACACATTCTGACCTTCTAGTAGTTTTATTGCTTTATCTCCTTTTAAATCTTCAATAAATTTCCTTGTGGGTTAAACTCGATATTTAAAACTTCCCCTGATCAAAGTCCTGCTATTCAAAAGAAGGTTCCAGATCTTGGGTACGGTTTCCAGTTTCAGCATCTTTATTGACATTGTCCTTAACTCCTTTTCACAGTCCTTCAGATCTCTTGCATGAGTAATCTCTGATCTAATGACCACTGTCTGGTCTTTAACCAGTTTATGTTAGTCACTGCTCCAGGCCTTTGCCAGCCTTGCCTCATTTGAGATGTCATTGTGTGCTCTTGAAATGTAAAAAGAATGTAAAAATAAAGCTGGAGCCACTCCAAATTGCGATGTTAAGATATGCAAACAGAGCTGACAATTGAATCAACTGTTCACAAACTTGCAAGTACAGAAAGTTAGGAGGCTCCTTCCCTGGAGACATTCAAAACCCACCTGGATGCATTAATTTGTGAAATGATCTAGATGTTCCTGCTCCAGCAGGGAGACTGGACTAGAAGATCTCTTGAGACCCCTTCCAATCCCTGCCATTCTGTTTTCCTCACAAAATGAAACCACTGCTATGGGTAGGTTTTGCTGGGTTCAGGCTTGAGAACCCTTTTTTAAAATTCTGCCTGAAAGTATCCCCTTGATAACCTGGCTACAGGTGGATTTATGATAAACTTCTTGCTAAATGCCACTCCTGCTCCAGGCTAATTGCTTTATCACTAATTGTCCTGCCGTTCCTAAGTTTCTCTATTACATTTCTCAGCCTCTCAATACTGTTCACTGCAGGTTGATCAACAAACATGCAGGATGACAGCATCTTCCCCAGCTTGGCCAGTGGCTGGCAGCTTGTCTCCTCATGTGTGTCTCCTCTGTAGGGAGAGCAGGAAAGCCAACATCAGCTGCTCCCCAAGGGACCTGGGGCAGCACACAAAGGAGACAGGGAAGGGAGGGAGGATACAAAATGGCACCTGGGCATCCCTTTTCCTGCCCTTATTTTCCCAGCTCCTTGGCTCTAAGCAGTGATGCCAGCCTCCAGAGCTGTCAATCTCACAGCCTCCACTCTCAGGAAAGTAACTTTTAAATAAAAGTGTCACAGATTGAACATGTAAAATGCTTTTTAATTTTCATGTAAATTCCATCTTGTCTTTACTCTCCTGAGTCTGGAGGTGTCCAAAATTTGAGAAGCAGAAAATAGATTTTAAAAGAAACATTAAGCTATTTGCTAGCTTCTCTGTATAAAAGGTATTTAAATGTTCAGTGTTCTGAGCCTTTACCACAAATTCGGTTTTGTGTTCCTATTTTTCTAAGCTTTGCTGGTAAGTCATATCTCAATAAGTTAAACTGCGTTTGCTGTCTGAGCACTTGTACCTTCTGTTCTCCAGAGTCACTGTCATCTTTGTCCCAGGCAGCTCTGCCATTCCCTGTGGTTGCTGATGGATCAGTTAATTACTGATTCTGGCTCACAGCACCCTGGGTTATGCCACTGACTGAGGTTCAAGCTGGAAGCCTGGCAGAAATTGTGATTTAAAGTGTTTATTTCACCATGTTTTAAGAGAAGAGGACCTCAGCACTGTAGGACAGGGAGATGAAAATTAATTGATGTCCACTTTTCATCCATCAATGCATCAATTCAGATTCTTTAAAGTCCTCTCTCTGCTCACCTCCAGCCACGGTGGTGCTCCAGCAAACCACGGTCATTCCAGCAGGGATACCTGGGAGGAGATGCAGTTCTTAGCACTCAATTCAGATATTTCTGGTTAAAATGATAAATTAATTGCATTGGAGAGCTAAAAGCCTCTGCAGAGCAGGCAGCAGTACTGTGTGTGCCTGCAGGCAGAGCAGCAAAGACTTGCCAGACTTGGAAGAGGGCTTTCTCAGAAACCTATTTTCCAGGTTTCCAAAAATGGAGATGAAAAATTATAATCTCTGAAAGATTTTCTTAAGGATATTCTGCTGCACACACGCTTTGCCCACTGGGATACATACTACCCCTTAAACCACAGTCCTGGCTTAGGAAAATACTGAAATAGGATTATTGTTGCTTCCAGTCATGGAAGGAGGAGCTGGTTGATATAATGAGATTGCTTAATAATGCTGAGGAGTTGAAACCATTTCCGTGTGTTCAGAAGACTGGTACCCAGAGGAGGAGCAGACCAACCCTTGTGGTTTATTAAGGGATAAATTAGGGCACAGTGAGCTCGGCAAGAAGAGTGTGCAGAGCAAGCTTGCATGTGAACTGCTTTGTCAGAGGAAAAGTCCCTCAGTTGACAAGTGCCAGCTGATATGCTGTGGTATTTTTGAATTTTTCTGTCTCTTCTCCAACACATGGGGGAGGGTCTCCTATACAGGAGTTCGCAAGTATTTTAAGGAAGCATTGAAATAAGGTGATTCGGAAGATTTTGTTGTCTTCCGGCTATGACCTGCCAGCCAGATGACCTTAGATCAATGGGCTTTTCCTTTTTGATTACATTAATCAAATTATTTCTGTGAATAGTGCTTGGTTTGTGTCACCCTATAAGCAGGTCATAATCCTTAACTGATGTATGATATCAGGTAGCAAAGCACCACCCTTTTTATTGCACATTACTATGATATAGTGTATTCTTTCTTATTTGAATGAATTTATAAATATACAGAAAAGATTTCCCAGGGAATATAATACCATCCTAATTTTACTTTTGTTGAACAATGTCCAATCTCTGCTTAAAATTCCCTGTTCTGATGGGTATTCCAGCTGGCAAACTAGAGCAGTCACAGTAAATTCATTTCAAAGTGCAAATTAGTATTTGCCAAGATGCACTCACTCTCTGTGCAGCTTCCACTCAGCTTTCCCTAAAGCAAAATGGGTGGAGAGACTGGAATGGATGAGATACCTATTGCAATTCACATTAATGTTTCTAATGGGAGTTCTAAATGAGAATTGGATCAGGCACTAGATGAATTAATATGTCTCTCTAGTACTTAATTAATCGGCCAGTTTATCAGTAATTATGAATACAGCACTTCTGATCTTCAGAAAAAGCTTATCCCCCTCCAAGACGCCAGGCACGTATCTGATTTTCAAGTCTGAGAAGTGCACATTCAGTAGCTGCTCACTAAAATTCTGATTATTTTTGCTTTTACAAATTAAAAGTCTCATGCCTTTTTTCTGGTTTTATGAAATGGAAAGCATGCATCCCCACCAGGGAATTTATGTGAAAACAGTGAGAAAGGAATGGCTTGCTAGACTTGTGCATAAAAACATTTCTCTGCATTGTACATGCAGCCTGGAAGGAAATCCTTTAATTAAAGGTCAGAGAGATCAAAGGAGATATATGAGATGAATGAACTCAATTCTTTTATGAGTATACATGTACAAATATGCACAGATTCAGTGAAGTGGTACAAGCATGGTAAGTTTACTTCATGCAGTGAAAATTTAAAACATAGAAAAGAGAATCTAGGAAAGGTTCTCTTCCTAAATAAAGTGAGAAAAGAGCACAGATCAGCTTGAAAAGCACACACACTGCCAGGCTTCTCTGTGTTGTGTTAGATACACCTCCAGAATCATTGTTTACATAACAAATAGAATCATACTCTTTGTTTCTCTTTGAATAAGTGTTTAAATATTTTCAGAGTATTTTCAATATATTGCATTAAGCATAATACTAGAAGAGGAGGAAGATAACGCAAGATTGTGTTTATAAATTAACTGGTGATTTTGGAATGACTGAATCTGTATGACATTCTGGGTAAACCCTTCAGCTTCTTTATATCCCTCCAGAAAAAAACCAAACAAGTTCTTTGTGTCCAGGTCAAATTTTTGCCCTCAGTGAAAGTGTTCCTCTGCCTCAGACAGCCTTTCTCTGGGGGCTCTGGAAGCACCCTTGTCCCTGCTCTTGGAACATCCCCCTCTGTAGTGGCTGAGCCTGCTGGCCCTGCACTCGGGGACATGCCCTGCTTCATGCTTTGTTTTGTTCATTTATTCACATGGAATTAAAAGTCATCAAAAATAATGAATAAGTAGGGCAGGGTAGTGAGTTAAAAATAAGCCATGACACGCTTCAAGCGTTCCTTCATGTCCGGTTGCATCTGATGACTCTACCACTCACAGTGACCACTGTCACAAACATTTCTCCAGCATGGTTCAAAGAGCTCCACAGAGCAGCTCCCCCAACCACTGGGCTTCAGGAATGGAGCTGCAGAGGAAAATGCAAAGCTGCACTGCTCTAACCACAGCACGTGAGGAGAAACGATCTCTGTTGGCAAATCCATCTTTAAAAGGCTGTACCAAATACATGACTTCATTATTTAGAAGGAGTGGGTGAAGCGGGTGGAGCAGGCCTATTACCAGCCACTGCTATTACTCTATTACTGATGCTCTGCAAGTTTTTGAAGACGACAAGCTGAAGTTGCTCAGTTATTAATAGAGATGTTATATTTTATTCATTTCAGATGAAAAAAACATAGGGTATGATAAAAAATTCCCCAAAGTTGAAGGGAGGCATGTTTGCAGTACACTGAATCATTGAAAAGAAGAGGTCAAGTGAAGTGACATTATCAACTTCTACACATCTCTTTAAGTTGTCTGCTCACACCACCCAGCCAACCACAACAGCTACACTTCAGGTCCTCTCTTCTCCATGGAGGACTCCTGCAGGTGTTCCTGTACTATGCAAAGGGCTTGAGAATGGTCCTTCTCCTCTGCAATGGGACTCAGCTGAAGCAGGTGGCTGTGTTCTGCAGAAGGAATGGCTGTTTTTACCTCCCCTACATGCTGACAAGTTGTACCAAAAGTTATCTGAAAATAGAGAGCTGATCACAAACTTTTTGCCTTCGCTTTAGCGCAAGGCTCTGAACACTGTTGGTGCTGGGCAATGGAGAAGGCCATCTCTGCAGAGTAGCACAGAGATTTTCTTGTAAGATGTGTTGGAGTGGCTTTTGGGGTGTTCATAAATGCACCCTTGCCCACAGGAATGGGTAACTCAGAGTACCAGCACTGGTTTTGCTGGGTAAAGTTTGCTCCTGACTGACAATTTTGATGGGTCAGATTCTCGTGAGACTAGAATGAATGCTCAGTTCGTGTTAATGCTCAGAGGCTGTGACAACTCTGCTGCACTGTGGAGTTGACACCTGTTCAGTACTGGTTAATCCTGAATTTGTCCCATTAAAATACAATCATGCTGTCATTTCAAATGTGGCTGTTTTCCGTACAGACATGCACAGAACCGAAAAAGCTTTTTTATTCCACTCCAGCTGCCTGGAGGAGATAAGTCCTCTCTGTATCTCAGTTTCATGCTCTGTATCTACCAGAGGCAGGAATCCAATACACAGATATCACTGAGGTATCACTTTGCTAAAGAGTGGACAGGTATAAATTTAGAACTATGGGCAGATGCGATGCATATTTTATAATTCCCCTCTACAGATCTTTTTAAAGGTGAATTTGCATGATTCCTCCCCTGCCATTTTCTGAACAATCAATGTTTTTACTGTGCATCTGCATTTGCAGCCTGGCACAATTTGGCCCAGTTTCTCATTCATTGGTTCCTGAGGGTTAACCCAGTACAAACATTTTTCCTAAGGGCTACAGGCAACTTGCATCTTGCAGGAAAAAAGAAGTGTGTCATAAGGTAAGGTCCTGATACCAAAAATAGCTTCCAAAATAAATTCAGAGCTAAGAAATAACATTGGCTAATCTGTTAGAAAAGCTTTGCTGGTGATATCTGTATCCACATCTGAAAGGCACAGCATAATAAGAATGTTAGCAGTTGCAGCCATGTTGAATGCATAAGCAAGACCACCTTCCATTATATTTAAGTGGGATGAACTTCTGAGGAAAAGTCAAAGAGCATTCCTTACATTCTTCTTTCTTACTCTTTCCTGTTTCACTATTTTGTTTGTTACCCTTTTGAATGCAAAATGCTTCCCATGTCAACACATGACAGACAGTAGAACAGTGATTACAGCCCACTGCAGAGAAAAAAAATGTTACTTCTGATAGAGGATTCCATTTGATGAAACTACAACTCGTGATCTCATTTTTTTGATCCGATGTCATATATGGGTGTTCTTTCAAGAGTGACAAACATATAGGAAAGAAAATGCCCAACCTCAAAAAGTTACAGGAGATGCATACTTTTAAATGCATGGGGATTTCAGAAAATTAGAATAAACCCCAACCTTTTCAAAAGACCTCATTTGGGTCCTGGATAATTGCTGATGAGTTTTTTGGGGTTGTTTGGCTCCTGTTCTCCCAGACATATTCAGACTCAAGCAAGAAGACATTAAAACCGGTACCATCTGTGGCTGATAGTTTATAAGCCTTAATTAGTCAAAGTTTATCCTTACACTGAACACAACCAGTGTGTTTAACAGACAGTAGGCCCACACATGTCAGCAAAAAGATTTCCTCTAGAGATGCCATCATCCATGCCAGAAGAGTGGGAGGGGAGCTTTAAGGAGAGGCTACAAATGACTGCAAAGAGAGACTCTTCCCTGTGGTGTTCCATGGACAAGGTTAACACAATCATTTTCACCATCCCATGGAAGATGTCTTCTCCCTAACTTATGGACAGCTGAACTCTTGCATTTGAAACTGTTGTAATACTTCAACTAAAAGGGATAGTTGGTGTGAAGTCATCTTGATGATGTCTGTTATCTCCAGCACTGTCACAGAAGGACTCTAAGGTCTAGGAAAGAAGTTTTTAGCCTCTTTATTCTACTACAAATTGTGATCAAGATCTATCTTCAGCTAGGATTCATACAATCAGACTTAGCCAGGTAGTTTAGCACAATTGTCAGCAATAAAATGACAGCATTTTATCTTGCTGTCAAGATAAAATGGATCAGATGAATTATCTGTCTCCCTCCTCAAGTTAGATGACTAATTTTTACTTCAAGCTCAAGTGAGAGGGATCTTTTGGTGCTGAGGCTGAGGCTGAGGCTCTCTCTAGCTTCTACCCTCACTGTCAGGATTTATCTTCAAGTCTCTAGAATTCAAAAGCAATAGTCCAATTCTTAATGGCACAGATCCAGTTAACACTGGTTCCACCCTTTTGCTGCTCCATGAGTATCAGCAAAGCTCCGACAGTGTTTTGCTCCAAGCAGCTCTGTTGAGGAAAGGAGATAGTGGAGCTTTTAGCTTGAAGGCTAAACCTTTTCAGAGCTGGGGACCACAGTAATGATCCTTATCTAAGAGACCATGGACTACCTCACTGCTTCATGTTACTGACTGATAAGTGGAGCTGAGCTGGCTGTAGTTCTGGAGGCAGATGCAAAGCGATTCTTCCAGATGGAAGCCAGAGCAAAGCAGGCAAAGTGCCATCTGGAAAGAGAGGGGCCTTGCTGTGCAGATGCATGTTACAAAAATGACAGAAATATAAAATAGGAAAAAAAATCCCTATCTGCTGAATAGGAAAGTTTGAGTATCTTGCTACTGACTCCTGCCTTTCCATAGAAGAACCAGAGCAGCACATAGCCTGGTAATACACCTGAAATTAAGAATCTGTTTCCACCTTCCTGGATTTAGCTGCTTTTTGCTTTGGTGGTGTTTTTTTTTT
>VZTY01003279.1:121172-200147 GCA_013400935.1 Turnix velox
AATTTTTTTTTTTTCCTGAGTAGCTGTTTATTTTTCAGTTTGGGATTTAGCCAGATTTTACACCCATTTGAATATTATATTATCCAAGAGCTGCTGTAAGCAGTGACAGGTTTGGGCTCTTGCCTTATACATCTCCTCACTGCAAGTGGTTTTGTGGGTGATAAGAAGGTACTGCTTATCTAAAAACTCCTTGTAATCCCTGACTTTGGATTCTCTCAGCACTGGATCCTAGGTGAAGTCAGAGGTTGATAAAACTGCGAGTTTTTGTGCAGATTAACCAATATGAAAACATACTGGAAAAGATTCAGAGGAAGGAACTTGGAAGTAAAGCCTTTTTTCAAAGTGTGCTCCTAGGCTGGAACAGAGAAGCTGAGCAGAGCAATTCAAATTTTCAGCTTCTCTAAGAAACATTATTAATTGGGGTCCAATGTCAATTGACTGAACAGTGCTTTGAATCAGACTGTTAGTGCTGGATTGACACCTGACAAACTGGAAAAAATGAGCAGCTTTGCAAATCCATTCTTTATATACTGGCAAAGATGAATAAATCAATCAGGAATAAGATGGAAACTGCAATATAGCACTGAAAATTGTCACAACACTGGCCAGATGTACATGAGTGATCAAAAAATAAACAAATCATTAAGTGAAACAGTTTCCTTCTGGTACCATTACTTATGTTAAGAATTGAAAATGTGCAGCCATTTATTTAACGATTTTAATTTTTTTTTGGTGTCTGTATCTTCCTGAATGTCTCATTTCCACATATGGGCAGCAGTCTAAGAAAGCACTGTGTCCAGTTCTGGAGCCCTCAACATATGAAGGACATTGAGCTGTTGGAATGGGTCCAGAGAAGAGCCACGAAGATGATGAGAGGGCTGGAGCAACTCCCTTATGGGGACAGGCTGAAGGAGTTGGGGTGTTCAGCCTGCAGAAGGGAAGGCTCACAGACCTCGTAGTAGCTTCTCAATACCTGAAGGAGGCCTACAGAAAGGCTGGGGTAGGACTTTTTATGTAATGGAAGGACTAGGAATAATGGATGTAATTTGGAAGAGGGGAGATTCAGGCTCAATAAAAGAAAGAAATTCTTTATGGTGGCAGTGGTGAGACTCTGGAACAGGTTGCCCAGAGAGGCTGAGGATGCTCCCTCTCTGGAGGTGTTTATGGCCAGACTGCACAAGGCACTGAGTAGTCTGGTCTAGTGGGAGGTGTCCCTGCCCATGGAAGAGGGTTTGGAACCTGATGATTTCTATAGTCCCTTCCAACCCAAACTATTCTATGATTCTATAAATTGTAGGAAATGTCCCACTGGATGAGACCAACAGCCCAATGCTCTACTCATCAGAGGCTGCAGGAACAGCTATTTAGTAGGAACACATATAATTGGTCTAATCCTCCAGCCCATTCTCTGCACATTCCCAGCACTAAATACAGCTGTTGCTGTATTTAGGGTATGCCCCTACCTACTCCTTCAAGTATTCACTCAGACACCTGCTGTGCAGATATTTTTCTTATCCCTTTGACACTGAATATCTATTGCTATTAGTGTCAGAAGTGCCCATGGCAGCCAGTTCCAGTAGTTTTCTAATTACTTTGACTTAGTGCTGAATGCCTGCATTTACTTTATTCACCCTCTTCATGAATTCTGTCTGCTCTGACTGCCTTCTCTCCAAACTGAAAACAGTTCTTAAGATGTGAACTGAATTGAAAGACATGAGAGTGGTCAACTTTTACACAGCTGCAAAATGATGCTGCCTCATCTGCTGCACAATGTTGTGGTGATTTCAACACAGACAACTCCAAAATCTCTTCCTGTTTGAAGTTGTCAATACCTGTTCTGATTTCAGCCTTACGCAGGTACAGTTTATGTTCTTTTCTCTAAGATGTATCACTTAAAATTCATCTAAGTTTTTCTGCCAGTTTTGTGCCCGCCATTTGGTTTTGTGACTTCCTCTGAATCTGCATGATTTTAGTGTGTTTGCCAGCTGCCAGAAAGCCTGTCTCAGTTGGAGGAGGGAGCCTTCTGATGCACAGATTTCCATGAACTCAACCATAATACAGCAGGACACAGGGGCAAAATTCTGTGCTGGACCCACCTAACTATCTCTGCCTTCAGGAAAAGCTGTGAGACATGTTTCTAAGATTCCTATGCCATGTAGAACTCTGCCTAATTTTTCACATATCAGAAATCCCAAGGAAAGAATTCATTTAATATCTCTACACCTTCCTAAACTAAAAGCATTAGCTACAACTTGCTTAGGTTACTCAAAGCCCTCAATTTTCTCTCATACATGCAGATTTCACCGAGTTGGAAGATTTCTCCAAGCGCTGCAAGGGGTCGTCATTTCAGCAACACGCTGTATAAACCATCATCTTCAAAGCTGACATCTTTCTAAGAAAAGCCTAGCACATCAGTACTGCTGCCCCAAGGCAGGCAGAAAATTTCTTTTGCAAATGCAGCAAATTAAAACCAGTGTGCATTTGTAACATGAGATAGTGCCTGGAAAGGAGGTACCTGGCATTGACAGCAGGCAATGAAGATGTTCAGTTCAGTGGGAAAACGGGATGCTGATCAGAAATGTATCACGAGCTCCCTATGTGTGCTCTGAAGCATCTGTATTGAATCACCACTTTGCTTTTTTTCCTCTGATACAAATGAAATGGCCAGTGGGAAGCTGATATTTAGTGATAAAAATGAATCCTTCTATTTAGTTCATACGGCAGCAGGTGGTGTTTAGTCCAGCCTGTGTTTTGAGAGGAAACACAAACTCTCTGACTGGGAGTTTGTACTCAGCTTCAGCTTCCATGTTTGTGAACATCTGCTTAAAGCAGTATTTTGAGACCCACAGCTCCTTTTCAACACAGAGGGAAAAAAGTACCAGAACATTGGTTTTCTCTGCTTACCCAAAACAACCTTGAATTAATTACTGTCTATGGGGTTAAGATTCAAAACAAAGCAGAAAGATAAAAATACGTGCAAATACATTGCCTGGTGGCTTGCCTGAACTGCAGCTGTTCCCTCACCTTGTGACCAATAGCATCTTATTGACACTTCATTAAATAATACTTTCTTCTGTTTTCATCTAATTTTTCATCAATACACAACATTATCTTTCATTGCTTGCTGTCTAATCACACACTGGTTCTGTCACATCTCGCCCCTTCACAGAACAAGTAGTTAATTAAAATCTATATTCCATCAACAATCATTACAGTTCTACCAGTTCTCCTTCCAAAATCCCCCTAGTGATGCTGTGAAAATTACTTTCTGAGAATCATTTATTGGGCTATTTGGTTTGTAAGCTCTTTCTTAGTGAAGAATATACATAACTTTCTAATGATAGATCTTAAAAATGTTTGTCATATCGTGTCAACTGCTTCAAGGCATGAGCTGGTGCATAGTCTAAAAATATCTGTTTGAAGATGATTGGACTGGCCTAAAGCCAGGCTGGAATCAAGGAGGAATAAATGTGACTTAAATTAACTTTTACACACTGGTGTCCTAAACTCTGACCGAAGGCTGGATGAAGATAATTCGAAGGATACAGCTGTGTATAAAAAGACAAAGAATGACAAAACAGTGAAGCTTCTACTCCTGATCCCCTGTTGTTTTCAACACTGATTACAGGAGCACATTGGCCACAATTTAGTCATCAAAGAGTCTGTAAAACAAACATGGAAAGTCACCGAGGAAATCCATGGAAGGTTGTTTCTCCAAGAGTAAGCGAAGGAGGTGGAGAGGGAACTGCCTACCTCCTTCCCATACTGCAGGAAGCAGTTTGGAGGTGGAGAGGGATCTCTTACCCAAAATGAAGCTATGTACAACATCTTTTAAAGAAATTGAAGCCTTCTTTAAAGATAGTACAGCATGTTCCTCAGCTAATTGGACAACTGAGTCACGCGAAATCATTGAATCACCACAGTGATAACTAACGTATCATTTGGGAAAAAATCAGCTGCTTAAGATGGACCATCCGTGCCCCTTAAATAGATACTTGGAGATTTGGAAATCTCCATGAATAGTAGTTCTAATGAATGAAATGCCAAATGTGTGGCTGGCTTTGACATTTCCAAGCATAGCCTCTCTCCCAGGCCATCATTTTGCACCCACACTTGTCTGACAACTTGCTGAAGAAATGCATCCAAACAGACAATGAAATGCTGGGGCGATTTATGCAGGAGGGAAGTAAACAAAATATCACTGAGAATAAAACCTTTTCCAATGTAGCTATAAAAAGTACTCTCAGGCAGTTCCAAGTGCTGGAAAATTGCTATTCTCACTGACGCTTGGCTCATTTCAATTCACGCTTTTGGGATATTTCTTAATGAGGTTTGACCAGACTTTGATTTAAACATCTGCAGGCTCCACATGAATTGCTACTCAGCATTTGGTGCTGTTCATGTTAGGACAGTTCATAGCCAGGGCACAGACAGTGATTTATTTAGAAATCTGCAGAGAATAAAGGCATTCAGTAAATCGGTTGGACAGAGACTGTGAAAGCGTCAAGTTCTCTGTCCTGTTCTATTGCTCCATTTTCATAAATAACGATTTGCACTTATTGCAGCTAGAAATTGCGTTGCCTGAGAAGTTCTCCATACTTTAATTTTCACTTGGACTCAGTGTCTTATCTCCTTTCAAATAAATCACTACTTCTCAGTGATAATATTTGTATTTTCTCTCATCTTTTCCCTTCATCCCACATTACCTCTCTCTTAAAACGAAAAAAAAACACAAGAAGGGAATGCAAATGGTGATTTGCCCCATTTTACCCAGAGAGTATGTTGAGAAACCATGCACAAAATCTGTGCTGTGCTGTTCAAACAAATGACACATTGAGCTGAGCATGGGAGGAATATTGAAGATGATGTGCAAACTGTAAACAGCCCACCTTCTTTGAGATGAAATGGATTATTTCAACACAAGACATAATTAAAGGCAATTTCTTTGACCCTTTTGTGGTCTAATCTATGCTTACTTGGGAAAACGGGATTAGTTTTTAGCAACTCTGCCTTTTCTACTTACGGATATACATATATATGCTCTAAATTCTTTTTTGACGCCCAGGGAGGTTGTAATTCACAGATCCAGATTTTTCCTTGTGATACAGAATGACATGCTAGTTTGAACAGATCTCCTGTTTCGAATGAAAAGATTAAAATATGGAGAGTAATGTCTTGCACTTGTGAAATGTCATTCCTGATGAATGTACTGATTTCTCCATTGTGTGAGTAGTTGGTAACACTCCACATAAAACTGTTTGAAATGTTTCAAAGCTGTTTTTTGCAGAAAATGCCACCTTTATAGATTAGCTTCATTCAGCCAAGGCAAGTGAATTTGTTTAGAATATGAGCATACCCAAAGCACTTTCCTGGTCAAAGTGTAATTGCTTTGTTTTGAAAGTGCCCAATGATCCAAAAATTGGGTTAATAGTTTTCAAAGCCTGCGGATCTTTAAGTGCTGACAGAGCAAAATTTAAGAGTGGACAGAAGGTTTTTTTTCATGGTCACCCTTCTCAGACTTTCTGAAAACCGGCGATAAGACAATCATGGGTAAGGGCTAATGATGTGGGGAGTTTTCCATTTAGAGAAGTGTGACACAGGAAAGCACAACAGAGATATTTGAACTAGATGTGTTTTAGGTAACCAAAACCTTCTCAACTGCTTTTTACTCTGAGGCACCAGAATATTGTAGGAGCCATATTTTATTTTATTATTATTGTAAAGTTTCCTAGATGCTGTTAATTGTGTCTGTGTTCCAGTCTAGACAGGACTGCGTTGCTTGTACATATCTCTGCTTGAGAGTGATCAGCTGGGCACTTCTTTTTTGCAAACTCCACAGGGAAGAGATCTGGGATTCCCAGGGATGCTCAAGACTTGTCTTGTCAGCTACCTTTGAAATATGATTATTGGAAGGAGCAGGTGATGGTGTCAGAACCCAACCATGCTGAGACAAGAGAATGATGGAGGGCCAGTTGCCTTTGTAATAATCTTGAGAGAGGAGGAATTCCTGTTGGTAAAGACGGAATTAAGTGCACCACCCCTCTCCTTGGGTGATGCCTTTAGCCACTGGTATTGTGAAGGGCAGCATTACTGTCACCTCACCTTCTCATTCTCCAGAGATTGCATTTTTGTCAGTCATCCTTGCCAGCTCTATGAAAGGAAGAAAATTACCTCAGATGAATCCCTGAATTTTTGAACCACAGTTTCCCTGTACTCCATGCAGGGACCTTATGTGCCCATTACTCACAGGCTGCCCAACATTTTGTAGCAAAGCACATATATATTTACTGGATCTGGCCTAAAAGGTTTCCAAGATCATACTGCATATCAGCAGAGGAAACAGGACAAAAAAATATTGAATACAGATTGCTATTAATAACAACATCAAAGTAGCAAAAATCTTGCAGGAGTGCTGTGAGCATAGGGAAGCACCTTTTGTCCTTAGTTTCCTCCATCCTCTCTCCTGTGCTGTCTGTACAGGGGGAGAATAGGCAAAAGCAGGGTGGTGTTGGTCCTCCTGGTCTTTGCCATGGAGAAGTCACCAGGTTTTCAGCAGTGGGAGTAATGCATCCTCACGATGTCTTCTGACTCCAGGCTGGAAAGGAACCATCTGCTTGTTATAGCACACACTGAGCCCGTGCTGTTGGCAATCTTCTGAGCTCTGATGAAGCCAGTTAAGCTTTGCTCTGGGGACTGCGTACAGGGGGGTGTGAAGATAATTCTCATATTGAAAGCTGGTAAAAGCAAGTCCAGAGAAGATATGGGAAACAAACGTATTAAAAATGGGCCTACAGAATCTAAGAGAGTAGTGTGTGGAGTGGCATAGGAGAAAAGATAAACTTAATATGTCATACAGTGCATGAAGGCTCTAGGGAGGAAGCACGTTAAAAAGATGCTAAGTGAGAGCATGTACTGTGCAGAAGAGTTGGGGGGAGGAAGGGAGATGAAGCTTCAGAACATAGTGGGTGGTAAAGCTGATCCCAGCAGAGTGAGGACAGGCAAATTCATCTCAAGAGATGGGCACAGCAGCAGTGACAAACCTCAGTTTCACAAAATGTTGCTTGTTTCTGTGTGCATGTGTGTATGTAAATAACAACATTGCAATTTCAATCAAGAAAATCATACCCTATCTTCATATGGCAGAAATTACAGAAACGGGGGTGTAAGTGTCATCTGCACTGAGTGCTGAGATTTCAGTATCAGTGACAGGTGATTTCTTACACCCTACAAATAAAACAAGCACTTAGCCTGTTTGCATTAGGCTCTGTTTTTTGGGTTTTTTTTTTTCCCGGCTGGATTGCTCTACAGTCAATCATGGCACACACTGAGACACTAATAGCTAACCACTGAGGTGGCTCTGCAGTAGAGAAACATTGGCCTCTGGTACTTCTGTTAAGTAGAACTGGCATTACATTAATGCCAAAATGAAAATGCTGAAAACAGACCCTCTTTACTGACAATTTCCCATTTAACAGAATCACTCTTTGAGAAGACGCTAGCACTAAAAGCTTTCAGGGTAAAATTAAAAGAGGAAAAGATCACAGCATGAGAAGTTGACCTCAATGCAGAGTCAGCCTATCAGGTAAGTGCAGGAAGACCTGAGGTCTTTTGATCATGCTCCAAATTGTTAGATGCAAAAGACTTCTGGTTGAGATGTCACACATACTTGTTAACCCAGTGCTATGTGCAACCAAATACATTCTGACTCAGATAAGCTTAAAAAGCCATCCCAGCTGGGCATATTAGGGAACTAGCACTGACTGTGCCTGAGTAAGTTTAGGAGAGTAAGCCTTTATACAAACATACATGCATGCACACAACACATGTAAAATGCAACTCATACATATTATATATGCAAAATGCAGTTTATTATTTCCAAGTAGATTTTAAAATCAGAAAAGCAAATATTTGAGTACACTTTCTGCAATTTCATTGCCAATGAGTAGTGGCAGTGGATTAAGCTTTTGAAGGCAGCAGAAATCTGGTGATCTGGGAAGCTGGGTTGTCTGCATGTTACCCTCCAGCTTGTGGATGCAGTGCCAGTGACACAATGTCACTAGCAGTGGTGTACAGCTGCAGCACTAGAGATGATTTGCACCAGGATGATAATTTGATTTGCACCAAAAGGTCATGGAGAAGCTGGGTCTGCCCACATCTGCCCATATAGATATGCCAATAGATGGCAGGCACATGCTATTAGCAAGTACCAATGCCAATATTCACATATGGCACTACACTTAAGTACCCCAAAACAGTCACTGTTGTAAATCTTTATGATAGGGAGGATTTGATTTTTGCTCTGCTGCAAAGCAAAGAGTACAGAGCAAAGTTTTGGAGATGGCAGAGTCCTGTAGAGCTGCAGAGTTAGGAATGGAAGAAACAAGAAGCAGAACATGCAGAAGATGCATGAGGTGCAGGCAGGTGAGATGGGCTGTAGAGGGGAAACAGTAGGTGGCATGAACATGTCTGATGTAAAAGGTCATATTCAGACTGTAGAAAGACCTCAGACCGGTTAGTGATCAGTGTTTGTAAATCTGACAAGAATTAAAATGAAGTGGCAAAGAGATGCACCATATGCAGTGTGCTTAGGGAAGCTGACCTAAAAATCAGGTTTGGTGTATGCAGTGCATGTAGATATGTGTATTTCTCAGTTACACTAAGGAGTTCAGACCTTGACATTTTTATGGTTGTCTTTTTGATAAAAAGGCTTCTTCTTGAATACTGATGGTTTGCAATTAACAACACTGAAGATTGTGCCCCTAAATAGGGTGATCTCACAGTTGTAGTGATTTAGTTTCAAATTTTGAATTATATTATAACTAAGTTAACATTTTAACAATTAACAAGGCAGGTCTGAAGAGCAGGCTTATCTACACTATACAACTAAATACCTGCCTAAGTGCTGGATTCAAGGAGTATCTTTGGCTTTACTAAATGTTTCTCAAGATCTTAAGGAACATGAAAGGTCAGAAGAAAAGTTGAGTAAACTGACACTCTTCAAAATTTATCTTCTCATCTTGTTCAAAAACTGTGCTTTTTTTCTATGGAATCTTTACTTAATATTTCAATTTAACCTCACAGTAATAAAGATGATGGAGAACAGAAATGCTAAAATGTAAGGTGAAAAGCATCAGATTTTTAATTAGTCATCTGTCTGCTTATTATCTACAGATTACAGACTCTCTTGTGAACACAGGTATATGAGGAGATCAAGAGATTTGAGCACTTGTGATGTGAGTTAACAGAAAATCTGAGCTCTGTTTTGAACTCTGTTATTGAGCTGCTGCTTGATCTTAGACAAGCAGCATAAGACAAAATCTTATTCCACGTTTCTCTGACATTGTTGGGTGTTGGTTTTTTTTTTTTTTTCCTATTCTTCTGGCTCATCTTGCTATTTTGAAGATTTCCCTGAACATTTTTTTCCTTGCGTGAGTGGTTGGTGCTGAGCAGTGTGAATGCCTGGTCATAAGGACAGGGCTAAAAATAGTGCCTAACTCTTCAAAGTCTGAGTGTCTCCGAGGGCAGCTTCAGGCCAGAACTGGACTTGGCACTGAGGGAAAATGCAGAGGGCTCATCATTCCCAGCTCAAGTCTCCATCACAGGGACAGGAGCGGTGCACATGAGAGCACAACTGTCAAACAGGGAATTTCATCATTGCCAGGGACAAGGGAAACACAAGGCAAAACCAAGTGCTCAAACATTTGATTTCAGAGCGAACATCTTAAAACACTTTTGTCACATAAAAGTCTTGAGGCCTCTAACAACTGCAGATTTCATTGTACAAACACACCTCAGCCTTAGAGCAATTGCCTGCACTGCCAAAAGGAATCAATGCCATGAAAGTCAGCCCGGGATACCTGCAGGACAGTCATGCTCCTTACCCCACCCACAGTGGAAATGCATGAGACATCTACAGGCTTGCACATCCAGCTAATAAACTGTCACCTGCTGGCTGACCCCAGTGTTACTGGCACACCCAAAGCCCATGTCAAATGTGAGGCAATTTGACTTGGTTCAGCTACAAAAGATGGATAAACTTCAATCACATTGCTGTAGCTGTGAGTAAATAACTTGCACATAAATAACTCCAGTGACTGACCTCAAGCACAGTGATTTGCTAAGCTGCCAAAACTTCAGTGTGCCTGTGTGCCAAATACAGCTTATTTGTACAAGTTCGGGCTGAGGTTTACAAAGACAGGTGCTGCAACTTTATTTCTGCAGCAGTAACATAAATGACCCTTTTTCTAAGGAATGCTAAGGCTGTTACTTGCAGTTTTACCTCAAAACCAAATGACAAGGTAAAGTTGCAGCAGGAGCAGTTTAGGAGTTTGTGTTTTTCAAATCAGGCCAATATTCTTTATAAATACACTGGATTGTACTGTGCCTGTACAATCTCATATTTTCCTAAAATTGAGGCGCTGAGAGGCAGCACTAGTTTTTAACATAGCCTTCCTTTTCAAATATCTCGCTCTAACACAAACACATGCCAGAGGAAATTGAATATTGGAAGCCATAAATAAGGTTATGGGATCAAAAAGTCAATAAAGTGCACTGCAGATGCCACTTAAAAGAACAATTTTTTTCAGCCTGAATTCCACTGCACTTCAGACATTTTTTAGGTAGTTCACACAGGTCAGTCTCTATTGAGTACTGAAGTTACAGCTTCAAAAAAAAAATCTTGTGTGAATGGATCACCAGGACCATAGTTTCTGCACTTGCATCAGAAATGGCATTTTCTTTTTGTGAAAGAAATTTTTCCTGGTGACCCAAGCTTGTACTGCTGAGACATGCTTTTCCTTATTGCCATGGCTAATAAAGGCTGGATTATTCTCCCAACTTCCGAAGGAAACCTCATTATTACTGGGCAGCTATTACTGACAGACAGTTTACATCCAATTTGATTGATTATGCAATTGTCCTGGTTATGACATAAATGCAGCATCAACTGTAGACACACAGCTACAGGAAACACATAGTGGGAGGCAAAGGAAGAGTAATCACTTCTTCACAGAGAAAAATTAAATCTGGTTCAAACCCCAACTTCATGGAATTTTTTGGTTCAAACCTCAGACTGTATTTTAGCAGAGTTTTAGCCTTTCTGATTTTCTCCCTGCACACCCTTACATTGTCTTTATAGCTTTTCTGAGTGTCATGCCCCACTTTCCAAAGGCCTCAGACTCTCCTTTTTTCCACAAGTTTTGACCATATTTCTCAGTTCAGCCATGCCAGCCTTTCCTCCAACATCTTATTTTATGGCACACGGGGATAATCTGCTGCTGGGTGTTCATTACTTTCTTCTTAAAAAACTTCAGCATTCTTGGACTCCTTTGCCCTTTAGGACTCCCTCCAAAGGCACTCTGTATGTCAGGTTTTTGAAAAGTCCAAAGTCTGCACTCCAAAAGCCCAAGTTGGAAGTTCTGCTGGCAACCTCTCCTTCTGCTCTGACAACTGTAAACTCTGTAATGGATGTAAATTGGAGGAAGGGAGATATAAGAAAGAAATTCCTTATGGTGAGGGTAGTGAATCACTGGAACAGGTTGCCCAGAGAGGTTGTGGAGCCTGATCTAGTGGGAGGTGTTCCTGCCTATGGCAGGGGTTGGAACTCGATGATCTTCCCTTCCAACCCAAACTATTCTATGATTCTATGATTCCATTTTCCAGTCAGACATCAGGAAGAATAAGTGACTTTCAGGATGATGCCAAAGCTTCCACGGTCCTCTCTGCTGTGTGAGAGAGCTGCAGGTTGTTAAGTAGCCAAACCAGGTGTTGGAGAAATTGAAAACTTTGGAATGCAGCTTGGTCAGGAAGCCCTGGTGAGGTCTGCTGACTTTTAACAGGATAAGACAAAACACAAAGATGGAACACAAAGACAAGATCAACAGAATACCAAGGCCCAGCTCCTAATCAAGAATAAACAAGATAACAGGATGCTGCAGTTGTGCCTCTTAATCCATGGCCACAGAAACTTGAGGTATCAGCAGAATCATCCCCAAAAGTGACAAGTTCAACCCTGAGGAAGACTGTGTTTCAACACAAGATGGCGGTGCGACCCCCAAATGACCGCGGGCCCATTTCTTCAGGACTAAGTGAAACTGTGCAAAGCGGGCAGATCCAAATTAACATACGAAGTGAGAACCTGTATCAGCATAGATAAGTGTTTCATGAATATGTATGTATCTTGTGATAAATGCTGGCGATTCTGGGGCCTGGGTGCACACATATGGAGGAGCTATCCCCCATGTTATCCAGCGCTGCAATAAAGAAATCCCTGCTCAATAGCACTGCTTATTGAGTTTGACTTTTTTCTATGATTCAGAGAGAAGCTCAAAAGGACAGCACAATTAGTTGCCAACTGGCCTCTGCCTACTCAAGCACCACGTGTAGGTCTGAGCCATGTAGCAGCACCCCAAAAATCAGCTCGTTTGGGGATTCCTGCCCATTCCTCAGCTTGAGTTTGCAGGATGTTTCAGTAGGCCGCATGGTAGAGACCATGTTCTCCGTGGTCACATCAACTCTGAAGTAAACAGCCCACTCCAGTGGCTGGCTGTTACGCTGGGTTATTTACGAAGACTTCAACAGCTGGACTCTTGCTACGTTCTCAGTGATTTTCGAGCAATGGAGGTGGTGTGGGTTTGGAAATGAAGACTGCTCACAGAATAGTCCAGCTACCTCAGCAGCCTGGCCATGCGGCCTGTCACAGAGCCCTTGTCGGCTCGCTCTCGTTCTTAACCAAAACCACTCTTAGTCCTCGTCCTGTGTCCTCAGCAACGACCCTCTCAGAAGTCAGTTCTTTAAGCCTTCCCCTGGCTCCATAGAGCTGGCTGGCTCCAAGCAGAAGGCATGGCTGGGGGAAGGCACGGGCGCTGAGAGGGGCTGCGGCGGAGCCCGGGCTCCGGGAGGCCGCCCAGAGTCTGCGAGGACGACGCGGCGGTGTGCTCTGCAACAGCCTATGTGTCCTCCCGCTGCGGCCGGGCCGCCCACCTCTGCCTCCGCCTCCTCCTCCAAGTGGTCAGTCACCGCGCGCGGGAACGTTTTGGGCGTCGACCGGCTCTCCTTGAGCTACCTCAGCGCCAAAAGGCGGCCGCAGTCACCGGCGAGCAGCGCCGTGAGCACTGTCGGGTCGCGGTGATGGCCCCATATCCCCGAGGCCGGCGGTTCACGAGTCTGCAACAGTCGGTGTCACCGGGCAGGTGACAGTCCCCGTGTCCCAGAGAGAGCACGACAGCCTCTCACCGCGCAGTGGAGGGGCCAAACTCCACATCAGCTCCTCTTCACCGGCCCCGAGGACATGTTGCTTTGGCACACGCCATCTCTTTGTCTCTTGTGTCCCATTTCACTGCATCCCTGAGGATGGGGCATGGAGTCCCCATGTGGAACTTGGGGTCTGCAGTGTCCCTGCACTCCCACGGGGTGTCACACCACAGGGTTTTGTTAATATTATTTGAGTAGGACCCAATGAGAGTCAGTCAGGTCTCTCCAGGCTCCAGAATTTTAAACAGAAGAAAAAAACAAGTTGTTGCTGAAGCAACAGTGACCGACAGCAAGGAGTGAGATTTCAGTGTCTTATCACACTTTATTGGTGCTTTAGGACAGATTGATTGGCAAAAAGAACGTTGGGTGAATGTGACATTGGCTGGAGATAAGAAATAATACTGTGAGGGTAGTGAGACACTGGAACAGGTTGCCCAGAGAGGTTCTGTATGCCTCCTCCCTGGACTGGAGGTGTTTAAGGCCAGGCTGCATTGAGTGGATACTGTTCCTGCCCATGTCAAGGAGGTTGGAACATACAATGGTTTCCAGCCCAAACCATTCTATCATTCTGTGATTCCTAATCTTGCAGCCGAGTCACTGGAGCAGGACATTGCATTCCAGTAGAAGATTCCAGCTCAGAAGAAGATTCTGGTCCTCATGCATCTCATGATAGGACCCAAATTGAGATAACTCCCAACTCAATTGCTGAGAAAAACAAAAATAATCACAGCCATGACCTGCAGGAAAGGGAAGAGGTCTATTTTAGGGGTGGACAGGAGAAAGATGCTTATTGAAGGTGTGAATATTCTGCTGATCCTGGTCTGTCTCATTATATGGCTGAGACTGAGGTATCTCTCGAGGAACAGAGATAGTGTCTGCTGTGACTAGCAGGAAAGGGAAGAGGTCTTTTAGGATGGTCCTAGAGCTTCCAAAGCCATCCTCCATGCACTTGCACTGCAGTTGCAGTGGAAGGTGGGAGGTGCTGGTCAGCATCTCCTGCAGGGCTGTCAGACGCAGAAGATATGGTAGGAGGGAGGCCTGACGGGCACAAGGCGGTGGTAGAGGATATATTCTACCTTTTCACTGCACCCATGAGGGAAACAGCCCACACCAAAGACTGGCTGCAGGTGTAGGTTGAAGTTACACAGGGAAAACAGTTGGCAGGCATTGAGAAGGTTATCCACAAGCTCCTCTACTACCTTGCACACCTCATGCTGACAAATCAGAGTCTCTACTTATGAAGGCAGAAAAGGGGACAGGGCCACATAGTGAACTTACACCACTGTAAGGCAGTGTTACTTAATAAAACCCTCAACAGCAGGATTGCCCCTATATTCTCAGAGACAATTTGGGGCAGTTGATGTGGTATAGGTTTGGAATTGAAGACTGCTCACAGAATAGTCCAACTACCTCTACAGCCTGGTCATGTGGCCTGTAACAGACCCTCACCTCTGTAGGCTCTCCCTCGTATTTATCCATAGATGCCCTTATTGCTGTCCCTGTCCTGTCTACTCACCAATGCCCCTCCCAGAGACCAGTTCTCAAGGCCTTCCCCTGGCTCTGGAAAGCTAGGGCAAAGCCCTTTTATTTGCTTCTTTTTGGCATGACCCCCTATTCTTGCAGACCTTCCTGCAACGCAGATGTGCACGAGTCTGTAACCCCACGCCATATCCCAGTGTTCTCCAGTATAAATAGACATGCTAACTCATGACAATAAATTAGACCAGGGTTTTTTAATTAGAGTCTTCATTAACATAGAAAATGTTCATCTATTGTGGGTGAAAAACAAATGTGTGGAAGAACAAGTGTCTTTTAGGATGATGCCCAAGCTTCCAAGGACCTCTTTCCTCTGTGTGCAATCCACAAGTTGTTAATTAGCCAAACCACCTGCTGATTACTGGAGAAGCTCAAAAGGACAGCACAAGTGGTGCTGCCAACTGGGTTGATGGCACAGCTGGCCTCTGCCTACTCAAGCATCAGGAAGAAGTCTGAGCCATCTAGCAGCGCCCCAAAAACCAGCTCGATGTTCAGGGATTCCTGCCCATTCTTCAGCTTGAGTTTGCAGGACGTTTTAGTAGGCTGCAGGGTCAGTTGGCAGTGGTAGGACAGAGGCAAAAGCCACCAAGCATCTTTCAGGAGCCTCTCAAGCCAGCAGACAGTTTTCTGGATTTCTAGGTAGGAGTCAGAACAAAGGGTGTCTAGGAGGCTTGGGGACTGTGTCTTCAGCTCATCCTCACTGTGGTGGAGGAAGCAGAGTACATCCCCCATCAACTCCTCTCTTATGCACATGCACTGCAGTTGAACACGGAGGCGGCAGGTGCCGGTCAGTGTCTTCTGTGGGGTGGTTGGCTGCAAGCAGAAGGCATGGCCGGGGGGAGGCTTGAGGGGCACAAGCAGGCGGTAAATGACATTTTCCCCAAAGTCACTGCAGCCATGATGGAAACAGCCCACCCCAACGGCTGGCTGCAAGCGCAGGCTGAAGTTGCTCTGGGAAAAATTCTGGCAAGTGTTGATAAGTTCATCCACCAGCTCCTCTACAACCTTGCACTTCTCGTGCAGGTACTGTCCTGGCCACTGGCTGTAAAAGGCTGCACTTGTGCTGGGTGATGAGGTGTCATGTGAATCATCATTGCTGTCTTCTGACTCCTCTGTGTCGTGTTCCTCTTCCACCTCCTCCTCCTCAAAGCAGATCACAGGTTCTGTATTAAGGCCTCTTATCTTGTGGCAGAGGTAGAGGAGCAGGGCTCCAAGAGTAAGTGCAGAGGCCAGGAGCAGGGCATTCCACTCCACCATGTTCTTCCAATGTTGGTCTGTCTCAGGACATGGATGAAGTTACCACTCAACTCAGCTTCCAAGAGGACAGAGACAATGTCAGGAAAGGGAAAAGGTCTCAGTGGGGCTGGACAGAAGCAAGCTGTTTGTTGCGGGTGTGGGGTGGGATCTGCAGGGAGCTGAGGAAAGGCAGAAGAAATGTTGAGGGAGCTGAGAGTTGCCTGTCCAGAGCAGTGGCAGTGTGCTCTGCTCAAGTTTCTCCCCCGAGCAACTGAGCCCTCTGTTCAGACTGAGAACCCACCCCAGGGTCTGCCATTCCCCTCCCAGCCCTTGTCCAGCTCAGCCTCCCCAGTGTGTGCACTCTCACCACTAGCCCAAGCCCCACTGTCCCAGCCCTCCCCTCTGTTGTCCTTTGAACTACTCCAGGTGTGGTGACACCTCCTTGGTGATGTCAGAGGTGATGTCAGGCATCGGATCTGCATTGCCATTGTTGAGGCACTCATTGCAGGAAGGTGCCCAAAGGAACATCTTGCTTATGCACTGAGAAGGACTAGTGGGTTATGGGGCAATTGGAGGCTGTATTGTTCATGGAGATTGTGAAATGAAAGAGTTTTCATATAGAATTTAGGCATGTTGTTTTCAGAACTGTGACCTTTGACAGTACTGTAGGGCTCACCCTGGGCTCTTTAGGATTTTGGTTTAGAGTCCCTTTTTGCTTTTTATCACCATTAACCCTTGTACTCTTGCAGATCTACCTGCTCTGTGGCTGTGCATGGGAGTGTAACCCTATGCCAAATCCTAGGGTTCTCAGCAGAATAGATGTGCTGATTGTCAGTTCCACTGACAAGTGCAACAGCTATAGCCACAAGAGCTTAACTGTTAGAAAAAGAATGTGCTTTTGAGTTTCTGTTTCTGGTGGTTTTAACTGAGAAGTGTAATTGAAAGAAGGAAGAATCACTGCTTTCTTCCTCTTGTTCTTACTGAAAATGGTGAAGCACAGAATAAGAGTGAGATGAAATTAATGTCATAGTAGCTAGTGATCATTTGGAACAATTGTATAATGTCCCAGCTAAGATAAAGAAAAAAATATCAGACTGCAGAAATACACCCATGTTTAACGAAAGAACCAAGGGATTAAAGGCTGACATTGATCTCATTTGCCCAAGATTTAAATTGAGAATCTGATAGATATCAGTGTATTAAATTGCATTTACTGTGGCAGAGAATAATATTAAGTCATAAAATCTGAGGTCTGACATTGTGCTAAAAGAGCAAAACTTGAAGCTCTCCAATATTCTGCAACATGTTGGTCTTTCAGTTTAATTTTGACATGTTATTCAGTTACTTGGTGCCTCAGTTTTCAGCTGGACCTGACACTTTCATGGGCTCTTTGTGCAGTCATGATACTATAGTTTTTGCTCCACATGCTAGTTAAATGGAAGCATTTAAAATTCTTTTTTCTCACTTGAGGTAAGAGCACATAGTACTTCCTGGAGGGCTCCGCTATCTCCACTCATCTCCTGAAATAACATGGAGTTGTTCACTGGCATTTCCAGTCTAAACAGTGAAAATCAATCGTTGAATTTAGCTACAACATAGTCAGTAAACAGACATTCTGATCCAATTTCAAGGTCAGTGCACATCAAGCTTAATTAAAATGGTGTGGTATGTTAACCATTGTTATTGAACTGAAATATTCAAGAGGACTTTACCATGCACTGGAGCAAGAACAGGAAGAAGCTGCTTTATTTATGCTTTGAAATTCATGAGGAAAGACTAAGAAGACCTAGAGACCTCTTATTATTGCTTCCATTTTTATTACTCCCGAGTTATTAGAAACAGCTCACCCAGGGAACTTCTTGAATAGGTGAAATTGGGTAAAACCAGCACTGTCACAGAAGGTAGGGTCTACTTTTCTCCAGCACCTGGCCTGCTGTGCCCTCCAACGCATTGCCTTCTGCAAATGTGAGACTCTGTGCTGAGCCTTATAGGGAACCTGGCCTAAGCTAAACCAAAATGAGAACATAAATCCTACACTTCATGTTGAGTGTATAATTGCTTGAATTTTCTTCAAAACATCAAGATTAGTTTTCATCTCTTGCACTTTTTAAAGCCATGTAAAATCATTAAATGTCCTAAAAAATTCTTATTTTCATTGGTGAAAGAGAGAACAACATCTGCAGCCATTGTGCTGTTGAATTACAGGAGAATTAAGAATTTTTTTAGATACTCTACAAAATGACCACCTGAAGCTCATAAAAAACGAAGTACCAGGAAGGTATAAATTAAGGTGAAAGACACAGTGGGAGTTGATTCTTTTCTCCCGCCTCCTTTGTTACACCTACTGAATGCAACACTAATATGAATCTCACTACTTTCCCCTTGCTCCCACTGCCTTCAGCAAGATCTGAGTTTGGCCTATTATCTGACTCACTTGGATTGGATGTGATATGACATCATTTAAGTAATTGTTTGGCCCAATGGGACTCACTTTTCCCACCCACTGGCTTTGTACGCAAGTGCAGAATTAAACACGCTGTGTTGACTTTCCCCTGTATCAGCACGTCAGAAAACACTTAGAGGGCAACGGTATTCCTTTTCTTAATAAGAATATGAGCAACTCTTCCTTTGTGAAATACTCATTGAAATTTTGCCTATAAATATTCATAAGTGTTAACAAATAAATCTTATCCTTACAGTACAACAGTGACACAGAGCTATGTTGGATTACAAACCACTGCTGTTATGACATGCTCCAAATAAGATTTATTGCAGAAGTCTTGAACACAGATCATGCCAGTAAGATGTCTCCTTTAGACACATCAACTGCTGTTGGTGGCATAATAGCACTACCATGTTTTAATAATTGAACTACTCCCTGTGTAAGCCCTTGAACTATGTTTACTTCCTCAGTGTTTATGCTGTGATGTATCACACATTCTTTACAGCAGACAAAATGCTTATAATGACATTCCTAATGCTGGAAACCAGGGCATTTGTGCCTGTTGAGGATTCAAAAGTGTCTCCATTTCCCATAGAATTTAGTACTATGACAGACTTTCACTGAAAATAAGTTTTCCATTTTAAGTGGTAGCTGCATGAGATGGCAGCTGAAACTATGAATAGTTCATAGTTTATTTTCCTTGCTCTTTTTAACCTAAAATAAAGTAACTAGATTATGACATTTCTTTCTGAGTCTCTCTCTCAGCTGATTTCTGGGCTGGCTGTTAACCAAGCCCAGCCCCAGTTTGCTGCCCTTCATTCAGGGGATTTTCTTGGGCCCTTGGTTTGGCCAGTGTCTCCCCTGCCTCTGCTGGGTCAGATGCAAACATTATCCTCTTTCTACCTTTGTATCATAGAATCATAGGAAGAGACCTTCAAAGGTCATCTAGTCCAACTCCCTGCAGTAAACAGGTTGCTCAGAGCCTCATCAAACCTGGACTTGAATGTCTCTAGGGATGGGGCCTCCACCACCTCTCTGGGCAGCCTGTTCCAGTGCCTCACCACCCTCATGGTGAAGAACTTTTTCCTAATGTCTAACCTAGCCCTCCCCTGCTCTAGTTTAAAACCATTGCCCCTTGTCCTATCACTACAGACCCTGGGCTAAACAGCTCAACAGCTTTGCTGTAGTTCCTTCAGGTACTGGGAGGCCACTATGAAGTCTTCCACAGCCTTCTCTAGGCTGAACAGCTCCAGCTCTCTCAGTCTGACCTCATAGGAGAGGTGCTCCAGCCCTCCCATCATCCTCGTGGCCTCCTCTGGACTCTCTCCAATAGTTCCATGTCCCTCTTGTACTGGGGGCTCCAGAGCTGGATGCAGTAACTCCAGGTGTGGTCTTGCAAGAGCAGAGTAAAAGGGTGGAATCACCTCTCTTGACCTGCTGGCCCCAGCTTTGCTGATGCAGCCCAGGATATGGTTGGCTTTCTGGTCTGTGAGTGCAGAGTATTGGGTCATGCCCAGCTTTTCATCTACCAGTATTTCCTAGACCTTTTCCACAGACGTCCTGTCTATCACATCACCTCCCAGTCTGTAACAGTAATGAGGATTGGCCCAGCCCAAGTGCAGCACCATGCACTTGTTTTTATTCCTTTGACATAACGGTTATATTTCACAATGCTGTATGGTTCATCTGCTGAATTCCTGGTGGCCAGCACAGGGGGTGGGAAGTTCTCTCCTCATGGTGCTCTTTCTGCTTGTGCTGCTCAGTCAGGGAATTTAAGCGAGAATGAGTTCTGTGTGCTGCAGCTTCTCTTATCTTGAAAATGGATATATAACCTTTTGTATTTCATCAAGTGAGTCATCTGAGATTTCAAAGGGTACACAAAGGTGTCAGATACCTACGTGATGCTGATGCTTACAGGATGCTGGGTACTGTGAGTCAGTCCTGGTCCTTACAAATGTCTTTCAGATGAAGGCTGTTACAGGTGCCCTTGCTTTTTCCTCTTTCAATTTCTTGCACTTCCCCTAAAGTGCTTTTAAGCTGCAGAAGCTGGAGTAATTGAGGGATCAAAATGACCACATTTGAAAAAGAGCACAGAAATACGGTCCCAGGCCTGACCCAAGTGAGAAGTTGTGTTTGCCCATGAGGCTAAATCTGTGATTCTGTGTAAACCTTTCATTTATTAAATGAGATTACACGTTGCTGTGGAGAAGGTATAAGGGTGAAGATCCTGCAGTCCTCGGTTAATTAAGAGTTTTTTCTGAGAGCTCATACACACCTAGGAAGCTTAGTGGAGATGCAAGACCTGACTTCAGAGGGGAAGTGGGCATGTAATTGCTCAGTGAAGCATTAACTCAATGTGTTGAACAAGGCAAAAAGGAGAAGGCATGCTCAGGTGGATGTCAGGATCACTCACTGGTGGTTTAGAAAGGGAATGTATTCATGGGAGAGTAATTAATTTTATTCAGTGAAGATTTTCACAGAAAGTTCATAGGAGGGCTGTGAGCAGTACTGGATCATTTATTTGAGTTCAGCTGAGCATTTCCTCACCAAAGAAGATGAATGATGGGCTGGGAATATGTCCTTATGGATGCTTTCTGCACCATCATGTCCATGCCTCAGCTCCTCTTGGACATTTGTGGTTGCAGTTGTGAACAGTTGAGAGCAATAGAAGTGCAAGCTACAGGATAAAGATTAGCTTCTGAAATAATCACATTACAAGGGGAAGAAGAAAAGAAGGGGAGGTAGTTAAGACTTCTCTATTCTCTATTGTTCTGCTGTTTTGTCTTGCTGAGGTGCTGGTTTTGAGGTGTTGCATGGGACAATATCTCTCTGTTAACTCCCACAGCAAACTGTACCAGGCAAAGAGCATCAAATAAAAGACACATATTTGAAGTCATTATTGATTTAACACTTCTTTAAGTAAATCACCTTGAAAACTTCAGGCTCTGGTCTACTGTCTTCTTTCCTCAAGTTCATGGATAGAGATTGCAGAGGACATTGTGTGTCTGTGTCCAGTCTGGAGACAGAAGATCCAGAAGAAAGAAGGATGATTCTGGTGCTCATCACCAAGATATGTCATCACTGCTTCTGCAACCCCAACAAAAAAGGTGGTCTCTTTTTTAACCAGATGTGACCTGGAACCACCAGGGGAAGAGGTGACTTTTCTCAGATTGCCATAGGTATGTCCCACACTATAGTTCCTATGCCAAAGGCCAGAGTCCCTGTGTAAATATTCATAAGCCAAAAGAAATAGGGCAGATAGTGACTGAAAATGTCACTTTAAAGAGAGCTGTTGAGTCAGTAAACCTGTTCCACCCCCCTGCTTTCCATGTACTTAGCCAACAACAGCTGTGGCTCAATTAAACTCAACTGCTTACAGAAATGGATCTGTTACAAACAAGTACACAATGGATTATGATTGTAATCACTTTAAAGGTCACAGCAGCTCAGTGCCCATGTTTCCTGATTTCTGTGTGAGACATAGGACTGAAGTCCTGACCCACTTTGAGTAGCTGCAGTCTCTCCAGCCTCTTGTTGTGTGTTAGGATGGTAGAACACAACTCATGTATGGTCAGCAACCAGCTTGGCACTCTTCCTGCAAATATTGGCTCTCTGAAGGTAATGTGAAAGGTAGATACTACCATCAGATTACAAGAAGTACATCAGAGCAAGCCATCAGCGAGGTTGTATCTCCAGGGTGTTACCAAAAGCAAAATAAAATGTGCAATGGTGGAAACACTCCAGTGCTGGTGCAGACGGGAAAAGAACCTGCAAACCCAAAGATCCTACAAAGTAAAATGCCCATGACAGTTCTCCTTGTGCAGCTTAAATTGATGTCTCCTACAGGGAGGTCATAAGTTTGCCTCTGCTGTGACCAGCATCCTGTACTGAGCACACTGCCTCCTCTGTGGGGACACTGCTCACTTTCCAACAGCTCAGAGACTTCAGGCTTTACTCCTGGGAGAATAATTCTCCTGGTGTGCAAGGTGTTTTCGAATAGCATCTAATATTTTGAAATTTGAGACAAGTAATCATTTTCTGCTGTGACTCTATTAATCCTGCCAGCTAAGAAAGATGATTACAGACATCGGGTGCAGCCCTTTTTCTTCTTTTAAGGCTTTTTTCTGAATATCTTTCCTTATTGGGCCTCCCTGAAGGCATTAGCCTATAATCTATAATGCCATCTGCTTTGCTGGGCTATAAGCCAGGTCACTTTATTAAATCAGCATGGGGTAATTTACAGCATTGTTTTTCCTGAGTGACAGAACTGTATCAGGGAAGCAAAGACTGAGATGCTTTTGTGCTGGAGCAGAATAGCACATGCATTTCAGTTCTCATGTATTTCACCAACAAAAAGGGGAAAAAATGCAATTTCCCTACTCTTGGAGTATTTTTCATTTCCATTTGGGTTCTGGATGTTACTGTGATCTTCAGACTTGTTGCTGAATGAGAAACACTAGATTCTGGAATTGAAAAGACCACTGGTATTTTTTGGATGTAGGGCTGGAGTGAGGATGAAGACAGGAGAAGCTACAGCACAAATGAGGCAAATAAAATCTCTCTTTTATCAGAAATAATTTCCAAGCAGAATTCTGCTTATTCTCTGTTCATGGTCCTTTTAACCAAAGTTTTGGCAGTTGCTAGTTTGTCTGGAAAAGAAAATTGAAAGCGACTGCTGGAGCTATAGTTTGCATAAGACAGCTCTACGTGAAGCTGTCTCGCTCAGCTGTCTGAAAGGCTGGAAGAAAATAGCTACATGATGTAGCCATCTCTTTTCTTGGTTCACATACACATAAAAGAAAAAAACCCAAATATAATCTTTTAGTTGGAGCAGCAGCTAACACCTTCAGTATAAAAAAAAAAAGCACTTGAAAGTTTTGAAAATTGCTTTCAGAGTCTTGCAAGGGTGTAATTAAATCTTGTTATTTTTCACCCTCTGGGCTGAATTTCGTTTCCATGTTGGACAAGAGGCTATTTTAAAATTCTTTTTATTAAATTAATCTCAACCAATATTTACTATGGCTCTGGGCATAGAGAGGCTAGAATGTATAATTGTGCTTGTTAGTGGTGTGAATATTGAGTATTACACAGAAAATGAGTGATGTAAAAAGAAGCAATACGTGATCAAAAGTAATCCATCAAATGTAAACACCACCACCACTACTGCTGCTACCAAAGACTATGCTGTTGCAGTCATTGTATTTCAGAACAGGTGGAAAGGTACATAAGTTAATTTTGCCAAATATTATTTAGTATTAGGATGGTAAAATACACCTTGCTTGTGCTTTTACACTGTATTACTGAGTATAATATATACTAACCTACTTGGAGTCCATTTAATGAATGTCCATATAACACACTTCTGACTCTCTAGTACTAAGTCAGATGAAAAAAATCCAACCAATAAAGCCAGGAAAGCATTGAATACTAATGCACATGTTGTAAGCAAAGTATTTTTAACAAGGTTTGTAAGAATTTGCTACAAGTCTACAGGCAGCTTTACAACTTAGAAGTAGGAATAAAACACCTTTCATGCTTTTATGAATGATGTGGGTCACAAATGCACGTTACTCAGGACATGAATGCAAAATATGTGGATTATTCCAGACAATTCCTATCCTGCAAGTGTAGATTTCATCCCCTTGTGAGATTAAAAAATTGGAAATCACTACTAACAACAACAAAAATGGAAGTGTTGGAGAACCAACCTGGGTATGAACTGGTCTGATTCTGGTGAAATTACATTCTAATGGAACATGTTTTTACAGTTTTTCCATAATTTACCTTTGACTATTTAGGTTCATTGGGTTAGGAAACTCAAGAAAACAATCATCTTTTGGAAGACTCCAGTTTTATCTCTTCAAGTGGACCAGAAATCATCTGAAAGGATCCTTTATTGTTGCTTCTGTGTGTAGCAGCTTCTGAATAGGAAGTTGCAAGTAATTTGGTTCACAGCAATTTTTAATTTTTTAAATTTTAATTTTTAAAGTAGCTTGTTGGAACATTTTTGGGTTCTGATGTAACACATTCAAAGCATCAGATCCTTGTGAATGATGGGTGAAGAGAGGTATCTTCAAAAGCTGATTTTGTTTTCCATACATTTGAGACCTTGTGAAAACAAGACTTCTTAATATAACTTAGCCTCAAATATTTTTAGGACTGTTAGATGAATTCCTGCATTCAGATATCCACCATAATTCAGTTAAAAACTAACAAAATCAGCTTGCATAAATGTGTAGATAACATTACACTGCAATCTGATAACCTGCTGTCATTCACATGAAAGCAATTCTTCAGCCTGGAAAAATTTCGTACTGGATTTTTTAATATTCCTGTCTTCCATTTCTTTGGCTCTTCAACTAACAGTCAAATGATTGTATTAATGGCCGTGATGAAAAATTAAAATGTTCTTAAAAAATGTTCTTAAAGACTATTAAGTAATGTTAAAGTAAATCTTGTGCATTTTCAGATTCATTGACATTTGGGGTTTTCAGCATCTTCTTAGTTAAATAATATCCACAGATTTAAGTCTCTGTAGATTAAATGAACAGAAGAAAACAGATAAGACAATGAGAATTTTGGATGCATAGTCTGAAATATTTCATTAAAGAAGGTTGAAAAGGAGAAAGGAGGGAAAGAACAATTTTTGTATAATGGAATACAGTTTAATACAATAATATTAATAGCATTAAAATATTTTTTTAAGTATATGCTTACAATGAAATCTGAGGTTTCAGAACTACAATATTTATTTTGCCCAGAGCTGAGTGCATTCTCTTTTAAATCCTATTAAAGTAATATATATGCATCCATCAGCTATTATACTGACAGTATGTGATGGCAGGCAACATCATGAAAAAGGAAAAGCCAAAGGATAGCAAATAAAGGTGGGATTAGTATAGATTATTATACTCATTTTTCTGCATGAGGGACGTTCACTGAATTGTAAGATCTATAAATTAAATTGAACTTCAGATGATCTCCATGTCTGAGAATCTGAATAAACCTTATGCTTTTACAAAAGGAAGAGAAGTATCTTGAGAAATGTATTATGCTCAGTAAGCAACCCCTCTATCACTCATGGCAGTTGGAAGTGCTTTCCCAAGACTATCTTATTTCAAATTTGTGAGTATCTAATTATTTTCCCAAGTTTTTTCCTCTATAGGAATTTGAAACCTCAACACTCAGGATTAAAATAGTGACAGATCAGAGTCTTGTTAGAAAAAGAGATTTCAGCCTGGTTCCTTGGGCTGGAAAATTGTATTTCTGAAGTTATAATTGAGTCAGTGAAGGTTTTGGATTGAAAGAGTCTAGAGTTTCAAAGCTGAAATTGCAAAGTGCTATCAGTGGCCACAGAGTGATGGAAAATGGTCAGATAGGGTGGAGTCATTATCTGACTAAAATACAGTGTAAAATTGTGATCCTAAAAGGGAATTCTTACTGTGGATTAAGGCCACTGACTTGTCACATTGAGAGACTTCTCATAGCCTTCTCCTGAAAGGCTACAGACTTGCAAAAGGGTAACAGTCTATAGTGGAAATGTGTGAAGAACTCGAAAGGGCAAGTTCTATCTGAGAATAGTAATAGGAAAGGTGCTGAGCTAGGCATGATCAGGGATGCTTTTAACTGTTGGTTAGACAGAAGAGTACAAATGCTAAAAGCCAGTTTCCTATATGTGATGCTAGAAACATTTTAAACAGATGAACAAAATACCCTTTACTTTTCATGCAATTTTACTGTAAGCTTCCATTTCAGTAAGAATGCCTTTATTTTCAGAAGCTATTTTTTAGTTTCCAGAGCACTAAAAACACTGGCAAAATGCTCTCTAGAAATCAGCATCTTGAAAACAGATTTGCAGAAAGTACATTTAAAGTGAGGGAAGATAAAAAGCACATTATTTGTCCTTGAAAAAAATCTTATGTCTTTAATAACAGAAAAGCTCATTTAATACGAAGAAATAAACTCATGTTTGAAACAAATCTCTTCTGACTGGAGGAGAGATCAAATAGCCTTTTGGACTTCCATAGCTTGAAGAACTCTGTTTTATCCAAGGGAAAGGAACCCCAGGGAGATTGCAGCTGCAATGGTTATTTCGCGTTGCCCCAAAATTACTAGAACAAGCTTCTGAGTAGCTTCCTTGGAAGGGTGAGAGCCTGGCATCTGCTGCTCACAGCTACCAAGGCTGCCTGAGATAGTCTTTTGCACCCTGAGGTGCAGCATGTGCTGATCTGGAAGGAAGACTTCACAATACCCCTCTTTGCCTGTGTACCTACAAGGTTGTGACACCTTCACATGCAGGGAGATGCAACCTTGCCCCCATTTGCTTCTGGCTAGCAGGAAAAAAATACAAATAGGAAGCTGTGCTAAAATATAACAGGGTAAAGTTAGCTCAGGAAATGGAAAGACTCAGCCTCCCCTTATATTGTGGGAAAGGGGAAGAGATGTCTTCATTAAAAACTTTCCAAACATAGCAATAAAATTTAGTGATATTCCATTAAATTTTCTGGGAGGGTTCAAATTTCATCATCTAGAAATCATTGCAAGATCCAGAGTGGAAAAGACCTGTTCAGATGCTGGATTCTAGATTAGCAAAGGAAAGCACAGCATTTTTTAAATGCCTATACAGAGATCAGTCACAGCTAATTATTAATGTAGTAATTCTCTTTCTTCTTCATGGCTGCTGGAGATGGTGCCTGAACCAAATCCTGGGTTGCATCAGGAGGAGTGTAACCAGCAGGTCAAGAGAGGTGATTTTACCCCTCTACTCAGCACTGGTGAGACCCCACCTGGAATATTGCGTCCAGTTCTGGAGCCCTCAACACAGGAAGGATATTGAGCTATTGGAGAGGGTCCAAAGAAGGGCCACGAAGATGATCAAAGGGTTGGAGCAACTGCCCTATGAGGACAGGCTGAAGGAGTTGGGGTTGTTCAGCCTGGAGAAGAGAAGGCTCAGAGGGGACCTCATAGTAACTTATCAGTACCTGAGGGGGTCCTACAGAAAGGCAGGGGAAGGAATTTTTAACATAATATCGGATGGGAGGACTAGAAACAATGGATATAAATTAGAGGGGGATAGATTTAGACTAGACATAAGGAAGAAATTCTTTACAGTGAGGGTGGTGAAGCACTGGAACAGGTTGCCCAGGGAGGTTGTGGATGCCCCCTCTCTGGAGGTGTTAAAGACTAGGCTGGACAAGGCACTGGGCAGCCTGGTCTAGTGGGAGGTGTCCCTGCCTATGGCAGGGGGGTTGGAACTCGATGATCTTTAAGGTCCCTTCCAACCCAAACTATTCTATGATTCTATGAAGCCATTTGCAGTGGCTTGTCTTAGCACTGATTGATCTCGTGACTTGTCTCAGATCACAAAGGTATTTATCCCTGCTTCTCCCAGCCTGGATTTAGTGCAGAACTAGGAGTCCAGACTTCCACTGTGCTTAGTAGCACCTCGCAGTCCTTTCTCTTTGCCTTTAAATGAAACAGAGAAATGAGCAGTTTAATTACTCAGTTTAAGCCCATCTGAGTTCAAACTGCAAACACTGAGGGCCTGAATGGATACCTGTAACAAGAAGGAAAGGAAATCTACCTTGTGTTAATCACACAAGAAGAAAAAAGAGCGTTTTTCTTGTAGTGGGCTCATCAAATGAGTAATGGTGCTGTGATTTCACACAGTTCGACCACAAATTGTGCATTAATGGTGACATTTAAAGGTGTGGAGCACAAACTACCTGATATATACATCCTGGGATTTTTCTGCACTATTACCTCTAGTGGTGCAGTGATTCTCTGCAGCCAAGAGAGAGAATTCATTAGTGTCAGGAGAGGTCGTTCCTGCTGCAAATGAGGTAGTTAACAGATACCCAGTCATTTGTTGGTGGCACACAGAAAGATTCCTATGAAAGCTCTGAAGCTCGAAAGCTATACATTGCCTGGGCTACATTAGTCCAAGCAGTAAATGACCCTCATCCTATCCATCTCTTGGGTCTGAGTTTTCAAAATTTTGTAACCTGTGAGATGTCCTGTTACCATTCATGTGGAAAGGCTACGTCACACTGAGCAGTCTGGAGCAGTAAACATGCCTGATGCCCTCTTCTTCAGCAGACACAGACAGAAGCAAAAGAGAAGGAAAAAGACAGATGCTTGCAGCTCTTTGACAGCCAGTCCCTTGAAAGACTATATATAGTACCTGCATACAATTTTCAGCTGCTCACACCTTGCAGCAGCAGAGGAGGAGAAGCTTTGGGTTCAGTTCAGCTGCTGCTCTCTGAGAAGGAGAAAAAAAAAAAAGAAAAAAAAGGAGGGAGTTTTGTTTCTTAAGAACAAAGTTCCCTCAAGCACCATTGACTGGGAGTATCATTCAACACAGTGATAGTTGCAGGGCACCATGAGACACTGGTGATTTCTTTACCCACTTCTACCTCCCATGGGTCTGGACCAACCCACACCAGCTCATTTTGGTGTCTTCATTTTTATAAGAAAAGATGCTGAAAAGATGCTAAAATATCACTGCTTTGCTCAGGGGCTGTGCAGATCAAAAAGGACACAGCTGGCCTTGAGCTTTTCCCATGTAAAACATACTGTGAAGAATGTTCTTCATAGAGAGCAGTGTCTTGAGGTGTTTTCTTCCCCATTTGTGGACACATCAGTTCTTTATGATGAGAGTAGTAGAACACTGCAACAAGTTGCCCAGAGAGGTTGTGGATGGCCCCTCTCTGGAGGTGTTTAAGGCCAGGCTGGACAAGGCACTGAGCAGACTGATCTAGTGGGATATGTCCCTGCCTATGGCAGGGGAGTTGGAATTTATTATCTTTAAGGTCCCTTCCAACCCAAACTATTCTATGACTCTATGGTTCTATGCAATCCAAACAGCTCACCCAGAGATTTGTCAGGCCTTATCATGAGGCTTCAGTGGCCTCCTTTGCTTTTCTTTTAGCAAGGATCTTGTAGGATCCTCTTGCTGAGGAGACAAGCTCCAGTGGGGGATAGCCTGTGCTGGGGGAAGGAAATCTCGGCATAAAAGAGCCAGCAAGAAACTCAGTTTTGGGAACTTTCGAAGCTGGTGTCAAGTGGAGTCCCTCGAGGACCAGTACTGGGGCCAGTACTGTTCAATATAGTCATCAATAACTTGGATGAGGGACTAGAGTGCACTGTCAGCAAGTTTGCTGATGACACAAAGCTGGGAGGAGCAGCCAACACACCAGAAGGCTGTGCTGCCATCCAGTGAGACCTGGACAGGCTGGAGAATTTCAATGAAATATAGCAAAGGACAAGTGTAGTGTCTTGCATGTGGGCAGAAACAACCCCATGTATCAGTACAAGTTGGGGACTAAGCTGTTAGAGTGCAGTGTAGGAGAAAGAGACATGGGGGTCCTGGTGGACAGCAGGATGACCATGAGCCAGCAATGTGACCTCGTGACCAAGAAGGCCATTGGTATCCTGGGGTGTATTAGCAGGGGCATGGTCAATAGGTTGAGAGAGGTTCTTCTCTGGAGACCTTCTAAACCCACCTGGACACCTTTCTGTGTGACTGGGTCTAGGTGTTCCTGCTCTGGCAGGGGGATTGGACTAGATAATCCCTTGAGGTCCCTTCCTGTTCCTGACAGTCTGTGATTCTGTGAAAGTGGAAAACATCATACAAAAGCAGGGTTTCCTTCTCTGTTACAGACTCTCAAAGACGAGACACAAAAGGAACTTCAGAACTTTTACCTTCTGAACTTCTAAAATATGAAAACCTTCATAGGCTGATCCATAAATAGTCCCTTGACACTTAGTCAGCTGTGAATATTTCTGCTGTTATTACACAGATCTTGCAAGTTCGAGTCAGTGGCTAAAAAATGCTAAGCACAATGACTTTTATTCCATTGTTATTCAATGCACATTTCAGGAGTGGTGACTAAGAGGTGAATGAGAGATTTCAAAGTATCTTAACTCTCTAATTTTGCACACAAAAGAATAATTTTCTTGCAGAACATGATTTAAGATCCGGCTGAAATTCTTATAGAGGATAATTCTCTAATAAATTTGGACTTTTTGCTGGTAGGATGAATTTACCAGAAATCAGCAACGAACCAATAAATATGTTTGTCATCTGCAAATACTCAACCCTTATGAAAGCATATTTCAGTTAATGGAGAATTCTTGAGATATTCAATATGATGAATAACCCTCTCAGTCAGTACACAAACTGGAGAAGTGCTTTACTGGGTGACTAGTTCTAATTGTTAACACAAATTTAAATATTTGTATACAAGTAAACACATCAGTACAGGTAAATATTTCTTCCAAACATCCTTAAATTAAGTTTAATTCATTATTTTTTTCTGTGGGATATATTGGGGCAATATATTTCTGTTGTAGTTAGAGATATGTAAAGTACTTTGGGATTTTATTTTTCTGTGTTGATTTTCATAAAAATCTACCTTTTTATCAGAACCAGTGCACTTAGCTCTGACACTTCTATATGCTGTACAATGCAGTCATGTAGACTGTTTCTCCATGTGTCAATGTTTGAGTAATTTTGACTAGAATGTATACTACAGTAAGTGTTGTCACCATAAGTAGACAGTAAATTAATTCAGTCTGCAGTGCTGTCAGAGATTTCTTCCCTCTGTGACAAAAGAAGGGCATGAATCCCTGTACCAGTGTGCACAGAAGAATAATAACCCACCAAATGCACAAATATTAATTACTTAACACCTCCTGTCACCCACCTTCTTCCTGCAAGTTATTTTATGCATCTAAGAGCATACTTAATTTTGTAGGCTTTCAGATGAAATCTGCAGAGCTTTTTCTTGTGAATATTTACTCTCAGATACCTTATGGAATAGCCATTTCTGAAGAGTAGATTCAATTTTGATACATTAGGTATAAAGAGCACAAAAATGCTACACTTAGTGCATAAATAAAACCCTTCAAATTTTATCATATCTCTTTGTTTAAACCGTCAACATTTTATATTTAGAGGGGAATTCACAAGTGCCTCTTCCTTCCCTACCCACTCTCTCCCCGCTCCTCTCTCCCTCTCCCAAATCTCATTTCAGAATATTGTATAGACCCAGCATTTTATTTTCAAGAAATACACACAGATACACTGTTTATTGCTCCTTTCCTTTTATATTTTCCCTCCTTTTTTCCAGTCCTAAAGTTTTTAATGAGTAGTTTCTCTTTCAGAACTCATTTTTGCTGAAGGCTTAATATTGTACCGGTCTTAGGATTAGGAAGAAAGTGATTTTAATTTGGGACTCTTATTTCATTACTACAATGCTACTTTATTTATTGATGGTGAGGAAAAGAGTGATGGAGGCTGAACATTATAAATAGCATCTGAAAGGCTTATTTTGTTCACCTTGGTCTAAAATAAAACTTCAGTGGCAGTGCATTTTTTCTACCTCGCTTCTAGCTGTTCACATAATTTAGAGAATTGGTTTTTCTTCTGGACCTTATTTTTCTCCTGACAGATGCTATATGTATCAGAAGGCTATAAAAAAAGAGTATTATGGATAATAAACATCCTCTGGGGCCCATCACAGGAAAATGCTTCAGGAACTGAAAAGCCAACACTGATGATGGCCTTCATTGCAATAGTCTGTGGTGGTAAACCCATGGGCTTTTGTTACAATTCTGATAGATTTTTCATTTCAGTATAGGCATCACTTTGTTTGCCCTGGTGCTAATTTAATTATTTTACTTTGATCAAGGAAACTCATCCTTTCAACAGTGTTTATATCCCCTCAAGATGAGTTCCCTAGGTTTCAGGTATTTTCAGTATGGTGGAAAATAACCAGGCTTCCCAGTTATGTAGTTACATGAGAGAGCACTAAGTTTCCATTAACAACCAGAAATTATCTCATTTTCAAAGTCTCTCTCTCACACACCCAGAAAAAGACTTTGTGTTGCTTCATACATATTTTTATTTTATTTTCCATTGATTTAGTTGCTTTTGGAAAGTGAACCTCACAAACAGAGGCACTGTTGGAAACAAAAGGCAGTTATTTGTCACTGACAGTTCATCATTAATTAGCATCTTATTTAGTCTGAAAGACTGAGGGGAGAATAATCAAAGAAGACTGAAATGAAAAACCCAAAGTGAACGTAGAAAAATACATCACTACACCCACGCAGAGCCCAGATGATAGCAGGAGGCAAGAAGCATCCTGTGATTAGGCAGGCGAGGAGCCTGCAGCCAGTGGCCACGCAGACAGATGCAGATGGACAGGTCTATTTTAGGCCTGAGCCCTGGAAGTTGTGGGTGTAGATCTGCCTTCTCATGCTGCCTCATGCACCACGTTGCTGCTGTGGATGGGGCAGCCCTGTCGGCTCATGCAGCCATGTAGGGCTTCATAAGCCAGAATAATGCAATGCTTTGTCAACCATTTGTTATACATTTTTGTGAGGAGACAAAGACAAGGAAAAAGAAAGGCAACCTCCACAACCAAACAAGCATTTGACTTGTTTTTTTGCAAGCAAGGGCTCATTCTATAAGAAGGGTTTGTCCAGAGTTATGAGGGCTATCTGTCTGTGGTTGTTTTGCAATGAGAATAATGTCATTATACACGGTGTTTGTGACTGAGCAGATGCAGGTCTAAAAGGACGACAAGGGGGATGGGGTTTGCAAAATGGAGTTAAGGTGTGTTTTGTACTGGGTGCTGCATCTGGAAGGAGGCAGTATGGAAAACTCCTTAATAAATCTAAATGTTCCCAAGAGGTTGGGAAGAAAGGTATTGTCTATATCAATGGTAAGAGCTCTACTCCTCAAAAACTCACAGCAACAGGCAGTTCAGGAAAAAGGCAAGAGAATTGCTCCTGTTTGACAGATGGATGACTGTGAGCAAAATTAAGTATCTTGCACAGATTTCAAGGCCAAGATCTTCACCAGGAATCAAACTGGCCCTTGCTTTTATGTGTCTACAGTTCTGAGATGTTTCTAGGTCCTGTCTTATTTGTTGGAGTTGTTGCAGTGTTAAGGAGCAGACATACTGTCCCATCTCCCAGGGAGATTTGATTTTCTCATGCTGTTTTTTTCTGTTAGGATGAAAGAATAGTCATTTGCTAATGAAATCTGGTTTGGATACAGAGGGATATAATAAGAGTCCATAGTAAATGCTTGGAGGTAATCTAATTATCTACAGTTTGCCCAAACATGAAACCAGTGAAGATGGCATTTAGCAGCTTCTGAATTATCACTCGAAGAGCAGCAAGAGAAGTAGTATGACACCATCTCTCTCTGTCTTTGATGAACTATCACACTGAAATATCAGAAATAAGGTCATTATGGAAAGTTAAACTCAGGGCTGGTCAAAGGTGAATTTATTTGATGAGAATAGATTTGAGTCTTCTGAATATCCCTTAAAGAGCACCCAAATTGGTCTCTAACCCTAACTCCCACACAGTGACTGCATCAAAGCTGGGAACCAGCTCTCCAAAGCACTAATGAGGCATCTTAACCACTAAAGCATTCTCCCTTCTGGTGTGAGAATAAGCATTTCCCCTTATACAGAGGTGTATGTAAGAATCACCAGGGTGACTCTATAGTACTAACAAAGTTGCTATGGTAATTTCATAATTAAACATCACCATAAATTGCCAGCCATGATCCTCACACAAATGAATATTTTTCTGGAAGTGCGTTTTCATTTTGACAGCCTTTAATTTATGCTTTAGTGTTATCGCTCCTGCTATAATGAGGATTTACTGCCACACACAGTGAGAACTATTGCTGGAGGTACCTGCCTCCCTTGTGAGGAATGAATGACACCGGGGTCCCTGGATCTGTCACAGCAGGAAAGTGCGTGGTACAGTGCTCTAGGGATTGTGGTGTGATTGAGGAGCGGAAGCCTCCATTCTTGTTCAAAAGCAGAGTTAGCCACCTGCATCTCATTCCATGCTGCTGCTGAGCACCCTGACTAGATAACTAGAAATTATGTATAGTCCTAGGTGATCAACCACGGTGCACATGCACCTCATGGATCCGGATGGCTGAGTTTCAGTATTCACTGTTTTCCAAATAGTGACCTGAGCTGTGACAAACAGGGCTCTCACTAGCTGTATTATGCAGACAAAGGGTAGAATCATTGAGTAGTAGATCATCTAGTTCCAACCCCCCTGCCATAGGCAGGGACACCTCCCACTAGATCAGGTTGCTCAGTGCCTTGTCCAGAATAAGGGGTCTGACTCTTGCAGTAGTAGTGCACCTGTGGCTTGTAGCTCAGACACTATGTAGACGCACACACACTGGGTTCCTTACACCCAGCCTACCTTTGATTTCTGGCTCATGGTGCTGCTGTGTGCTGCAATCACTTCTAGCTCTCATGACACTTGTCACATTAGCACTCTGAAAACTTCAGGTATAGAGTTAAAGCCTGCTGTTTGATGAGCTTTGTTGTTGCAGCCACAAATGCTCTCATAAATAATAGCAGCCTTTCTAAGCAAGAAACTCAAGAATATACACAAAGAAAAGAAAGAGATTTTTCCTACAGAGAAGTCGCAAAAGGTATGAGAAGAAAACAACTTTCATTGAACTGACTTCTACACAAATGTCTCACTTTTATTAGGAATAAAGGAGGTTCTGGATGGATGAGATCAGAGAGAACCTAAAACTACCACTGTTCTGCCTTAATAATGTATGTAAGAAGAAACTACTTAAAATGCAAAAAATTTTGAAAAGGTCAAAAATAAGGGACCATTTTCTTGTGTTTTAATAAACCATTTTATATTGCTACTATTGTTTATTGTTCTGTATGTGTTATTGCACTTAAAAATAATCTGAGAACCTCATGTACTTTTTATGAGATTTACTGGAATGCTTGGGACCTCGATGACCTCCCTCCTTGGTGGGAGAGTTTCACTGTGGGCTTTCTATTCATTCCATGCAGTCAGAAATGCTGGTCTTGAGTTTCAAATTGAAGTTTCTCTTTATTCTTCCATTTGGCTCATAGACAGGATTATCTAAAACTGGTATAAGCAGAAATGCATCTAAATATAAGCAGGCTTAGCAGGGAGTTGGCTTGAGAAGGCACCAATACTCAGTATTTTCCAGTGCAACCTATTTTATATAATTTTGCTTGTAAAGGCGATGTTGAAGAGTGTTAATTTTATAAAGGCAGAGCAGATCAAACTGTGTGTGGATCACTCCCACACTGAGATCCCAAGCCACCCAAGAATTGTGGGTTTCATCAGCTTTACCTCTGCATCTTTAAAACCAAATAAAAACATAGATATGTGTGTCTGCAAGCCCTCTTGATACTTATAGCACAATATACACAGATATGACACTTCTGCTGCAGCTTGTACCTGTCAGTCCCAGGGTACCAATTGAGATGGTACATGGAGAGTCGTGGTTTCATTGAATTAAATCTGATATAACTGTAAAAATACTGTGACAAATACTGCTTTCACACAGGTCAGCCTTATTCTCTTCAGGAGCATCAAACCTACTTCTAAGTGACCTGAGAAAAGTCACTGAGGGTGAGGAAAGAGTTCTCATTTCTCCTTTTAGCTACATGACATAATCATGCTGGTAGTTGTTGCCTTAATGCAAAAGGCATTGAGTTTATTTCCAAAAGAACCACCCAGTAACCCTGGGTCATTTCATTGCTACTATTTTAAAAGGCTGAGAGAGAAGGATGAAGTTGAATAGGTACTTCATGCATAAAAGCCTTAAATATCCCTAAAGAGACAGATATCTAGAGTTATTTAGCATTGGACCTGCTGACTGCAAGTAGTTCAGCTCATACAGCTGTGATGGGGCTCCCCTTTCTCTCTTACCAAGCACCTGGGGAAGCTGCAGTTAACTTGAGAGATGTGTTTTACACTCAGCTCTGGGTTGGCTGCACCTTGTTGGCAGGACAGGACTTCAGGCACAGTGAATAAGGAGCATGGAACATCTCAGGGAGGTTTGCTTGAGAGCAGCAGCCTGTGCTGCTGACAGCAGCAGGCAGTTTAAAATACACAGCTCCCAAACAGACACATCCATAACATTTACAGCATTTCTAATGAAGTCAGTGATGGAACTAAATTTTGCTTCAAAACTTGTTCCACAATAACTCTCACACTAGCAGCTTGGCACCTTCCTAAATTCCCTACCATTTGAAATAGTCAGTAAATAATGTGACCTTCAAGTATATTCAATGGCTCACAGTCACATATCAGAAATATACAAGGGTTAAGCAGATCTGATCCTGCCTGCTTCCTGCTGTGAAGCAGTTGCTGTAATCAAGTATAATTAAAAAAGAAAAAAAAAAGAAACAGCAGTACAATACCTTACACATGGAAATAGTGATCTCAGTGGCAGCAAAGTTACTTTTATGCAGTGGTGTGTATCACACGTGGCACTAAATACTGATGAGCTATTTGTTACTCTCATTAGTAAATTAGTTCATGGAAACAATCCACTTTTCTTTTTGGGACTATCTGCCTGAGAAAAGACGCACGAAGAATCAAGTCTGTGAACACTGCTTCATATCTCATTCTGTCACAGATGTAATATTCACATTGTGATTATTCTGTTAGCCCATATGACATGAAGATATTTACTTATGTCTTCTTATTTAGGTGACGTTTGCCAGATGAGCTACAGAACAATGTGAAGTTGTTGGTAGTATTTAGTTCTGGTTCCTGATGAAGTCCCACACAGGCAAAAAAAAAAAAAAGAAAAGCTCCAATGAACACAAATGCAACTGAGTATTTTCAGTATCTTTTAGTTTTCTACAGATTTGCTAATAATACCTAATTATAATAATAAATATTTTAATTTAGTCATGGCATTAATCATCACCTTCGTTCTCATCTCACGTCAGCTGTGACATTCAAATAATGCTCATGACTTCAGTGGAATAATTCCAGATCTACATTGACACTCCTGAGTTAAGTAGCTTTTCGTGAATAGGACTATAAAATGCTATTCTCTTCCTCAGTTAAGACCCAGTGGATGGGGTCCTTAAGAAGGGGAAATTAAATTGGTTTTAGGACATGTAATTTCTGAAACTTTCTCTTGTTTCCAAGCTATATGTACTCCTTAGTTGCTTTGTTTCACAGGCTGAATTGTAAGCCTGCTTCTTCTTTTTGTTATAGCTGATCAGAGAAAGTGTTACACTGAAAGCAAAAGTTAAACAGATTATAAAGCCAAAAATGAAAATTTCTAGAACCATATTTAAAATTAAGATTTATAGATCTATATTTCTGTTTAATTAATTAGGAAAAATTGCCTGCTATGTATTTAAAATTTTCCATCAGGGTGGCTGTTTTGCACTTTAAAGAAATGAAATAAATTAAGCCATTTTAATTAACCTCATTGCATTTTCATATTCCTGCTTCTCACCCACATTGTGATAGAAGGGTTGAAAAGCAATTGTGGAGGAACATTGAGTTGCAAGAACAAATTCTAATTATTGCTAAGGAAAGTTAAAATATTTTATTTTCAATCACACAATTTTTTTTCTTTCTGTTTAATTTGGGGAGTGATTTCTTACTCCTGTTCATCTCTGTTTTTCCCCTGAGGCAGCTTGTGTTGATAGATGGTGTATAGTTAGGGGCTAATAGCAGTAAGAAGGAAACAAACACAGGGGAGCCGACAAATGCAGCTTTATCAGTATTGATAGAGATGTCTCTCAGTGCTAACAGTCCCAGCAGTTACCCCAGCCATCCCTGGGGCTGATCAGGGCTGTCTGTGTGAGCAGGGGTCTGCCCTTGCTTGCTGACTGAATGGAGATGCTCAGATTTGAAATCAGACTGTTTACACCAATTCCATGCCCCTATGGATTGATGAACAGTTAGGGATTTCTGCAGGAAGCCTATTGGAGGGAACTGTATTGGAGAGGAAGAAGGGATGAGGCAAAGCTGGCATCCACCCATGGTGATGGTTCAGCTGTCCACCCCATTCCAGTCTCTGAGAGACAGAGCCCAGCACAATCCTAGTCCCCAGCTCCTGTCCTCATTGTGTCATTATTCTTGAATTAAATCTCCCCAGATGTCACCTCTCCCAGGTTGGGAATCTCCTTGGAAGGGACCTTTCAGATCATTGAGTCCAACCATCATCTCTAAAGCTTTTATCTAAGCTCTGTGTCTACCCATCTTTTGATTGTTTCCAGGGATGACTCCTCAACTGCTTCTTCCCTGGGCAGCCAGTTCCCAGGCTTAATGGTAGCTCTTCTGGTGCCAGGGATAGCTCTTCTTTATCAGTCTCCCTTCTGAAATACCATTAGTACTGCAGTAATTAAAGCCCCTTCAGATGTATGGTTTGCCACTGCCATTTCCCCACATTTAACTCCATGGACAAATGCATATAAATTGATCTGACTTAAATTTAATTTTTGTTTATTTATGAGGTACTTTGTTACAAGGTTGTGTTATTACAAAACATTATTACAGATAATCTTTATTATTACTGCAGCTTGTAAATAAGGCTGGCTGTATCAATATTTCATTTCACATCTCTTGTAACACTGTGAAACAGTAAGTGAAATCAGGATATGTGAGTGTCCATGACTGACAGCCTTGATTTTTAATAGAGCTATCAAAGGAAAAGGGCACTATCTATCAGTCTGCCTAGGAAGTAAAGGGAACTAATAGAGGAACTTGAAGTAAAGAAACTAATACATGAACTCAGATCCTTTCTCTTTGTACAATGAATTCAACGTGCTGGGAAAGTTGAGAGAATGAAGGCATGGAAGCTTGAAGGCCACTGTGCTGAAGAAATCATTCCTTTGTCTTGTTTCATATAGCTCTTGTGTGATCTTTTGTGTTTTAGTTTGTTGGGTTTTTTTTTTGTATAAAATCATTCTTTTAGGCAAACTCCTGCCAGCTAAACACCAACATTCAGGTGTTTAGCTGAGTAGATTTTTGCAGAAAAAACCTGACAATGAATAATAGCAAAGCACTTGTGATGATGTACCTTTCTGCAATGTTGAATAAACCTTGTTTAGGAATGTTAGGGAGTCTACATAGAGAACAGCACTGTAGTTGCCAAGAGTTCAGCAGGAGCAGCTTAAATAGCAAGTGAGACCATCATCTGCTCTGCAAAAGCACTCAGCACCTGTCTGAGGTCTGTAGTTCTCTGCCTTTGAGACTGTGCTGTTCCCTGTTGCACTGCCTTTGACTCAGCTTTTCCTCTTTCATTAGCATTATTTCCCGCTCAGATATGTCAGAGAACGTCAGTGCTGTGCACATTTGGCAAAGCACTGAAAAAAGGATGTCGTCTCTCTAAAATAAATAGCCCCATGAGAATACCAGAGAGGTTTTAACTTTTCTGTGAGAAGAAACTCCAAAGCTTGCAAAGGTCACTGCACTTACCCAACCTTCTTCCTTTTTATCCAAGTAAGGAATATTTATTTTTTATGACTCTACACTTAGAAGACTTTTTAAAATCTAGTACCTAAATATAAACAGCTTAAAATCTGCACAAAATAGGAAAAAGACCCCTGCTTTGGTGGCATTTACTTTCTGAGGAAGAGCATTTGAGGTAAAAGAACTGATCTGAATGCTGGGGGCACCTTCATTTGTATCCACAGCAGCTGGCATCACAAGCCTTGAGACCATGTCTCAGGGTTGGATTGTCCACTGGTCTACAAGTGTTTTTTGTGGTTATGGAAGAAAAGGTGATCCTTTGTAAACTGGTTTGTGTTGAAACAGCATCTTGACAGGCAAGTCTGGTTTGGACCTCCCTGGTTAGCTCAATACAAGGAAAGCCTGAAACCAGAAAGAGCAGTGGTCCCATGTTGCCCCAGATGGAGCTGAATCTCTGCAGCACCAAAAGGATAATGACCCACTCCAAAACCCCAGAGAGTTTTGCAAAATCAAGAGCAGATATACCAGTCATCCCTCGCACAGTCAGGCCCCCAAGATCTCTTGAGCTCAGGAAAGAGCAGGATCCTTAACCAGTTTGTCACCCTGTGTCACAGTGATGCAATTCATCCGATGAGCCATCGGGGGCTTTAATAGGCACTTGAGTGGCAGTTTCAATCAGAGCGTTTCCGTAATGGCCAGTAAGCAGCAGTCAGATGGCATGAAGAAGCCCAGAGTGTTGGCAAGTTCTGCAGCAATCTGTGTTTGCATTAGTGAGTGTAAATAGGTCTCTGGGAGGAGGCATCTAACATTGTGCTTGTGGGTTTTATCCTCCGTGCTTGCAATTAGCTGGGAGGGGAGCACAGATGTTTTGCAAAGAACTCCCATCAAATTGAAAGATGCATAATGTTTAGGGTGGCTCTAATTAATTTTCCCCATCAGCTTAAATGACATCTTTATAGTGTAGCACTGTGCAGGGTGTTCCGAAGTGACTGGGTCAAAATTGCCCAGTGAATTTCGCTGCATGAAATGAATTTGGCTTGTTCTGATGAGCATGTGTACTGAGGACTCATTTTATCCAGTCCCCAGGCAAAAAAAAATATTTTCCAGAAGCCATTACTGGGATTTCTGTTGTGTTTGTTTCTTGTTTATAGCTGTTGTAATGTGTCCTAATTTATTCTTATTGTGCTGATGGAAAGCAGGGTATTTGCACAGGCCTCATTGCATCTGTAGTGTTTAGAGAGATGTACCAGCCAGATCTAATCTGCTTGACCAAAACAAACTGGAAAAGAAATGTTTTAATCTTTCTTTAGCCTACTGCTTGGTTTTGACTGGTGAGGAACTACTGAGGCAGACAGCATGGCTTGCACTAACTCTTCTCAGGGAGCTCAGGAGCAAGACCTGCCCGAGAAACAATAAATCCAATGGGAGATCATTGTTTTGGGAAGCTGCCTGACCCAGAACAGCATTAGAAATGTCCCTGCTCTGTCTCCACGTGGGAAGTGCTCTGACAGACATCAGCAGCACTGTATCTTTATAGCATATAAGAAGCCCTAAACTGAGAAGCACTCACCCGTGATAAGCTCATGTTGTACTCCCCTCCTGGCAATATTGTCAAGTTGTGATGGGCAGAGATGCAACCAAGGAAGTTGTAAGACCAGGTTCCTAGCAAAGGCTAGCTAGGGTAAATAATTTTTTTTTGCTGATTAATAAAAAATTATAATGCTGATCTACAAGTGTTTTTTGTGGTTATGGAAGAAAAGGTGATCCTTTGTAAACTGGTTTGTGTTGAAACAGCATCTTGACAGGCAAGTCTGATGCTGAGATGGTAATAATTTATATTGGTCTGGGAATAGTACAGTAATTGTTGTGAGAAGACAAATGTGAAATGTGGTTTGCTTATTACAGGGGGTTTAACTGGCAGCTTGCAGCCCCATGGGAGTCTATGAACTACTTTTAGCCCATCAGCAAAGATCAAGTGAGGAAAAGAAGATGCACTAAAGTTTGCTGGGCCGGATTCCACATCTTCAGGGGTCCAAGATGCGGTGGCCTACAAAAATAAGATTTCATGCTACAAAAAGTTACAGTCATTCTGCAGGAGTTTTTATGAAAATATAGCCATAAAGTTGGTAAAGTAATTACAGACTGTTTGAATATTTTTAGCCACATTCTAGGCATTTAATAAATTGAATTATCTAGTTATTCTAACTCAATAAAGGGTGCTACATCCATCCTGAAAGGCAGAGTGATAACCATGTCTGTAATAAGCTCCCACAGGGTAATTCAAACATGACTAAGCAATATCTTTGTGCTACAAAGCAAGGGGAGGAGGTGGGAGCAAGAGGAAAGCACCAGTACACTCCTGGCAGTGTGGTTTTTAAACCAAATCAGAAATCCACGGGTTAATGGATGAGATTTGTATAAATAGCACAGATAAATACTCTTGTTCTTAAAATGCCACAAAGTTTCACTTGAGGTGATCCTTGAAAATCAAAAGAAAAATAGCAGTGGCTGTTTTGCCTGGAGCTGGAAAGTCAGTGTTCCGAGAAAAAGTGTCAAGGAAAATGAGGTGGGGGGGAAAGAAGGAGGTGGAGAGGGGGAAATCTGCATTCCCACTGCTTTGGAACCTGCAGTGAATAATCTCCAAAGCCAGCACTGTGCGTGACTACCTAAAAGAAGCAGCTTTGCATGGTGGATTGTTAGCAGAATATATTTTCATGTGTGTGGATGCAAGTAGGAAACAATTTGCTGCCACTGTGAAGGCTGCCTTGGCCAGCCAGCCTGGGGGAGCCTGTGGAGCAGCTCAGAGCAGCCGTGCTCCACTGCTCTGCAAGTTCATTAGGTAAAGGATGCTGCAAGAATAGCCAGTATGAAGACCCTTGCAGCTGAGGTCTGCTTGGAGCCAAGTGCATTGCTAACAATGCTAAATTTAGGTTTTCACATACTGGAGAAAACCAAGTGGTGCAAGCTATGGCATGGGGTCACCACTCGGTGCATGCACTGTGCTCTCCTAACAGGCAGGAGAATCTTCTGTTTTCTTTTTGTCCTGTAGGGTTGAAATAGAGGTGCTAGCTAGGGACTGATGATGCTGGGGCTGTGCTGCAGTCATGCATTAGCTTGTGCTGCTTGTCACAAAGAGAGAAACACCAGAGAACTCAGACATTGCAACAAAATGTCTTGGACATTTCTCTGCATGAGGATTTGATGGAGAGAGTACAGTGTTTTCTTTCAAGGCTAGAGGAAGCTATTAAGACTTGCTTATTTTAGGGGAAAGAAAATATTTATTACCATCTTTGTTTCTCTTTGTTTCATCAAAATAAAGCCTTGTTTTTGTCAGAGATTTAACTGCACCGATTCCGAGGATGAAAAATCTGCTTGACAATTACTACTAGCACATTGACAAAAAGAATGCAGGGTTGAAAGCTTTTGCAACAGAAACCTTTGCAGCAGCTTTTTGTTTTCGAGTTAATTTATGCTGAAGACCTTGAATAAAAGAAGTCTTCCCTGCAGTGCTGACTTTCCTACAAACTGGGTTAAACCAGAAAGTTGATTTTTTGGCTGGTCCTCGTGTTCCCTTTCAGTGATGAAACAGCTCTCCCCAGCCATTGGGTCTGCTGAGCAGCATGGCCAAGTTTGCATTTGGAAAGCACTCTTTGTGATCAGGTTTCTTTCTTTAAAAGGAGTAATGACAGTATAGGAAGTTAGGAATATTTGTTCAGGAACACAGGAATATGGAGCAATACAGCCAATAGGACATGCTGAAATGCCAGAAGATGGGCTTTCAGCCGAGACTTTCTTAGCAACTTCTCAGAGGTACTGCTGGATCTGAACTTTTCTGAGTTAAGGGAACAATAATCAGCTTCTCTGAGAAAAGACAGACACATTCCATTGTGAATACTGCAATTTTACCTTGTTGCCCTTTAGTTGGTCAGGTGAGATGGATGTTGAGAAAAGGGCTCAAACACTAAGGCAAAAATCTGTGCTCAAGAGTCCTGTCCTGTGCTCTGGGACTCTCTGAGATGGAGACATCCCAAAAAAGTCTCAATGGCTTGAACCCACGGGATAACATTTCAAGCCCTCTCTGCCACTTGCCCAGATGTAACCACGTATTCCAGCAGGCACCACAGTGGTATTTTTTCCAAACCCTGAAACTTCCCTTTAAATGTGGCCAACTCCACAGTGTCCTTAAAATGCACCAGTATTCCTTGGGACTCTGGAATTCTGTGCTGACAGGCATCCATGATCTCTGTGGTTAGTAACATTTGTGGCACAGTGCATCCTTGTCTGCACAAATTCTTAGAGCTCTTGAACTGTCAGCATGAAACCAGATTTACATTTTGCATCACATTAGGAGCTGTAAACTAATTTTATTTGGCCACTCAGGCCCTTCTGAGGCTGTGTTCCATAATTCTGAGATTTGGCTTTATAGTCTCAGTAGCAACTGCTCAAACCAGCCTGGGACAAAGGATCAAGAGAAATATCATAGCTGACAAGCACAATGTGGGAAGAGTCCAGAATGACTAAGGAGTGATGTGCCAATGAATTGCTGGTTTTCATGAATGCCCCAAACCAGAAGAATCCCAAATGACGTCTGTGAGTACAATTATTTGACCCAGCCCACAGACACAGATGGGCACTCAGAAACACATGCCAAACTCTTCAGAAGGCAGATGGAGATGAAATTAAATGATATCAGCTAACTTGCTACGAACACTGTTGCTGAAAGTCAGCTTTGTATGTCCTCAGCTTCAAACCAATGTACTTTGCAGGCATTTGTAAAACAAATGGCTCTGAAATTAAGGCAATCCTTCATTTTTACAGGTAACTGTAGCAATGTTACTTGTACACTAATGGCTTTGGGTGCTTTTCCAGGTTTTCTTGCTTTAGCTGGGAGCTGCTCAGAATATCATCACAGGGGTTATTCTGTTGTGTAGTGCCCTAGTGGCAACAATAAATATCACTGCTAACAGTGGTTTATTTAAGAAAAAATTGGAGGGAGGAAGAACCAGTATGAAATGTAAAACATATCTCTTTTGCATTTCAGGGGGAATTTAGGGCAATTTAAAGTGTGCTGCAGGCTTGTATGCTGCATCCTCCCCAGCAACATCTCTTAGATGAATTCTCATGATAAAAGTCTCAATGCCTCTTTCGTTTTGTTTGGGATACTCTAAATGGGTATCTGCTGTACATTATCTCCCCAGACAGGAGAGAATGAGGGTTCATTTATCAGCTGCTTAATTGCCCTAATACTGCTGATTCTCTCACACCATGGGACGTGGCAGGATGTGGAAAGGCTGTTTCTTCAGACAAGCATCCATTCCCCTGGGTTCTGTGATGACTGGCCACACTCATACAGTACTGTGTGGATAAGAAAGAGAGTCGAGATTGCAGGAGAATTTGAGAAGTTTTTACCTCTGCGGTGGTCCATGTCATTGTCAGCAGTTTCTTTATATCTGACTTAAAGCCACAAGACCCAAAGGTGTGTTTTATCTTACTCTTTTTTTAAGAAACAATGAGACAAATGCTGTATGTACAGAAGGGATACTTTGGCCCATTGCATGTACTTACAATATAAAAAACCAGCTAATAAACAATCTTGTAGATTCCTGAGGCATAGACAGAAGGGGATAAGTGGCTGATTACCATTCTGTGCTGTCCCTTTCCATGTTGGGGAGTGTGAACCTTCCTACATGCTTATGATAGATGGGTGTAGACTTCAATGTAGGGTAGGAAATCACTCCCTGATGGCTGCTTTTTCCCTTGCCTGTGATTTTCCTCCTCTTAGGCAGTATTAGGAGCACTAGAGCTGTTGGATGCCTTTCTCAGAATGGGGTTACCTCTTTGTGTCCTAGTGGGCTGATCCATTAGTGGAAGGTCTGGTTCATTGGCTTATTGGTGCCCACCATGAATCCACAGCTTTGCCTCTTGCCTCCTGGGTAGAGAGCTCCTGTCAGGGCACTGAGCCCAGCACTCCATAGCTGTGTGTTTATTCAGCCTGGATGAAAACCCATTCTAGCTATTTTCATCTGCCAGTTACAAACGAGTTTATTTACCCAGTTTGTTTTATGCCTTTTCCGTTTCAGCCTCTCAGCTCTGAAGTGGGTTGTACAACTTCCATTAAAAGTATGAAGAAACCCTCAGCAGCACCATAAATCAGGAGTTTCATCTCAATTGATTACAAAACCAAAAAGAGGGAATCAATCATAGCCAGCAGATTTACCTGCTTTTGTGTTATATTTATCTAAGAATAAGTATGTCTACTCTGACAGCAGTATATTACTTTGAATTTATTTTGGTTTAAAAGTGCTATAGTAATTAACAAGTATGATGGAAATTGCACCTTCATTAGGTTTTTCCTGAAGATTTATTCCTCTTTATTCATACTCTTCAAGATCTGGACAGGCTTTTGAATAATTTGCATTCATTATGGTGCAGGGATATAGGATCAGTAGGGAACATCAAGAAGAATCACTAACATGAATTTTTATTAGTTTTAATAAATGTTGAATGTATTTTTCTTGATGGATTTTTTAAAAAAAATATAACAGTGTGTCAGAGCTTGCATATTTTGAAGGACTTAGGTGACTGGAAAAGGAAAAAGTGATTTTTCTCCTCTGTCTAGGAGCTCTTCAAGTATTGCAGCTGATTTTCTTCTTTTCTGCTCAGAACCCAAGGTACTCACTTGGTGCTTTAAAATGGAACCTTACTCCTAATCTCTAGGCAAAGAAACAGCAGAATTAATTCAAATAAAGTCCCTGAGAAAGAACTATAGAATCTGAAATCGTAACAAACCAAAGTCTAATTGTACACTCTTTGTGGCTTCCTTTTTAAAAAACATCTAAGGTCAAGCAGAATATGTGGAGACATGAATAGTCCTTCTTACTCTCTTTTCTTTGCAGAGGGCTTCCTTATCTCTACAGTGGTAAATTCATTTAACTGAAGAGCACAATAAATTGGTAGGAGAGAAGGAAATGATATTCATCAATCACCCCCGATGTGCATGTAGGCACAGTGCAGAATTTTACACAAGTGCTATGTACTTCATGTTTATTGAAAAATCTTTGCTTTGGTAAAAGTGAATCTAAGTTTAAAACTAGAGGAGGATTTAAGATGAGATACAGTGTTGAAGAAAGCCATACTGCAAGCCTGGCTTCCACCATGGAGCTTTTCACTGACTTTTGGTCAGCATGAGCCTGTCCCCCAAGTGTGCAGTGCCCAGCGAGATCACTCAAAGGGCATCCTTCAAGGGAGAGGTCACAACTGGATAAGAATGAAGGCAGCACAGGGTTTTAGGCAAAACTCCTTTCTCTGCCTGTCTCATCATCTGCCATTTATCCTGATATCTGTGAAGCAGCTCACCCTATAGATCCAGCCAACGGCCCATGGAAATCTGTTGCAATATGTATGGAAACTGTAAATATTCCAAGCTGAGCTCAGAAGAAATGGACAGCTTGAATAGGTAATTTTTCTTTAGTTTTATTCTCTGTGTACTTTTTCAATTACTTTTTCTTCAGAAATGCTCTTTTCCTGTTTCTGCAGTGTACACATGAAAGGCAGTTTCACGCTGGCTTGAATCTAGACAGGCCAAAATAAGTGCCATATTGGTATTATTAAAAAAGAAAGCTGTAAATGCAGTTAACCTTTATTCTATATTTATTTCCCTGTAATTTTCACTTGCACCCTATAGTTTATGCCATTCTTAAGTGGGAAAAATTCATTCCAACTAATGATAATTATTTTAATCTAAAGACAGGATGTAAAAATATGAACTGTGACCTGACAACCTTCATAAATTTTCCAATAAATTTACTTTGCAATAGGCAGGACTGCAAATGGTAGATATTTTCTGGATCATAATAAAGGTCTGGAACAAACCAATTAAAAATTTCAAAAATATTACAGAGAAAATTAGTACTTTTACAGGTTTTTTCACCCACTCAGCTGCACAGTTACTCAGACATTTTCCCTGCTTTTGGATGCTTTAATCTGAAGCACCAGTGAACAAAGCATTTCAGATCAGGCAGACAGGGAGTTCCTTTTTGTGGTCAGATATCACTGTTCAGTGATGCTAACTGACATCTAACAGACTCCAAATGCTGTGGCTGAATATTACTATACTAACCCCATGCAATTTCAAATTTTTCTTGATTATTTTTAACACCCTTAAATAACCTTAATATTTTGGTTTTTTGCATTGCTTCTCTTAAAATTGTTATACCAAAACAAAATCATGACTGTCCAGGCATCTCAGTAACTAGATCATGCAAAAACATTCAAACAGGTCAGTATCAAAATGCAGAAAAACATGATGCAGCTCATTTTGTTTCACTGTGATTTATGGGGCATGCCTAAGCTCTAGTCTATACAGAAGGCATTATCACAAGCCCTGGGCTACCTCAGAGCACTGCATTTGTGGGAGCTGGGCTAAGCTAAACCTGGTATTGTTGGTAACCTAAAATAAATAAAGAGGACATACTAATCAACTAAGTTTCACCCAAGCATCACCCTTCTGCCTTCTGCCTGACTCTGCTGTGACTATTTGAGCTATTACAGGAAGAGGAAGATGAAGAGTGCTAGAGAATATCAGTGCTGCTGCTGTACAGAGAATGATACCTTTGTGTGCTCTATTTGCATATAATTTCACTGAAATATTTTCATATGCAAAGGCAAAGTGGAAGAATTCAAAATCATACCACCAAACCCAAAGGCAGAGTGGTAGAAACCATCAAGGCATGGCAACATATGTGCACTGTATTTTACACAAGGCAGCTCTTGTTCTCTCTTGGCCATTATCTAGGGCAATAACTCTATCACTGGAAGACCTCACCGATTCATCTAAAAATAGGCTACCACTATGTCAATGCAATTATCAGTTGTTTCAACATGCAGAACTTTACCCTAACCTTACAGCCAGAGAGCTTTGTTTAAATACCTCGCCCTCTGAGTGCACACAATGCCATTATCAGCTTTCATTCAACCAGAGTGGTCATCCATTGATGTGTGGAACTTGCTAATGGGGATTTTACCCGTGGTCCGCTTGTCGATAATTATGCCCTTTTGACCAACAGGCATTAAGTGGATCATGCTGCTAAATACTTGTTCCCAAGAGTCTTGGATGAAGATCATATTGCCTTTTGGGGCTGAACAGTACAAAAAAACTAAAAAACAAACAAACAAACAAACAAAACCAACCCTCTCACCTTCCAAAATAGATACTGTCATTGAAAGCTATAGCCAAAGACATTCAAGCCATTTGCAAGCTGATCTGTTGCAGCTCATGCTGTTGCTGATCATTCTCTTTGTTCATATATTGCACCTATCTAGTCAAATTTAATTATCACCACTACTTTTAGGAGACATTAACAAAACAGAGCTCAATTTCCACTCCCTCCTCCCACTGACAGAACATGAATGACAGCTGTGGTATCGTTCTCCTGGGAGGTTACTTTCCAGAAGCATAATGACCAAAGCAGCTCTTAAAAAAGTTGTATGACCCTGACTTTATTCTGATTAGGATTTGGACTTGAGCAAGAGCTAGAAAGTGTTGAAAAGAGGAGAGAAAAGAGTGCAGACTAAAACAGACTGTAGCAAACTGGATGTAAGATGCAACTCAGCTGGGAGCAGTTCAAGGAAGGGGTCCTGGGTGTTAATCACAAACTGGACTGGAGTGAATAACATTGTTTGGCTGTGGAAAAGACTGAGCAACACCTGGAGACCTCCAAACTAAAGTAATCCTTCAAAGGCAGAGTTCTGTTGTCAATCTGGGGCACAATGTTTCACAGAAATACACATCTGCTGGAGAGAGTCCAGGAAAGACAAAACAGGGTGAATGAAGGGCATGAAGGAGGAAAGACCAAATCTAGTAGTAGATCTGCAGTCAGTTGTGTTAGTGCAGTGAGATCCCAGGGCCCCATTTCAGGGCGTCCTGTGCCAGGACTTTGGCATTCCAATTGTCTACTGTAAGAAGTTTTATATACAAGACAAGCAGAAGTGTAATAATTCATGCTCTGTTTCTTCTGCAGGCTGTATAAGAAGTAATGGGTTTGTATTACAGGAAGGAAGATGAAGGTTAGACATTACGTAAGCTTTCCCAACAGAAGCTTGATGAAGATTGCCTGGGAGACAGGTTTTTAGAGAAGATATGGAGTTTAGTATCTTCTAGCATTTAGACATTGTTACTTCCTTTATATATATGTGTGTGTGTGTGTATATATATATATAAAAGGGCTCAGGGGGGACCTCATAGTGAATTATCAATACCTGAAGGGGGCCTACAGAAAGGCTGGGGTAGAACTTTTTAATGGGATACGTGATGGCAGGATTAGGACCCCAACTCCTTCAGCCTGTCCTCGTAAAGGAGTAGCTCCAGCCCTCTCATCATCTTGGTGAACTCCTCTGGACCCACTCATACAACTCAATGTCTTTCTCATGTGGTTTAGGCAAAATACTTTGCCTAAATACAGATAAGGCTCAATGTCTACTTATATCTAGAAAAGATGATTTTATTTAGTGTGAGGTACTGGGTTGTACAATCTGGCTGAGATATCAGTTCTTTGTAATTCATTAAGAATATACATCAGCTGAGACTTACAATTTGAAGTTATAAGGTGCTTTATGATCTCTGGATAAAGCTGATGGGGAAAATGCAAAATGCAGCTTTATGCATAACTTCTCATTATGTGCATGTTCTCTCAGTCATCAGGCTTCAGCCAGCCTTGTACCTTATTCTCCACATGCAAATTGGGATTCCTGCCAATCTCAACTAATTTATCAGCTGAAACTAAATGTAAAATTACACCAACAGAACCAAACCAGTTTTCGATGCCAGAGTACAATAACTGCATTCATTACTGGTCCTTCAGAGAGCTGTGTGAATACAAAATAGGCCCAGAGCACACTCATCTTCTGCATCCAGGGGATAATGAAAATAGATATTTTGTTCTTACAAGTACATCCAAAGCCCACTTATCTTCATACACTTGCTGTCCTCCTGTTGCCACATTGAACCTCCACTGTGACTATTTTATCAAGACTCTTACATTGATGCACTTTTTTGTTTGGGCAGAATTCCAGGCTGTTTGAGGGGTAGATACCAGGCAAGTTCATGGCTGAAGTGTGGGAGGGGGGATGGGAAAACTGGGGATAAGTGGGATATTCCTGGGGGTGCAAGTGGTACTCAGAATTTCTCTCTCTCCCACAAATGAATTTTACCTCCTCCAGCTCCATCCTGGAGCACTGGTTCTGTCTAATTTCTCCACAGCCATTAGGATGTGCTCCCCTGCTTCCTCTGGATATAGATTTCCCCAAGATTTTACACTGGAATGGGACATGGTCACTGTGCAATATTGGAAAGGTGAAAGGGTTTCAAATGTTTTGCTTAGATCATTGCTTTTTACAAAGCTGGCCCTGTATTTGAACACGATTTTAGAAGTCTTTGAGTTTTGTTAGAAAAGGGTTTACAGTAAATTTTTCCTGTAATTCTCATTAGCATTAAAAACAATACTGGAGGAAAGAATAGTCAGATTCTTGTTGCCTGGAACAAAGTAAAGGCTGAGCCTTTCACAAAAGTGATGGATGCTTCATTGCAGGGGAGTGTAAGGGAAAATATCACTCGAGGGAAGCACTTTTGAAAACACTGGCTTACTGTTGTGTTCTTGTGCTGATTATCTGAGGCGCAAAGTGAAGTATCTGAGTGGTAACAACTGGGAAATTAATTTTTTGAGAGCCTAATTTAATGGTTTTTAATCTGTGCTATTATCAGCTCTGAAAAACCAACATGGAGATTTCTGACTCTTTACAAACTACTTGATGCTTCAGTGCTCTGTAAATGTGTTGTCCTGAAGGAATTTAATTGGGAATTAAACAGCTGGAACACCAAAAGAAAAAAAGCCACTTCTGTAGTTCTCTGTCCATTACAAATTCACATAAAAATATCTGTTTATTAAAACCATTCAAGTTGCTCAGAACTCTTCCCCTATTTGTTGCCTTTGTTGGCTATGAGAAGCTGATCTTGCCTTCTTAACATCTTAAACCCAGACAAAATTCCTTCCTGAGAGATCCACGTGCAATGGTTAAAAAAAGTAATTAAAAAATTTGCCTATTTTGTTGGGAAATTTATCGTAGGGTGATGAGAGATGGGAAGGAAGTGGAAGAAAAAGCAGTTGCTGGCAAAGCTGAGAGCTGATCCAGCAGCCGGCGGGGGGCACAGCAGCGAGGTTATGCACAGTTTGTTAACTTGCCTGGAGGTGTGAGACCTAAAAAGCACAGGCTCTCACACCTCCCGCTTTGTTGATCACACATCCCGCAAACAAGATTTAAAGTGTATAAAAGAGTCCCTCTCTGGCAGCATGCAGTGTTTCTCCTGCTCCTTGTGCAGAGCTCCGGCAGCTGATGCTGCAATGACAGACTGAAAACCTGTCCCTGCAGAATCCATTCCCAAACCATTCCAGTTCTTCCGCCGAAGGGAGGGAGCTGGGATGGGTATTCATTCTTAGCATAAGAGAGCATTTAATTTTAAATTTAAATAGAGAGAAAATGGATTAGTGAGTCACGCAGTCAAGGTCTTGCTATTGTCAGAGGCAGGTTTACTGTGTTTCTTGCTCATTGACTTGGGTTTTTTGAAGGGGGATGGAGCCTCCCAGCACTTTGCTGTTTTAATCCTTCCAGTTTGTGTGGTGACTGCCTGATTTTAGTTACGGATTTGGTACAGATGTTAAAAGCTTTCAACAAAAAATATTAAGATCAGTGGAACAAGTTGATTTACCTTTAAAAAAAGCTTTGCTTGTAGAACATGTGGAAGATTGTTTCCCAGTTGATGTTGGCAGTGATAAAATATCTCCAGGCTTTATAGAGGCCAATGGCCTCATTTACTAGTTAATCACTACTGTCTGTTTATAAGGAATATAGGATGTATGCTGGTATGCCTATCTTATACAAACACACCACTTAAGCTGCCTCTGAGCTTGACATGAATTCTTTTTCTTGGTGAATGAGTACAAATTTATCTCTGGATAGCTGGTGATTTGGGCTAAAATTATTATGCAGTTTGCATAATTTGTATTTCTCGTTAAAGTTGTCCCATTCTTCAGTCAGTATGCCTGTACTTTTTCATTTTGTCCTTTGTAAACATGTTCCATTCACCAGAGACATTACAGCTTTTTATGTAGCTCCTGCACCCTGCTTTTCTTCATATATTCTGAAGAGTCTCAGAAAGCCTAAAAAGACAATCAAAATTTTGGAAAGAGGAGACAGAGACAACATCCTCTGCCAATGAGTGCATAGACATCCATATATGTGGAAGGCAATCCAGATTAGCAAGTGATTGCAGATGGGGAGTTGTTTCCTGATAACACAGTTGCCAAGTTTCCCTTGCTGTGGTGTGTTTCCTTTCACAGTTTGCTTTCCCTTCAGCAGCTTTCCCTTTTCCATCAGCCTGGAGGGGGGGTAAGAAGTGAAGGTATCTGGAGACCTTATGGATGAGTTCAACAAGAACAGATCTGTAAGGAAAGATATGTCAGATGTGGAATGTCAGTTTGTATGATACATGCCCAAAGGCAGCCTCTGGCTGTAATAGCCTGTGGCTTCAAAAGTGCCAATTACAAGTGTATTTTAAAATTGAGTTTGTAATTTTATTTTTGTAAAATCCTATCTAGTCAACCTGGACTCTTTCCAGTAGCAAGGCAACAAGTTCTAATGTTCCAGAAAGTATCCCTGAAAACATCTTTTCCCAGCCTTCTACAGCACTCCTGAGAAGTCCTGCAAACCAGCAGATTTAGAGAGAGCAGAGGCACAGACAAGCAGCTTGTGTTTTCATGTCATGTTTTCCTGGCACGGGAGTTTTAGGACATTTGCTTTGTTTAACTCTACAGAAAGATTTTCATATTGCACCAAGTGTGGAGTGCATTTCTGAGCAACCTTAATGATGGCTGCACTTTTCAGTTATTCCAGGTTTGTTTAACCTTGGCAGGGGGTGAAAGGGGAAGGCAGTGTAACTCATACTTAGCTCCACTGATAATCAGGGAACTAAAATTTATTTGCCTTCTCCCTGTTGAAGATTTCCCCAGTTGCCTCTACCAGCTTTGCCTCATTCCCTCTTCATCTTTTGTCCTTAGCTTTAAATCTTAACTTTGTGTGACAACATTCACTTTCTAAACTACTCAGCAATATCAGTTTTTCCCCAATGACTTCTCTGAAGCTTCCCTGTGCAGTCTGCAATAGTATCTTTTTTCTTTTTTAATGACTTACATTGAACAATATCCTCACTAACAACATTTCCCCAGCAATGATGCACCAGGGAAAAGCACGGAATGAGAAGTAGGAATGATGAATACAGCCTAAATGGATGGAGAAGAAAGTGCTAGCATTTGCTTCTGTATCACTCCATAAAAGTGACTAGAGTTGTCTCTTTCCATCTACTGCAGAGATGGAGCACCATGCTGTGGTATTCTTAGGCAGATATATCAGGCACACTATTGCATAATACATTTTTGCATCCTTGCAAAGAAAATAGATGCCTAAACTTGTGTTTGCCGTCTGATGAGATAGCCTGATAAAAAAGCTTCTTCCCAAAGGAAAGGCTGAAATAATCTCGAGATGAAAATGCAGAAATAACTTTCTGCAATGAGAGTGGGTTCTCTGCAGAGGCAGGGTCACGCCACTTTGGCAAAACTAATTAAGAAGCACATTCAGCACGTCCTAACCCCTAGTACCTCTCCTCCCAGGGACTCAGCTATTTCCTTGTCATGGTGGATGTTTTTTTTCACTCCTCTGCCTGTTTTCTCAGAGAAAGGCACTGAAGCTCCAGCTCTTTTCAAATGCAGCAAGGAGGACGTGCTTCCTCCTACCCGGTCTTGGAATGCAAGTGCTGCTTGGCTGCTGGTGGTATTTGTTTCACAGCTCAGCCTCCCTAACACGTACTCATGTTCTCCCCTACCCCTTTGCCCCTTACCAAGATATAACTCTCACTTCCACCAGTTCACAAATAAAAGCCACAGTTGATGTATCAACAGAACACCCTTTAACTCAAGCTGCATTTGATGCATTTCTGACCATCTTTGCTGTAAGAACCTGTAATTGAGAACTTTTTTTCCTAGGGAGGAAGGTGTGAGAAAACCGTCCCTATCAAGTTCTCTGAAGCTGATACACAAAGTTCTCTCCTTCCTTGCTCCCAGTTGCTGCAGAGCTCCTCCAGGGCACTGAAGATGCTGACAACCAGGGACTAATCAAGAGATGTAAACAATCTATTTTCTGTCTAGTTGTGATATTTGCTTGTTGCAGCTGGAATTTACTGCATTACAATTCATTGACAGCAGGAATTATGCTGAACTACCACATGCTTGCACTAGAGAATTTCTGGGTTACTTACCGATGTCACATAAGATAAGAGAAAATGTCATTTTTTACCCAGCCATCACAAGGTTCCTTGTAGAGTGTGTTATTATTGCCTTTTTATCTTCACTTCTCAAATAACAAATATCTCAAAGCTATAAAATCCTGTTTAGGATCTGTCTCATCCAAAAAAAAAACCCAGGAAAACTTGAGTGGAAACTGGTCAGGACCCTTGAAGTTCCCCTCTGAGAAACCAGAGCAGTCTGGACTGCTTGGGCACAGGGCAAATAACTAAATGGGTGTTTTGCTTGGTTGCAGAATTAGATCTAAATCTGGGGACTCATCTGACAGTCCTCACAGGTTAGAGAGCATTCCACCTCTGATTTCCCTTCTTTTTGTCAGTGGTCCTGTTCTCCTTTATAGGGATTAAAAGGAATTGTGCTATGGAGGGAAAGGATGAGCTAATAAAATTAGAGGAATGTCCTTCATGAATAAGGGTGTTTTCAGAGGCACAAGCACAGATAGACTGGAGGATCTAACAAAAATTGTAACTTAAACTGAGTATCATCCCTTTGCATTTGCATTTCACAAACTTCCTTTTCTAAATAAGCTGTCAAGAAAATGATTTTCACAAGGAGATTCAAATAAAGAAACACTGTCAAACTCCAGAGTGAAAGTTATATCCCTATGGGAAATAAGGGGGTTTTAAGATTCTGGAAGCAACCTAGGATTTTTCTGAAATAAGTTTTTCTAGAATTTCCCTGGAAGGAAGCAACAGAGAGGCCCATTTATCAAATTTGTAGCATCTAGCAATCTCTGACCCATTCCTTTATGTTGGTTATGACCGATTTAAATAAATTAATTTGCTTTCAATTTGAAAAGGGTGAGAAATAGGGTAATAATTTTGCAGTCTATAAAACCCTAAAGAGAAAACAGAAAAATGAAACTTTTTACAACAAGCTGCTTTATAGAGTTATAACCAATTATAAGCTTCTGCCTATCACTTCTTCTTCACTAAATCTCCAAGCATGTTATGAAGAAGAACGTGTGATCATCATGCTAAAACAGAGGGTGACTGAAGCACAAGGGGGCAATACGGCTTCTGGAGATGATGCAAAATTCAGCCCAGGAACAAGGCTAAACTGCATCCGTCATGATGGACAATGTTCCCTGGGTGAGAAACTCTCCTTCTGCCACAGCATACCCCAAGGTTGAACAATCCAAAGGAGCTCAACCAATACCAACCAAACCCCACAGCTTTTTGTTATAATAGCTGCAAGGTTGCATCTTGTGCAATCATGGCCACTGGCTACAATGCACCCTTCCTGCTTATGGAGAGAATAATTTTTGGGATAGAGTCTTAAAGTGATTCCACATGAGTAATTCTCTTAAGTCCCAATGATAATCAGGCTCACTTCAGTTTCATTAATTCCAGCCATCTGTTGATATGAAGACCCTCTCTCCTGCCCTCTATCTCTTGCAATTGCAGCCATCCTTTACCAAGCCTTGAATTATTATGCAAAATGTTATGTTGGTGAACATTGGGTTGAAAATCCTGTGATGCTGGCAGGTCAATATTGTTTGATTCCACTTGAGAGTCTATTTCAGGAACTCATTGAACTGTTTTGGGATTACATCATGTGCACAGCTACAATTTACAGCAGCACTCAGCTGTCAGAAAGCATTTCTAAATATTTATGCACATACACTGGGGCACACAAATATACACATAATCAAGTCTGCAGGTTCCTACTGTGCAACTGATTTACTTTAAAAGGATTGCAAGAATCAGAGTAGAAATGACCCCTCTTCAAATAACATTCTCCTTTGCCAGGTTTGGTTAATCATGTGTAGGGCTGACAGAACAGAGATGATCATGACCTTGATAAAGCTGCTGTCAAGTATTGACCATGCAAAGGAGGACACTGTCTCTAAGAGCATTGATAGAACCATTACCTTACCTCATGAATGTAGCCCACATTTCCACATTTCAGAATTGACAATCCTTTGGGAACATTTCTACTTTTCAGCAGAGGACTCTTTGAAGTTAATAGGCATCAATTTCAGCCTCGAGAATCAGTCAATGCATCAAAACTGCATACCACCAGTGCATAGTGGAGTTGGTCTGACAACAACTGGAGAAGGCTTTAAATGCATCTGGGTTGCTTTGTTCTATTTTCATTTACCTAATATCTAAAACACCTGGATATTAAGTGAAAGTAAAGCTCTGCCTGGAAGGAAAAGGACTTAGAAGAGGCCTCTCATCTAATAAATGCAGTGTGTTGAACTGCCCAAGGTGATTTCTATGTTAACTCTTACTGAAGATTTCTCTGGTTTCAGAAACTTGATTGCCCAGTGTGCATTGTCAGCAAGCTGAATGGGATGGGCATACGCGAGAGGTTATAATTATCAGTTTAATTACCATTACTGTATGTCCTGAGCCTGAATTGTTCCTCCAAGCTCTTTCTGAAAGACTTGGATATAGATGTGGCAATGCATCTGTCTCTCTGTCTGTCCCAGGTGTGTTTGGTTTCTTGAAGAGTGAACAAGTGTCAAACATCAGGAGATATGTTGAAATGCTTGATTGAAACCTTAACTTATTTTGTATTATTGGAACCAAGAGAAAAGAGAAGCATTTACACATTTTGTTTGATGTTGTGAAGCCTTTAATTGTGCTTTCTTGGACACAAACTGCCATTAGAGATGTGATTCTGTGACTACTGAAAAGGGGGAAGAAGAAAAGGATTCTCTCACTTAACGAGGAAGAGATTGCCTAGACAGCTAAGGAATAGTTCAGTAATAAGTAGCATGACAAAATATTTTCATTACATTTTAAATGCCATAATATTAACCAAAAAAATAAATCTTCAAACAATTTTTACAACAAATGGGAAAAATTCATAACTTATGCTTCAAAAACTTCATTATGAATTAGACTGTTGCCTGCTTTATGTTTAGCAGTACTGAGTATCTAGATCTTTGGACAAGATGACCTCTTCATGTCCCTCCCAAACGCTGATATTCTGTTAATGGTCCACAGAAAGAACCCCAGCCGCTGTCCCAATAGCACACAGGGGTTCAGATGACGTTGAAGTGGTCACCATCCCTTCAGGACATCCCTCCCCTTGCCTAACCAGCTGGGGGGCCACCAGGCCCCCCAGCCTTTCTCCTCCCACCATGTTCCCTTGGGATGTAGCAAAGTAACTCACCAGTGATGCGCTGGAGAGCAGACACCAGGAGGAGCATCCCTCAGGCCCCATGGGAGGGCAAATGGTGGCTGCTGTTCTTCTCTGGGGGTGAGAAATAGGAAAGTGGGTGGAGGAGGTGAAGTGGGAACAGCTGGGGAGGGAAGGGGAAGACTCCAGTGGAACCCAGGTGCTCAGCATTTGGGACAAAATGGGCTGGAAAAGGGGTGGTGGGAGGAGTGAGGTTACATGGAATCTGTAGTTTTTATTTTTCCCTGCTCACTGCAGGGAGGTTGGACTAGATGACCCTTGAAGGTCCCTTTCAACTCTGTGATTCTATGTGGAAAGCTGTTCTTCCTGCACCAGAATAAGAGTTTATGACATGTATGAACTGACCTGCTGTGGGGAGATTCTGGTTCACCTGAATTCTCTTTTCTAATGCTAAACTCCCAATTATTTCAGGGAGGGTATTTTAATTTTCTCAGTTAGTACTCATTATCTCATTCAGTCTTCCTGTCCATAAGGAAACGAAGAGAAGGCATAAAGCAAAGTGAGGTTGAAAGAAGAACAGACATGATACTATATTCAATAATCTTCCTTCTGCCTGTTTCTTTTCTCGATTGCTAAAACAATTGCTCTCTTTAGCCAGACTTTTAACAAGAAAGTGACTCTCTAATTTGCACTACATACTTTCTCTATTGGCTTAAGACCTTTAGAAAAAGTATAGGCTCACTGGAGGCAATATCAATGAGGGTATATGTGAGTAGCTGTTTCTCTATCAATAATGCTGAGATAGCAAAAAATATTAAATTAGAAATTTAAACAAGCATGTTGGAAACCTGAGTTATTTTTTGTGGTGCTGTGTTTAATGGAGGCCCATATTTCTTTTTCAGTAATTTAAATCTTGGTCTTTTTTCTACTGCCTTTTCATTTTTTTATCTTTTTTTTTTTAACCTTGAGAGTAAAGTGCTGCAGTTAAGATAATACAGACCTAAAGTGGCCTTTGGGTGGATGTGGGGACACTGGCAGGAAGGAAGCAACTGTATCTCCGATGCATCCTGAGGGACAAAGCACAGAGAACATGCCCATGGGGCAGCTTCAGTCAGTGGGAGAGCAGTTGGAGCCCTTTTCCAACCAGTAATCACTGTGCTGGGAATACAGTCAGGTAATTCTGTAAATGCAAAAATCTGCAATCATCAAAATTAACATAAGCTTCATGCCAGGCTGTAATTAATGATAATAACAAAAAATAGGCATCAGCTTGGAAATGAAAGTGCTTATTACTTCCAGGAAAAGTGAGTGGAAGGGAAACAGTTTCAGGGATTGCTGGATGCCATACCAGAATTTGGAAATGCGAGTGCAAAAAGTGTATAAAGCAGCCCTACAGACTAGCTCACACAGCTCTGGAAACCTGTTTTGGTTTCTTTATTCCTCTACGCTAGTTGAAAGTGCCACTGCTAAACTGCTAGAGTCACTCCAGACCACTTTGGGCTTAACTGGGACCAGAAAATTCTAAATTCTAGTTACTTACTATTAAATATATGTGATCTTACTTCCTAGAAGCTGGTGTGGTTCTAGTTCCCTTCTGTGCTTCATTCCTCCCTCCGCATTCCCAAGCTGAGTCTCTGAGGGCTTCTGCCTGTTGTGCTGTGGTGGGAGGTTGTTTTGAAGTCAGGTTGTACAAGAGCTTCGTATTTTGAAATCTTTTTCATGGAGTAGCTGAAATGAAAATAAAAATGAGCTGGCAGTGGGGATTGGTATACTTTGAACTATTATAAAAAGTGAGACTAGTTTTGTCTGATGGAAGCCAGAAGCTCAGTGCAGTAGCTGGAATTTTTAGTGTGCAGTAATGGTAAAAAAAAAAAATCCTTTGCCCATTCTGGGAGTAGCCAGTGACCAGGACTGTGGAGACTAAGAGCCCTTGTGTTTTAATCCTTGCTATTATGATTGATGATATTCTTAGTCATAGAAATGTGTCATCCTATTTTTAGCTTAAGTAAGCTACATGCTCCCTTAGGAACTTGTGAATGTTGAGTTCCAAAGAGCAATTGCAGAAACATTCTTGATGACTCCACTGTTATTATTTTATAATATTGAAATAGCAGACACTGCAAACAGTAGCACTGATGAATTGGCTAGACATTTTGTTACATTCCTGTTCATCATTCAATGAATTTAATAACTCTGAAGTGCATGCTAAAGACAGCAGTTCTCATCTTTTCAATTAATGTAAAACAGAAACAAGATTTTAAAGAAAGTCATGAAGCAGAGAGGTTTACACCTCCAAGACTGGATTTGATGCAACTCCCTTGCAAAAACTTGGTCCTGTGAACTGATTTGTAGGTGGGATCCTTGCTTTATTCACCCAAGAAACTTAGGGCCGTGCTCTGTTTGCACATCCACCTCCTCTTTGCCATGGATCATCACAGTACTCTTGTTGTGCTTTGGCTTCAATATGTCAGAGGACAAGACAATTAGGTAGGAAAGAAGCTGATCTGTCAGCAAACTTTCCTTCAGTCTGCTGGTGTATCTGTGGGAAGGCTGCTAAATTATCCTGTGTAATTGAGGGAATGTGCAAAAACTGTAATAAACAATTAGAAAAGGAGAAAGTGTTCATGTTTGGAGAAGTGCTAGCTCCTCAGTTGGATGTGATGTGATACCACCATCTGTTTAACTCTGCATAGCTTAGCTGGGAGTAGTTGGGATGTCCTAGCAGTGCAGCATGGAGAGAATATGGAGAGCAAGAGGAGCCATCATCACCCTGCTGACTGACTGCCCCAATGCAGATGGGTGTAACTTTGACATGCTCTTCTATTCTTCCATTTGCTTTATTCTTCTGATTTCTGGTTATTGTGAAAGGCATCAGAATAGCAGCACAACAAATCTCCTGTTTTATTACAGGAATTTTACAGGTCAAGAAGTGACATTTCAAGCTCTCCTTCAGATCTAGTTCTTCAGACCATCTAGAGGCTTACTCTGTATTTAGGTTGTAGCTGTTTGATTTCAAGAACAAGCATGAGGTGCAGAAGGGTGTTGTAAAGCAATATTTCTAGCAAGCCTCAGACAACTAATCTGGAAAGTACTTTTGGAAGTATCACAAAGCAGATCCTAGATCTTACAACAACTGGCCCCATTAGCTTGTCAACAACAGGCAGCTCAAGCAAATCCAGAAGGCTTTGCTCCTGATCCCAGGATTTCTGTGCATACTTTGACAAGTAGGGAATAGCTCAGGTCTTTGATGTTTAAATGCTTCGGGGTTTCCTCTCTGATCTCCTTGGTGAGCTCCGCACAGAACCTTCACTGCAGGCAAGTTAAAGCATTGACTCACTGTTATTCCAATAGTAGCCAATCTTCATTATCTCCAGAAGGTGAGCTGGGAGCTCTTCCTGACTGGCTTATTTCATGTGACGTAAGTGGAAGAAATTCTCAGACTGAAGAAGGAATGGAGATGTTATTAGGTTTAAGTGCATAAATTCATCCCTAGTGGGTGTAATACACTTTCCTTGTAGACTTCAAGCTTTTATACACTACATATAGAAATCTGAACTCTCAGATTCTAGTGAGATATCTACAAACACAATAAATGTCTGATTAAAACAAACCAAGCATCTTTTTTAAATAGAAAAATATCTTCAGCTGGGACTGAAATGGAAGGAAATAATGCTGTTTTGAACAACCTTTACTATTACTAGCTCATAGCTTCACAACTACTTTTGTAGCTGTACTTTTCTGCAGCACAGAATTGTCCATGTTTTTCAGTTGTTCGTGCTTTGGCTCTATGAATTACCATGAGTTATATTTCTCTGTTAGATTGGTGGTTTGGAATATTCCAGATCTCAGTTTAGCATCTGCTTTATTTGACTACTGACTTTTCTCCACAAATTCCATTGTCGCCCTTCTGCTAGATGCTACTTAAATGTCCTGTGGGAGCCCCACCACACTATGCTTCACTATGCAAAATGAGACAAAAGTGTACATTTCCATGATCTTTTTCAAATATGTTGCTTTTAAATGTGTTTTCCCTCCATCTGCCAATTGATTGCCTTTTATGGTGAATTTTTTTAACATCTGATTCCTTTTTGTTTATCCTAATAGGATAAAAGCTTCTAAAGGCAACTTCCAGTCCAATGATGGATAATGGCTAAACTGGTTATTACAAAAATTTCTTAATATATATTGCCCATTTCTTTCTCTTTTATGGTTTATCTACACAGAAAGCCATTGCACAGCAAGGTAGAACATGAATTTAAAGCAAAGTAGCAATTTCACATTAGCTTCCCACAAGGTAACTGTCTTCCTGCACACAGGTTTCACTTAATCCACTTCCAAAATTGGCTAAGAAAACTTGCATAATTGTATTCTTGCTGTGAAATGTTGTCCACATCAAGACTTAAAGGCAAAATAGCTTTCTAAGCTCCTTTCCATGATGGCAAGAAGTGATGAACATTCCTGGTCCCTTCTGCAGTAGTACCAAAATGCCACCAATTTTAGAATGTACCCCTAAGAGGAAGGGGAACACTCAGCACCTTTCTTAAAGTTATGGGAGACAGCTGGAGTTGGGCAGAGAGAGAAATTAAGTTTTCCCAATAATGTTTTTGTCATATTTCTACTTCATGGAAAGCCTCTAGCTCCTAATCCTGTCTGCTAAGTCATAATTCCTTTTCATCTCCCGAGAGGTGTGACTCAGCTGCACAACAACACTGATGGATCTCGTAAAAGGAAGTTGTTTCCTGGCAGTGACACCACCATGTGGCTTTGTGACGTTTGTATGACTTCATGTCCTCATTCACATTCAGTGAAGGTAGAGAAAAGCTCAGTGAGATATTTTGATTCAGATTCTCAGAGGTTTGATGCAGTTAGGTACATAAGTCCCACAGACTTTAAATAACTTTGAGAATCTTTTTTAGGCAACTGTGATGGCTGACTGTTCTGTAATAAAATATTGAGTAGCTTTGTTAAAATCAACTTATTTTCCCTTGTCTCTCAGAGGAGTTGCATTTGCATAGAAAGAAAATTCTTTAAATAAAACTACAAAGTCCACTTCCTGAATACTTCTCAGCTGAAACTATTATTAGGATTAAGTATTGCCCTTCCAACTCAATAATGGACTAAGATAAAACTCCATAGAAATTTACTGAATATTAAAATTAGATGGAATTTCAATTATATGTTGATCCATCTATCCATTTGCCTTACTCTAAGGAGGCAGAAGGTTCAAGATGCTTTTCATCTTGCTGCTGAAGACCTGATATCTAGAGTAGAGGAGACCTTAGATAGTTGACAGTCCCACAAGCAAAGGTCAGGGCAGGGGCTGGACGTCAGTTCACTGCATAATGAATTTCAAAATGCCAGTGCATTCTTTTTTTAAATATAAATGTTTTTCTCCTAATCCTTTTTGTTTCATGACTCAAATACAATCAGAAGGTGAATCTGAAGCAATCTCTTTTATTTGAAATAGAGGTTGCTTTATATTATTTCTGCTCAGAGTTGTTTCCCTGTACTAGTTTTGATTTACTAGCTTAGGATCTGTAATGTATGTGGGGCGCATGACCACCTGTGAAGAGAAGAAAAAGTCTGAATACATCAGGAGGGTTTTCCCTACAGTTATGGATTGTTTGGTTTTTTTGTGTTGATTTTTGGTTTGGGTTTTTTTTTTAGTTTTCCAAAGTTACTGTGAATGTTTCCATTAACAATATATACTGACATACAGTATATTGTATGCAGAGGCTGTCCTGCTTGCAGACAAGGTGCTCCTGACTACTTTCAATCCCTAGAAACTTTTCCAGCCTGATACATTACTAATAGTAGGAATAAGCACTCCTTTCAAATATTGCCATTAATGCATGATTCTGTTTTGCATAGTGGCATCAGTGACATAGGGAGTTGCCTGTTCCTCAAGACACCATCCGATGATGGAGCTGCATAAAACGTGTAGGCAGCTACTGCATGGTCTGAACCTCCTGCTGGCACAGGCAACAGGCATCTGTGGGGGCTTTCCTGCAGAGGGTGTGTGGGCTGCTGGGAGGACCTCCTGGTCTCACCCAGTTTCAGTAATTCTGCTTTCACAAAGAGTCATAGCTCTTGCCTCCTGCTACCAAGTTGATTGGGCTTTTGTTTCTTTATTTTTGTATTATTTCTTTTTTGTTTGTTTGTTCAGATTTGAATTTTTTTTATTTTTAAATACCTGAGGTCTCTAACTTTGGATAATTAAAAATCTCAAATTATCTTTGTTTTATCTGTGAAAAAAAAGGGTTTGATCTGCTTGTGATAATAGTGCTGACTGACATTGTTTCAAAGCAGATTCAGAGATAAGTTTGGTCCTGACATTTAGTCAGCAGGTGGGAGTTGTTTATTGCCTAGCAATTAGAACCTATATTAACATAATATCTCCTCAACTTCAAAAATTTCTGAGAGCTCTCCGTGCATGGATTCCCAAGAGCTCTCCCCTGCTCTCTTCCCTTTGTCTTTTCACTTTCCCACCTCCACACCCATCCACCCACCTGCCTTTAAATGTGCTGCTTCAAATTTAGAGTTCAAGAAACTTTGTTTAAGTCTAAATCATGATAGTTATTTTCTTCTAGGGCTGAAGCATCCCACAGCCCCTTTATTTTAAACTGACTTTAAACTGTGCTTTTTAGTCTTCAGAAACTTTCTTGCCTTTTAATATTTCTCTATGAGAACTCCACAACAGAGGATGAGTGTTTGAGGAGGATGGGGCCAGTTCCTCATCTGGAAATGGTCCAGGTACAACAAGAATTTTCCTTGCCACCCACGTTGTCAGGGCTTCCTTTTCTCTCTGTATTTTCTCCAGCATTGTTATCAGTTTATTATGGAGACATGTTCATTAGTTTTATATTGTATCTGCTTTTTTTATGAGATTTTCAGATTCATTTTCATGCTGCGCTGTTGGATTATCTGCAGGAGAATGTGAAAATGAGCTCGTGTGAGCTGAAGAGACAACGAAGGCAGACAGATGTGAGAAATTAACTGAGTAGAAAACCTAATGCAAATGTGTTGCATTAAAAATAATTTGCAATTGATTTCAAACTCCAGTCAAGTGCCACTGCCAAATATTCACTACAACTCTGGCACAGGTTTTGCTCACAAAGCTGGATAAGGAAAATGGCAAAGACTTGTAGGGAAATTGAGCCAAAATGAACATTTTGCTTGTCCACATCCACAAATGCACACACATCCTTAGAGCAAATTTTCACTCTTTCTTCCAGCCATGTTTTTATGCTCGAGCTCAGTCATTTCAATATTAAGGATTAGCACTTGGTGACACTTATCAATTTTTTTTTTCCCACAGCCCCTTAGAATTTACTTCTTTCATCAAAGGAGGCTCTTTCCTCCCTTGTCTGGGAGGAGATAATTATGGGAGATAAGGACTGATCCTTCTTTTCAAACAACCATAATTAACACTGGAACAAATCAGCTTTGGGGAGCAATTAGTGCTTTGCTCTGATCTTGGAGCAAACCCTGAAAGATTAACGATTCCCTCTGTTGCAGAGATCCCCATAACAAAGTCATGTGTGACCAGTTTAATAAAAACTATTTGTCTATAGCAGTCACTTTGCTCATGAGGATGATCAACCTCGTTTACTATCAGATGCAAAATCACTGCTCAATCATCATGAAGAGGCTAATTGGATGGCAAAGAGATGAGGAAGAGATCAAATTCTTAAATCAAGTCAAACCCAATGAGACTGGATTGTCACGTTAATACCTTTCCCCACTCTCTCCCCTCTCCCCTTACTGTGGCAACAAAATTAAAGCACCTTATCCTGAAAGAGGGCAGGTAATTTGATGTGAAGGCTTTGCGTTAGGAGAGTGATAGCAGAGGGAGAGACAAATGTTGTGGTGGCTGGTCCCTGGCTGAAGCCCTGGGAAAGGAATGGCAACATCGAGGCTGGTTCTGTTGCTAAATCACAAGGGAGAGCGATTGCTCAAATGTCTGTGTGTGGTAGCAGCTAGGAGTGATGGCTTTTTTTTTTGTTGAGAACAGGAGAACAATCAGTGGGAACATGCAGAGGCTTTTTTCAGCCTCCGCTGGAAATGAGGAAAGTGGCTTCTGTGCTCATTAAATCAAACAGCTCCCTTGAGGTCAGGACAGTGTTGGCTTACTGTAACCAAACCTGTCCTGCAAAGGGTTGACCACAGCCTTTATCCAGCAGATAACAAGTTTGACAAGTGCCTTTGCCATTTCGGCACCTTCAGCTCTCAGGAGAGCTTTGCATGAATAAATCATTACCTCTGTAACGATTATCTGGAATTAATGATCCCCCACCTCTTTTGACAAGCAATTCTTTCGCTGAAGGTTGTGACTTGCAGCTCCTTAGGGGATGGTTGTAACTGAGAACTCTTGGAGGCTTTTGCTATCTTCTTTTTGGGTATTCCAGTAACTCTTCTTGTGATTGAACAGCTGAAAATACATCTGTAATTATCATGAAGAGTAGCATTTTCACAGTACCAGCATAGAGCTGGGAGAATAATTCCCAAATGAAGGAAAACCCATCATTTTAGATCAAACTAATGATCAAAATGAAGATAAAACTTTATGGAGGAAGAAAAGTAGAATTTAATTACTGCGCTTATTGAATTGTTCTTTGCTTTCAGTTTCAATTAGCAACATGCTATGGTCTGAGAAACACCTTGTTTTAGATACTTGCATCATAAACTGAAAGTTATGAGTGTTTAACCATTCTGTTCAATTTCCCCTACAATTTTGCTGTCCTGAGAAGTGCAAAGAGTTTGGGGAAAAAGCCATGTATATGCATGTATACTTGGAATATCAAATGAATATGACCCATTAGTCTTTGATTTATTTTTACTACCATCAGTGTCATCTCATGAGTGATCAGAATGTCAAACTGAAGTGCAATTGACTTCTCTTAAGTTTTTATAGCTTATATTGAAAAGCAGAAGGACTGGCTCCAGGGAAAAAAATTACGATAAAAAATGAACTTTCCCAAAATTGAAGGTGTTTGGATAACTGTGAGAGTTATTTCTGTCGCAAAGCGTGACTGCCTCTTTTCTAAAGACTTGACTTGATAGGTCATTAACATATCTTTAGTCTTGCTTTACTAGTATAATTCTTAAAACTTCATTACAAGTTTTGGTGAGTAGCCATCTCTCTGTTCTTCAGGGAGTAAGGCAGTACTAGTGAAAAGTGGAAAACATGACCTGAGACCTCACCAAATTGAAAACAAAATAAGAAACAGAAACAATCTCAAAGCCCCTAACTTCAAAGAAATTCACCGTGGAGGGAAGTAGGGAAAAGGTGGGGAGGTTTGGTCAGCATTTTCGCATTCCCAGTGAGAATAAAATTACATCTGGCCTGAAATTTAATGGGTCCAGAGGAGCTACTAGCTCTGCTAATGAGGATAATTAGTAGATACAGGTAAAGGTTAAGCACAACAAAACCTTTAATGCATTAGTTTGGCATCTAGGAATGCCTGTCACCTTCAGAAACTCTAGAGCAGTTGGGTGAACCTTCCTCTGAGGATATTCTTCCCCCACATGATTACACTGTTGTTACCAAGCAGCCTGTACAACATGAGCTCAAACCCTGTATTTTATAACCAGGTCTTAGCATGGATTAAGGTGGGGAAAAAGATGATTTAAGAACTTTATTAAGCCATGATATAGAAAAGTTGATTTTTACATAACAGTTTCAAAAGTACACAGCAAAGAGTCAAGCCAGGAGAAGCAAAATATTCAGAACAACCTCTTATCTCTGATACAGAACAGCTTACCATCAAATGTATTCTTTCACAGCTAAATATGTTTGTTTTACAAATCTGGACCTAGGTCAGAGTTTCAATTATATAATCTTTATCTTTGAGTTGTAAAATGTAGCCTTGAAGTTAAAAAAATATTATTTTTAAAACTATGCTTGTTTAAGATGTTCTACTGATCTATGTCAGCAATGAAATTAACATATCTTGAAAAGAATTTGCATAACCTGAAAAAAAAAAAGCTTTGCAGAGCCTAATATAAATTTACATTCCTAATAAGGTATTAACATATCCAAAAATGGTTTTTAAATAGTACTGCTATATTTTAAATCCTTCCTGTAGATTCCTAGCAAACAGCTTTGATTTGCATGTCCTGACTTTGCCATGTAGCACAGAACTCATAATTGACTGGTTTATAAATCAGCCTTTTAATCCTCTGCTGCTGTCACCTTTGTACAGATGAGAATTAAGGGTGCAAAAGGGCAACCTTACACTTTTTCACACTGTAGGACTGAAGTGAAAAGCAGAGTTTGCAGCAGGAGGATGTTTCATGAGGTGCTTTACTAGACTCTGCTGCAAACTTGAGTGCAAAGCTCAGATGAATCTTTGCACATTCCAAGTCTGACCTGCAGACCCAGAGCACTTCTCTGCCCCTTAAATGACTACTCTAGATTTCATTCTCTATGGATATAAAATGTACATTATTCTGCAGGATGAGGGTTGGCTGTTTTTTTTTTAAAATGAAGTATGGAGAAATTTCTAGAATTAGTTGAGTAGCAGCATGGTAGGACTCAACTTTAAAGGACATGGTGAATTTCTCAGTAGGGAAGGTCCTGACTCTCCAGAGAAATTAGATGAGTATCTCTATTGCAGTCTGTAGCCAGTGATGCATAAAGGCTCTGATTCAAGAAGGTACTTAGCTTCAGGAGTCCTACTGAAATCAACTGAATGATGCATGTGTTTAAAGTTATGCACAAGAACTCTTGCTGTAAAGGAGCTAAGAGCAATTCCCATTGAAATCTGCCATCAAATTCACTTTTGCTGCAATTGAAACACAGTCTTTTTAATATAAAACCAGAAGAGAGACCACACAGGACTGCATTGCATTCAGCTCTTTGGATTTTCTTTAAGAGATGGTAAAAGCTGACAGTGAAATAAGAGGATGAGGCAAAGGGAGGCACAGCTCTTGCCCTCACTGCGGTTCTCCCAAAATCCTTTTAGGTATGTTAATGGTTTCTCTTGGCTTAACTCTGTACTGACAGCTGAAATATTGCCAAGGGACCCAGAGCACTAAGGCCAACCCTGTGGATAAACCCATTTCTGTGGCTGAAGGTGTGTTGAGAGGTTCTTAAAATAAAGTGGTGACTAGGAGTAGAAGAGCAGAAACCAGTATAAGGCTTAATTTGTTTAGCAAATTCTATCCATCACCTCACAAAATTGCTGAAGTGTGCAAATAGCTTTAACCTCAAAGCTGTGATGGGATGTCCAGCTTGGAACAGGATTTTATAATGTCTTCCAGGCTGAATGGATTCCCAGTGTTCAACTTTACAGCTGTCTAACTGTGCCTACCTGATTTTACCTGTCACAAAAGGATCATTCTTAGCATGCTGCCCTCATGAATTGCACATGTAAGAAACCTATGAGCCAGGTCTTTGGTGGCTGCCAGCCTGCATAGCAATGAAACACAGGGACCAGTATGGAATGCACCAAGGTGTGACTGGTTCATTGTTTCATACACTGACTTGTGTTTCTCCTCAGCAAAGTGGCCCCATGGTAGGATCTTACTCAACCTCTCTGTCTCTCTTGCTTTACTCATGAATCTGGTCAGTCAAGCTGACAGCTAATGCTCTGCTGCTACTTTTGCTGCTGAAAGTTAAAGCAGAAAAGTACAGCTTGATTTTAATCTTTTTAATTTCTTTTTGTCTCTTGTGTCCCTAAATGAGTTTTTTTCTGCAAGCAGTTAAGCAGCATTCCCTTCTGATTGGTAAACGGTGTGTAAATATTGTGTGGACACCACTGAAACAGGGTAAATATAGAATGTACATGATATTATTTACTGCAGTCATGGTTTGGGAGGATAATATCAGGTCTTTCTAAAGACCTTTTTTTGTCTTTATTACATAATGCCACTGCTCTCTCCATATGGCAGGTTTTGCCTGTGGTTTAGAGCTAATAAAGAATCCTTTGGAGATGAGTCCACAGGAAAAAGCACAGTAGGTGCTGAGATGATAAACATTCAGTAGGGGATTATCTGTTGCTGGTTTTGACATGCCATCACTTTTAAAACTTGTGGAATAAACCCCAAGGGCCTAATTTGTAAGAGGTTTAGTTTCCAGACCTGAAAAGTAGGGCAGCCATTCTGAAGCACTGACCAGGCAGATGGATTGTACTGGTACCCCATCCCTGGAGGCTGGTCAGGTTTTCTTGTGTTTGAAAAAAACCACTTCTAGCTTAAAATAAAATACATGTAGTTGAAGATTACCCCGATCATTGTAGTGTGGAGTGGACTAGATAATCTTTTACAGTCCCTTCCAAACCAAACTATTATGTGATTCTATAAAAACCCAAAGTGGTGTCCTATAGATGGTGTCATTTATGTTGCCTTGCATTTACACTAGCACAAACACAGAAAAAATCTGCAAATTTAAGGGGCATTCTGTTTCCAGCACTCCATGGAGTAATGCATGTTTGACCTAGATGTGAACATGTTTAATGCTTTTTGCCTATTCCAGAATAGTGAGCTCTGTAATAACTATGTTAACTACTGAAAGATGTAGTGAAAACTATACCTTACTAAAGCACAAGCAATGGTATCAGCCTTTACAAAGCCTTAGGTGAAATAGGCACAGGAAATGAAAACAAATTTTTCTGACACTAAAAGATATGGTTATAACACAAACTGTATTGAATCATTAGTCAAAGTGTTGTAACAGATTTTTATTGTACTGGATAATATTTTATGTGTTATATTTAAATATGCATCCCTGAGGATCACCAATTTTATTTCTGCAACTGGGAGAGCCAAACAAATCAATCTAAATTCTCTGTGTTTAGTTGACTGTGAGAATCAAGTTGAACTCCTTGTTCCATAAAGGGAGGGAGGGAAGCAAAGTGATGAATGAGAATGTTTAAAATATGTTTATCTTAGCATTTGTCAAAGTCAAATCCAGAACATAAGGCAACAAAAATAGATAAAACTTGTCCACTATACCTAGTAGAGAAAAAATCTCCCCCTTTTTCCTTACTGGCAAGGAGATGCAGTAATTCTTCTAATTCCATCAAGATCAGTTAGAACACCTCTCTTTTTATGGTTATATCTGCATGCTTTTGATTTACTTATTTTTCACCTCCAGTTTTCAACCACTTTGAACTCTGGTATTGTAGGTACCAAACTGAACGACCCTCTTATGTTGTTTGTGACTTGTTATGTGAGGGGCAGAACTAGAAGTGTAAACAAAACAATCTATCTCTGGTAGGGAAGGCTATGGTGAGCTGTCAGAGTAAATTCTGAGCTCTAACTCCTTGGCACCTGCTCCATGAGGCAACATCTGGTTGAAAAAAACATATGATTAACAAGTTTCAGTTCATCTTCCAATTACTCCATTTAATTTTCTCAAATGCTGTTGTCTTCTTTGGTCTTGGCTGTGATGTGATGCCTGTGTCCTTACCACAGTCCTAATGATAGCTGTCTTGTAGACAAGGCATGTCATCTACACCATCTCTGTCTGCCCCATAGACTGTATTATGCACCAAGTCTGTCACTTTGGCTAGGTATGATGAAATTTGGCAGGAGATTTGTGTGTACATATGTGTATATATATATATGTTCAGCACATAGCACAGAGATTATTTCAGAAACTTTACTGGCTTTGAATTCAAAAGTGTCATTTTATTTCTCTAGCAGACAATATAATTATTGCAGCAGAATTAGGAAGCATAGAAATCTTTTACACAATGGGTGCCTATGTTAAAAAATAAGAAGAACTTGCAAAATGTATAAAACATGAAAGGTTTATACACAGGAACTGTGATTGAATACATTAAAATCAAAGACAGTCAAAGAATGAATTAATTTGTTTCAAAGGATGGTATATAGTTTAGTCAAGTTCTATAATTTAATTTTAGAGAGCACTGTACTTCCTAATTACCTGTGTACTAGGAAATCTATAAATAAAACATGAATTTTCTTTCTTGTACACCAACTGTTCACACACAAAAATTCCCCCAAGCCCATCATTTTGGTAACTGCAGTGTAAATAAGCCTGCTATAAAACACTGGTAGCAGGCAATAACAAATTTATGTGAACAAAAGCATTCTCATGAAGTTTTAAAGCATCTGATGATGAGCAATAAATTCTTACGGTTCCTTTGTAAAGATCACTCAGTTTATGCATGGAAATGGGAGCTACGTGGAGATGTGCCTGTTTGCAAGTCAAGGATTGTGTTTAAGTTTTCTGGTAGTTTGCTGTGATGTTTACTGAGATGAAAAGGATATTCCTCACACATTTTCCTCATTTTGTGGCTGAGCCACAGAGCCTAGAGCTCAAACAACTCCTGCAGAAGAACCAAGTTTAATTAAACTATGGCTACCCATCTGGGCATCTACAAGCAAATGGTGAGGGTTCAGCCTAACATAAAGGGATCTATTCATCTCCCCTGATAATATCACAGTAGGAATTAGAGCCTGCACTGTTTTGTGAAATTGTCTTGTAAAAGCCCCATGTTATGAGATTCAATAAATCAGTTTAGGGAAAATCAAATGTTCGTGGCTTTCTGGACTTCCACAGGCAGTTTTTAAAGCAGCCGGAGATCCAGGAGGGCTCTGAAGGCTTTGAAAAATGAAGACCAGGGGAGGTATAGGTGGCTGATTCACTGGAAATGGCCTTTTGTAGCATGCTAAAACTTTTCAGATTGTTGTTTATTTATGTTTTTGGTTTTTTTCATTCTTAATAACAGTCGAGAAATAAGCAATATGGTAAGAAGTCATGCAAATGGGGGAAAAATTTGCCAGAAGTAGGAAGGAATAATGACTTTAAAAAATAGTATAAATTACATAAACTTGACTATCTCTATATAAGTTCTGTTTCTAGAGGGCACAGACTTTGAGGTTTCCACACAGACAAATCTGTAATGGGAAGTGAGATTTTTATTTTTACCACTATATTGTTTTAATAAGTTCTCCTTAAACCTTACTTCAACTTCAACAGACCCACCAGCATAATTTTTTTCAGCTATTGTAGTGAGTAGTTTGGGACAGGGATCTTGTGTTCCTTCTCAATCTCTGTCCAGAGCACCTGTGTTGTATGAAAGCTGTGCTCTACTGGCATGGATAGATCTTACATTTCATTATTTTAACCCAGAAAGGTAGCTTTAGGAAGTAGGAAACCCCCAAGGAATCTGCAGTTTGACTTTGGCAGCCTTTCTTAATATTAGAGAATTTTTCCCACACTATGTAAGCAACTGTGAGAGGCAGATGGACTAGACCTTGACAGAACATGTCCCAAATAATGACTGTTCATCATGACCACATAGTAAGTGAAGGAACCTGCTTGAAATTGGTCTTGCTTCCTGCTCCAGAAGAACAGTATAACACAGAAGGCGCTGAAGACAATTTTTGTTCTGCATTTTCACTCTGATTTTAGTATTCCACTCCAGTTATAGCACAGATCATTATGATTAGATCAGTCAGCAGTAGCTCAAAGGCACCACTGGTTATCTTTCTGCCCTGATAAGCAAAGATCTCCCAAGTATACAGGCTTTGGAAATAAAACTTGCCTTGGGTCACTTGCTTTGCTAGCAAGGACATTGCAGTATTTTTAACAATATGTTTTACTTTGAGAGGTCAGTGACACTTGCCTGGGTATTTTTTGTTCTAAATATAACATTCATCTAAATGTTTAGAAAAATCCAAAACCTCAGTCATCTTTATACTGCATTTTGAGTAACAGTTTCCTTAGCGTGCCCTGAATATATGGAAGAATTTGGGAAACAAAAGCAATGTTTTCACAGAGGAGAATTACAGAAGATTGTTTTGAAGTACCCTTTGTGACACCTATTTCTTAGGTGGCTTCTCGTAAAAGACTGTGTATCTAGATTGCTGGTTAATGGCTCTGGGGTGACAAGGTGCACAGTGCTGAGCTGTTTGTGGTTTGTTCTACCAGCTGCAAGCACCTGGTTCTGTGTTTAAGCTGTTACACAAAATTCACTGCCCCTCTACCAAAAAACCAAAGGCTAGGGGATGGGTGGGATGTTTCTGTGTGTGCAGAATTCTGTTACTGTAATTAGAATAGGTTTCAATGAGAATAATAACCAAGCTTTCAAAATAACCCAAAAGAAGCATCCTTTTATCATCCTCTCTAAAATTCTGCTTAACCAGAAGACTGTCCCTGCTTGAGTCAAGTCTAAGTGCTCTGCAATGCAAGCAAAGCTCAGAGCTGTGTTCTCTGGAAACCTGATACTGACATATCCCTACAACTGTCCAGATCTATTAGCTATTAAAAGTGGATGACTTTCTTCTAGGACTTTTACTGACTTTCTTTCTTGGAAAAAAAATTTCTTCACAAACACATTGACTACTTGAAATTGCTGAATAATTTTAGCATGATCTCGGTATTTCACTGTGCATGTTTGGAATTCAAAATTGAAGCAGTTTTGCCTGCAGGTGTAGAATTTGGTTGCAGACAGGACATTTCACATCTATGCAGCTTTTCTTTCTCATTCTCCAATGCCAGACATCCCTCTCCCTTTGCTCTCTGTTTTTAGCACAAATGTCAGACAGACACAGGGCTGAAATTTCAGGAGCAATCTCCAAAATCACTGCTCTGTTTTTGCACCCACAGATGTGATTCTTTTCACATTGTATGTCATAATCCTTGTTATTGTTTAGACGGATGCACGACGTTACAAGTGTAACTGTGATTATCCTTTCACCTACCTGCTTTCTCTCACAAAAGGGGTGAAAGGCAGCAACAGCATGAGAAATGGAGATCTGTGTGCTTCAGCAGCCTGAAAAGTGTCTTTTTCTGGCAACACAGAAGAAACAGCATGGGGCCTTTCTGAAGCATGTTGCTATTCTTGTTAATCCTGAAGCATGTACACCTCCTAAACAACTTCTTATAATATATCAGGTGTGGAATTACAGAGATGTGGAATTACAGAGCTGGACCAAGTTTGAACTAGTATGAACTAGGATGATGATGAGGAGATGCCCTGCAATGAATTAGGAGTCTCCAGGCTTTATGAGAATCAGGGACATTATTTTTAAGAGGAATCAAATGGGGCCCAAAGTCATGGGTTTAGATCTTGGCCTTAGTCAGTGAGGCAGAACTTCTCCAGGGGCCCATGCATGAAGGTGGTGCCACAGCAAGAGGTTCACTGCATGAACATGGTTGTGATGATTATCAGCCCTCTACATTGGGAAGCTTGGTATTACAATTGCCAAATGACTCATGGGCCTTGCTGTAGTTGCTCATGATTCCTTGACCTTCTGTGAGTTGCTGATCCAGATGTTTGTTGGTTTTCAGTAGAGACATGCCTCCTTTTTTCATAGAATTGGATGAACAGGTTGGTTTTCTGTCATTTCTGGAGCATTAGAAATGGTTAAAAATGAAAAACCCTGCAGTGCTGGAAACTCCTGTATGGCCTAGTCTTCTTTATGTCAGTACACACAAGATTCTTTAGCACCTGGCTTTTTTAGGCTATCAGCTTTCAGTAACAGTTTTTCAGCAAATGATAAAGGCAATACTGTCCATATTTTAAATCTGCTTTACAAAATAATAGCCACAATGTTTTGATCTGGCTAAGCACTCTTCTGTCTAGGGATATTTGCAGGAGCACTTTACAACAGAAAGTCAATTAGCTGCCAGTCATGTGACTCTATTTTCTTGATTCGTAAGAGTTTTTAATAGCCTTCACTTTTTATTTCATTGTGGGGATTTCTTTAGCTGAAAGATACTGATCCCATGGTAATAGGATGTTCCTAACACTTCCAGCTGCTGGCTTTGCTGATCTGCCTTCAGAATAATCAGATTACAAACTTTTCCCATTTAAATTCTCTTGAGAATGAGTTCTTGAAGCAGAATCTTGAAGAAACAAAAAGGAACTGAGTGAATGCATCTGATTGAATGAGATAATCAATATGGATGTTCTGTATTCATTGTCCATTTTTATCACTCTCAGACTATTTTCTGTCATAATTGTAATATAAAAAACATGATTCACCAAAATTTCAAGAGAAGAATAAAACCCCAATCTCTACAAACAGATTAAAGAGCTTTTAAAATGTGGCCTTCAAATGTAAATGTGTTTATCTTGAGATGGATGTTCTTATGAGCTTAGAGGTAGGTCCTCAGTGTTGAACCGATCAAGTTAATGTTTGGATGACACACCTTTTATTTAAGTTTGACTATTCTTAGTTTATCAAATAGTCTCATAGGTGCTCAACTTTATTAAGGCCTGTATTTAAAAGAGCACAGAGTGGGATCTTTGCTGAAACTGGCTCTTTCTTATTTTTGCATCAGCTTCAAGAAGAAAATTTATTGCTGCTTTCTTTCTTTGTTTTACTGGAAAATTCCTCCTAGAAAAATACTCTAAAATACTTGGGAAAAAAACCACAAACACTGTTATTGTAGTTGAAAAATAAAATGTGAGCAGAGAGAAAGATGTTATTTCTTTTGCTACTTTCTAGAACCTCTTAAACTGGGAGGAAAGGGAATAGTTTTGCCCATTGGTTGCAGTGATCCCAACAGCTAGATCCCAACAGCTGTGAAGGCATTGCAAAAACTTTGAGATCTTTCTCTGCCCCCTTAAGGCTGGGAAATAAAGTGATTCTGTGAACATCCATCTATTTGACATGCAAATTGTGCACTTAAGAAAAATAAATCTGGGAAGCAGCAGATTGAGCTAAATTTGGGGAGTTCTTGTCCAGCCCAGACTGCCCCAGGTGAAGCTTTGGGAGCTTTGTGTAAACAACTTGTGTTTTTTATGAAGTTGAGACTCTGTGGCTGAGGCAAAATGCTCCTCATCAAGTTTAACAACCATTCCTGGGGATGAGTCCCACGTACAAAGTACCTCTATGGATCTATAAATATGGCTAGAGTGGAAAGGTCTGACTGTCTTTTCACAACTAGTGTTTTCTACATTGGAGTATGTTTGGCTTTTCATGGAGATGTTGCAGATTTCTGAAGGTTTCAGGTCATTAGCAGTAAATGCTGATGTTTGAATAAGAGGGAGAGATGTGGAATATAAATTGCCTTAGAAAATTACAGTCTAAAATGTGTTCCTTGCCATGGATGAAAATTTTCTTGAGCAAATGAGAGCTACTCAGAAGTACAGTCATTTAATTGAACATAGTTAAGAATTGGAAAACAATTAATTTTTGGAGGAATGGAACTGGAGAGTATTTTTCATTAATTGCAATGTCATTAACTTACCATGCTACTACACCAACTGAGTGTAGAATTTAAACTAATTCAGATCCATTGTGTCAGACTCAAGACCCTCTCAAATAGATGAGGAAAGAATGAAGTGTTATACTGAGTTGACAAGCAAAAGGCTTAAAATATTTATTTTTCTTAAGTGCGCAATTTTCATGTCAAATAGATGGATGTTCACAAAATCACTTTATTTCTGAGACCTTTGATCAGAGATTTGGGGGCAGTTATAAAGAGTGATTCTCCAGGAAATGTTTGCTGCTTTCTAATGAGAACTGGTGCCATTTGGGAATGTAGATGAAAGCACACCTAATATTTTATGCTCCTCCTTCTTAATAGTACCTTTGGATTCAGAAATTAAGCACAGCAGGAAGAAAGACCCTGTGCAGCACATATCTGCACTAATAAAGCAAGCTATCTACCTCCTGAAATAAGAAAGTATTTCTCATACAGGCTCTTAGTTGAGGGGTAAAGGGATGAGAAAGCAGCTCAGTTAATTTTCACACAGAATCAAGGAATAAAAATTTGTGTCTGTGCCTGTGAAGGATGGAATAACTTACACATCCTGGGATGAAAACAGCCCCATGGAATTGAATTCTGCTGCACAAGGAAAGACCCCAGTAGCAAATCCTTCATTAGAGTTAGCAGAAAGTATGAGAAGAGAGCCAAGATTTCTTCTGCTCTTTCTCCTTTCCTGGGTAATACAGGACAGAAAAATCACAATGAGGTGAGTGAAGGAGTGAAAATGACACTCAGGAGCAAACACTCCTGTGTGCCCCTAACATGAGAGCTGAGACACACAACATTGGAGAGGTCTCACTACAGAAGACATCAGCATTTCAGCTCTGAGTTAAACATAACATGGCCTGGATGGCAGAAAACATTCATAGATGGACAGAAATGATGATTTATTGTTTCAAAATATTTCCTTCTCCTTTTCACACCAGCATGCAATTCACTGTATATGAAACTCTTCCCTTAGCAAAATGAGCAAGAGGGGGATTATTTTTCTGCTGTCTTAGCAGGGGAGGGAACTCTACACCCTCACTCAGCCTGACATCAGTGGTACCTCCTGTGGCCCTGGGAATAGCTTATGCCTTGCACACAGCTGTAGCTGCCTACTCACCTGCTGGAAATTCCTAACTGACCCTCTCCATCAACTTGAGTGTCTGTCATTGTGTGTCATTGATTGTGTGTCATTGATTGTGTGTCATTTTGCTTTTCTACCAGAGCCTGTCCTAATATGGACAAGATGTTCCAGGGAGAATGTTTTCTTAGTTTATTATCACTACAGTTAATATTTGAGGACGGGGGTGTTCTCTCTGAATGTCTGAAAATACAAGAGATTCAGTCATCAAAGGATTCAAAGGAGATTTTTTTTTTTTTTTGTAATAAAATGGAGACACTGAAATAAAACATATCCTTTATATTTGGTAGTATTTCATGTTAATATTGCCGGCATTTTGCTCCCTCTTTTCCAGGAAGCTATTAACTTTTATTATTCCTTTAACTGCATCGGATTATCCAGTAATACCCACTACTGTGAACTGCACAGT
>VZTY01003279.1:200259-232710 GCA_013400935.1 Turnix velox
TGTCTGAAAATACAAGAGATTCAGTCATCAAAGGATTCAAAGGAGATTTTTTTTTTTTTTGTAATAAAATGGAGACACTGAAATAAAACATATCCTTTATATTTGGTAGTATTTCATGTTAATATTGCCGGCATTTTGCTCCCTCTTTTCCAGGAAGCTATTAACTTTTATTATTCCTTTAACTGCATCGGATTATCCAGTAATACCCACTACTGTGAACTGCACAGTATAAGAAGTTTTACAAGTTCTACTAACTTAAGAAAGTTAAGATAAATTAATGCAGGGCAAATCTTGAAACAAAACCACTTGACCCCTACTAAAATTTGCTGCTAACACCATTTAGATTTGTGCTTAATGTCTGAAATCACTGTATGATTTAAAATGACATTGTGAAGTGATAGAGTTACCTTAAAAAGTAATTTTTTAAAATGAGAATCACCATGCCATTTGCAGCAAAGCCATGAATCCCAGAAGAGCCAAGTTGTCCCTCCATATTGAACTGGAAAGCATTAATTGCTTTGGATGCAGATACAATTTCGTCATCTGTGCAACTGGAAAAGTCTCTCAGTTCTAGGCTTCACAAGACATGAAAACTGTGAAAAAATAAAGCTGCAATACATGCCAAAAAAGAAGACATGAGTTTCAAGATCAACCAATAAATCCTTCTCTACAAGGTATGATAAGTTTCTAAAAACTGGGTGATAGCTCAGCCTTCCAGTGCTGGCACTCAGGTTATTCCTTGCATAATCAAAACTGTTCCTTGGATGTGGAAGCTGATGGGCATCATGCAATTTCTTTGAGGCAATATATATAAATAGGATGCCCACTCTGCTGTATTCAAGATTCAGAGCTGGAAAATGTTCTTATGTCTCCTCTTTCTGGACCTGGCATAAAAATGGATTGTATAAACAGACACAGATTGAATTGGTCCATGTTTGATAGTGCAGGCAGATATCCCTGGCAAGTTCCCCTCTGTATTCAGCTTGGCTTTCCATCAGGTTTGTGGTGCTTCACAGTCATCCTTCTTTCTAAATTACCATCTTGATCAGACCAGATTATTACTTTTGTGAATCTAAAGCAAAATACCAATGGATACAGCTTTGTGCTCCATCAGTTTTTGCCCTTTCTTTCTCTTTTATGGTTCTGATTTTGATTTTATCAGCACTTTGCATGTTTGTGACAGCAACAAAAGTAAGAAAGGGTTTACAGTGTGTTTGTTGGTAAAATAAATACGTGCTAAATTTGGCTTAATGTTTTTCTGTGTGGTATCCCTTGTCTTTTGTTGCTACAATATCTAGCTTGAAATTTAGTGCAGCAGTAATGATTGCTTTGCAGCCTGAGGCACAGTACTGAGGAAACAACAAACAGCAATGCTGAATCGAGTAAATTCCTTCACGTTTTAGAGCAGCTATAGAAGCCTTTGTTATCATTAAATGAACTTCAGGGAGTTGGTGAAGATATGCAAAGATAAGCTTTATGGATCTCCTTGTATTTCACATGAAAGGAGGATTCCTCTCACCCTGGCTGTGCACACAGCAAGAGGCTGTAGAGTGCATCCCATTCTGCTAACATTCAGCCCAAAGTGGAGACAGCTGAATTTGAGCATCTCCATGTAGATTCATACACGTGAGCAAGATGTCTAAATTTTAGTCTATGAAGGAAAATTTGCCAATGGAAATCTCCCATGAAGGTGGAGATTTGGGAGTTCTTCTGCTCACCCTAAAGAACACAGGGATGTTCCCATCTCCAAGGCGTGATGTGAATCTTCCCTCTCCATTTTGTCTGGGAGGGAGCTGACAGCAATTGTGTTCTGAAGTTCAACAAGGCCAAGTGCAAGGTCCTGCACCTGGGTCGAAGCAATCCCAAGCACAGACACAGGCTGAGTGGAGAGTGGCTTGAGTGCAGCTCCGTAGAGAAAGACTTGGGTGTGTCAGTTGATGACAAACTCAACATGAGCCAGCAGTGTGCACTCGCAGCCAAGAAGGCACCAACCAAATCCTGGGTTGTATCAAGAGGAGTGTGACCAGCAGGTCAAGAGAGGTGATTTTACCCCTCTACTCGGCACTGGTGAGACCACACCTGGAATATTGCATCCAGTTCTGGAGCCCTCAACACAGGAAGGACATTGAGCTGTTGGAGAGGGTCCAGAGAAGGGCCACGAAGATGATCAAAGGGTTGGAGCAACTGCCCTATGAGGACAGGCTGAAGGAGTTGGGGTTGTTCAGCCTGGAGAAGAGAAGGCTCAGAGGGGACCTCATAGTAACTTATCAATACCTGAGGGGGTCCTACAGAAAGGCAGGGGAAGGAATTTTTAACATAATATCGGATGGGAGGACTAGAAACAATGGGTATAAATTGGAGGGGGATAGATTTAGACTAGACATAAGGAAGAAATTCTTTACAGTGAGGGTGGTGAAATACTGGAACAGGTTGCCCAGAGAGGTTGTGGATGCCCCCTCGCTGGAGGTGTTCAAGACTAGGCTGGACAAGGCACTGGGCAGCCTGATCTAGTGGGAGGTGTCCCTGCCTATGGCAGGGGGGTTGGAACTCGATGATCTTTGAGGTCCCTTCCAACCCAAACTATTCTATGATTCTATGAATCTGGAGCAGCTAAATACATTAAACTAAAGACAGTATGTGGTAAGTTAATGAGTGCTAATCAAAGTTAATACAGCAAAATCACCGAGATTCATCTTTTCAAGAAGAGGATAAGTCAGAGGGAAATCATGCTGCGTACATCTGAGAGCTGCACAAGATTGCTTTAGATGATTTAATGGGTCATTTTTATTGTTTCTGCTCTGTGCGTTCCAGTTCAGTAAGAAAAAGACTTGCCAGCATGAAATTAAATGAGGGATCGTTGTGCCAACTAATTTCTGAAACTGAGTCTAAGTGCTGTTGAATTCACCAAATGTATGAAATGCTCAGAACTAGGGAGTGTGAGAGCCTGATGGCACCACGCACCTGCTGGTCCACAGACAAATGTAAACACATAAGAACAGAGGATCTTTTTTACTCCTTCTCAAACATAACCTCATTTAAGAAATATTCTGTCTCATATTAGTTACAAACTGTGGGCATAAATGTCTGTGGACAGTATTATATCTGAGGATCTGTTAGGAGAAGCAAGAAACTTGTTAAGATGTGTATTTTTTTAAAAGGAAAAACTTTCTACAGTGATTTACATGCAGTGGGGCAGAGCATGAAAACAGAAGGTAAAAAATGCTCAGATGTTTCAGCAGTAAAATAAATAGAGAAATAGAAGATGATGGCAGGATTGGGGAGAATTATAGGAATGCAGTATTGTAGGGAAAGAAAAGAAGTTAAAAGCTTTATATTATATGTCAGAGTTGTGTTTTTTACAGCAGTAATCTTCCATGCAGGAGTTAGAAGCACAGTTAATTTCACTTTATCTTGACTTGCACGCAATCTAAAAGGAGAAAAATATTTTGTTATTTAAAGAGCTGGTTCAAGACCACTTTCATTGCTCACACCTAGTATCTCACTTCAGCTCTTTGTCAATGCAAGTAATTCTAGATGTTGATTTTGGAGCGACTGGCAGTGAAATGCTACCTCTGTGCAATCAAATATATTCATCTTTTCTATGTGTATCACACCTGGTCGGGTGTTATTTTCTGAAATGTATTTTGGCAGGAAATGTTGGCTTATCCATATTTGAAATTCTATTAATAAAAAGAAAGGAACAGTTTTGTACATTTTCTTCAATCTTAATTTCAATGAAACTTTGAATTATTTAAATATCCTAAGATTTTCTTAAATGAGAAAATCTGGTTTTCAATTTTTGTACCAGCTTTCACTTCTAAATGTAAAGTATTTAAAAAGAAATACATTTTAAAAATGAAAATGTGTAGAAACTAAAATGAAAGCTTGACCTGAATCTGCTTTTCTGTTTAAATTTTCAGTCTACAAGAGCCCTTTTACTATTATGTTTTTTTTCTGCTTAAAAAATTGTATGAAGAAGGAGAGAAGCAATTTTGAATGTGCAAAACCACATGCTTTAAAGAGGCACTCCTTAGATGTGACAAGGATAGAAGAGTTTTTTTCACCAGGATAGGTAATATTTTGGAGTGTGTTTTAGTTTTTCTTCTTGTTTCTAAGCCATTAGAATAATTCAGATTTTTTTTTCCATATCGAGGAAGATTAAGAGGTTTTGGGAGGTGCTTTGTTTGTTATTTTGGCAGCTGCTGAACCTTTCTAATGGCTTCTGGAGTTTTAAGCAAACAAGAAAAGCTCCAAAGTCATGAAGCCCATCACAGAAATGCAGATGGAAGCTGTTTTTCCCTTTTGTTGAGACAGTTAAATGTTTCCATGGAGAAAATGCTCTGACATACTGTGAATTTTCCTTTTTTTTTTTTTTTTCTTTTCGAGTAGGACACCTGCAAACTATGATGACTTAGGGGACACCATCTGACACCAACACCCAGCCACAGGCTGGCTGCATGGACAGGTATCAGAAAGGAGCAGCTGCTGGAGCTGGCATGATTTGAGGAGCTGCTTCATTTCTCTTCACAGACTCTTGCTTGGCTCATTTTTGGTTATGTAAGTTGGCTTCCTGTCCCTGGCTCTCTGGACAGCTGAAGTTTCATGATAAAGCAACAAAATGCCCCCACTAGAGTCCAAATTGGACTTCCCTGGCAAATGAGATAGCTGTGCTATCATTCAGACACTAGCCCCTGCCTCAAGTCCTTGGACTTTTTAGCAGGTTTCAGCCCTCACCTCTTTGGCAGACCCAAACTCTTTGGCTGTATGTTATTGTTGCTACCATTTATAGGTTCTGCTGGTTCAAAAGCAGTTGAGTGGAAAGAGATTGCCAGGGACATTTTTGTGTGGATACTTCTGTATAAAGGTACAGCTTACATTGAGTATGATGCTTTCTCAAAGATTTGTGTATCTGATTGAGATTTCATTGAAGCTGGAACTTTTTATTATCAGTACCCATATAATGGGTAAAGAATTATTTGGATGGCACAATATTTCCCATTCTTTTTACTGTAACGGGTAATTTTGTTAACATGGGTAGAAAGAGGGGCTTTAACAATTAACACTGGCCCCTGGAGAATTTTGTTCATTCAAGTTGGAAATATTTGAAAAGCAAATCTCCAGATAAAGCTTCTGTGACTCAAGTAAGCTCTTCCAAAGCCCTCACTCCTTCAGTGCTTCTCTGTCTGGATGCTTTGATTTCCTGGTCTGTAACATTACATCACAGCCGTGGACTGGACATCAAGATGAAATCTTTGCTTGGTTTTTGGATATGTAATGATAAATATAGAAATCTACATTTAGCCCTATTAAAAAAAATTAGTCATACTTCAGACAAGGAAGAAATACAGAGCTAACTGAAAAAAGCACAAATAAAGTCCAAACAAAACAGTCCTTCCAGGCATCATGTTATCTGCTTGTAGGATTACATAGAAAACCTAATTAAAGTAATGGGACAATGACTTTCTCATTATTTTATGGAGCTTTCAGTTGTACAATAAGAAAGTCGATAATGGATGTACCAAAGGCTGTTGCCATAATAAATACACTCACATCAAAGCTCACTTTTGTGGGAATAAAAAGAGTGGAGCAATAATCTTGATAAATGATAAAAAAACCGTACACTTTGGGAGTTTTCCTTGGTAGAACTCCAGGCACTCAAAAAGAGGAGTATATTCATCACTATCCTTGTTATTTTGCAGGTGGGGACACAAAGGATGTGCCAGTGCTGTAATCACTGTGTGTAGCTGGGTTTGCCTCACATGAACCTGTCCCGAGGGCAGATACTGCACATCATTAGCTCACACATGTCTCTGCAACTGGACTGTTACCAGCACCCGAGCTATAGGCAGATGAAAATAATCTTACATTTGGATAACTCTATGTGATGTTTCAACCCAAGGATATATGGAGTGGAAGCATATGCAAAGCCATGATTTGGAGCAAGAGATTCTCAGCATCCTGTTTCCTTTTTGATTTTGATTTGTCCTGTCTTTCCAGGTAGAATCATAGCTTTTTATTCCCAGAAGGATGTAGTCTTGTGGAAACATGCTCTGTTGTTTTTAGGTCATCTATTTTAGCAATTTCTTTCCCTGGGAAAAAAGGTCAGAAAATTTCCTGTTAGAAACACTATTGATACTAATAGCACTAAAAATATCTTTGGTAAATTTTCCTTTCAGATCTCACATAAGGTATTCCCATTGTGAATTTTATGTTTCAAACCTGTTCCTTGGGTCATACTCTTTAAATACTGACACTATATCCCTTAGCCTGGCCCATTCAGTCAGAATATTCTTGGGCAAAATGTGGAATCTGAACACGGTCACAGAGTAAAATATCCCTAATATTCTATTCCTATACGAAAAGAATAGGCTACAATAGATATTGTATTAATAATATTGCAATGATACAATGTTGTTATATCATTCTCAGGAAAGAGAGGGAAAAGGGAAATTGTCCTTTGGAATATAATTGTTATGATCTTCTCTTAGGTAGGATTTGGCTCCCTGGTTTACCTGGGTCATTTCTTTCTCCCCATACAGCAGAGAGATGGTACCAGGTACTACCTACTTGTTTTCCATCAGGGATGGCTCATCCTTACAAGTAAAGGCAGTCTAGCTCCAGTCTGTTATTTTAAACTAAGACATAAATAACTGCACTCACAGTCACCCTGGAGTGCACAGTCCAGTCAATATAAATATATGCTGCAGCAGGGTAATAATCCCAGAGCATCTGTTGTCACAGGGAAGGTACTGAAGAAAACAATATCAAACTAAAGGAACATATACATTATTTTAGGCTTACAGCTTCCAGCAGCAGCCTGAAGGTCTCATTGCAGCAGATTCATGTTAACAGCAACTCTGTTTCTGTTATGCTTTGATCCTTTGCTTAGTCTTTGGATGTTATCCTTTTTTTTTGCAGTGACAGATATTGCAGGGTTTCCCCTGTGGCCATACCTTTTACTGCTTCCTAGGGTAGGTGCTTTGATTAATGTTCATACGTATAATTTGGTGGTTTCAGGGACCAAATTTTTCCAAGGCTTAAACAAGGAGTTGGGTTTTTTTTTTAGCTATTTTTCAAGTAACTGTTGCCATGATCTAATGGGACTAAATTTGGTTTCCTTCTAAGTAAATTTCAGTGTCATTTAGTGAGACTGTAAAATTAACTAGATGCAGCAGTTCTACGCTCCATAGCAGGAAGCCAAAAGCAGAGATATTTTAGATTAGCAAACGAGGTGGAAATGACTTTCCCCCCAAGGACTTGTTTCCCATGGGAAAACTAGTTTCTCAGAGAAAAAAAAAAAAATAAAAAGGGGACTTTGAAAATAGATTGTGTCACAGAGTTCTGCGCCAGCACCAATCTTCCTCACCCTTCATGGAAAAGCACGATGCGCACGCGTCCTGTGGTCTTCAAGAAGACTCAGGCAACTCAAGAATATTTTAATGGTTTAGGAACAGCAGCATCAGTGCAGAAGAGCAGGCTTGTAAAGATGTGGAGGTCATGCAGGTGTGAAATTTACTGGAGTGTTAATTAGGCTGAGCAATTACAAAGGGTAGAGAAATTCAGTTGGTGGAAATAGCATTCTGCTGCTAGCAAGAAGATAGTGTAAACTCTTTGCTTATCTATGGAGAATATAATGAATATTCAGTCTGTTCACTGCTCTGGCAGAGCTAGGAAAAGATGGGTAAAATCTAATTAATGGAGAACTTAATAGATTTTTGACCAAAGCTGGCATAGGAAAGCTGCATCGTTTCAGTATTTTCTTATCTAAAATTACACTTACTGATATCCACAACCTGAATTCCCTACCTTGTCTCCACTGCTGAATATCTTCAAGCCTTGTGAAAGTTCCATTCCTGCTGCTCAGGTTAGTGTTAGAGACACATCAAAGTGTTCAAACTTACTAGGGTGATGAGCAATTCTCCTAAGCTACTTGGATTTCAGGGGTACCCAGTAAAGGATTTTCTTCCTTGTGAGCTGCAACCTGCTTGTACTGACAGACATTCTGAATGGGGAGGAAAACCACCAGAGACTCAAAGCAGGGATTGGATAAAGTGGTGCAAAGCCCTCAAGACTTGCTCTGCTGAGGACTTGGCTGCAAATGTCAGAGTGTGGCTGAGATTAACATGGTATTTTCACCACTGGAAAGGGGCAAAATATCTCACACTTTTAGAAAACTGCTGTCCTGGCTTGTGTCTGAAACAATAGTCACCAGTATATTTGTCACCAGTGGTTAGTTATGCAGGGAGCTGGGGAGGCAAGATGGTCTTTAGAAATAAGACACCAAAAACTCCCCCCTCCTCACTGCAATATTTCTCAGCCCTTCACAGGGACCAAGTAACTGAAAGAGGAAATTCACATTCAGTGTTTTTGCTTGTGTTGATAGTTCATGTAATGCTTAAGAACAAGCAGATATTAGCTGTCATCTAACAGCTTCCTTCAGCTGTATTTATACAGTCTAAAAACGTTTATGGAATTAAAGAACTAAACTGTATTATTACTTATTACTTTCCTCCCCATAAAACCTGGCAACTATGGTAATAAAATATTACTTTTAATATTGCCACATTAACAGAGATGGAAATATTCTAAGTCATGGTCTTTTTTTAAAAAGGCTTGCATTTAAATTACAATGAGCTTAGGAAATACTAAATGCATAATCTGCTTAAAAGTTTAAGAAGAAAGAATATCTGAAATAGTAGTAGTGCTGTTTTGTAGGGAAGTAAACAGACAGAGATAAACCAGAGAAAGATATTCTGACATTTACGTATAACACTACCCAAAGCCTGACAAGACTCTTGGGGAAATGATGAAGACTCAAACTATTTTTGGTACCAAAAAAGGCTGTGGTAAAACAACCTGTCATGTAGATTGAAGACCCTGTGTTGACTTTCTTAGCTAAACGGAACTTCAACTGGAATACCATTCGTCCTCTTAGACCACAAAAGTCTTTTCTCAATAATGTATCTCTTACTGTTCCAGGCTGTTGCCTGTGCAGCACTTTGCTGTGCTGCCAGGAGGGAGTGTGTCTATGCCTGGGAGTAGAACTGGGAGAGTCTTTCTATTCACAAGACCTTTCTCTAGTATGTGGCCTCAGATTTGGTGACAACCATTACTTTAAGAGTATTGAACTACTAGAAGTATCTCAGCAGTTTAGTACAGGATGTCCTTGCTCACTTCAATGGGGTTGAACTAAATGGCCTTTGGAGGTCCCTTCCAACTCATCACATTCTGTGATTCTCTGTGCCCTGGGAGAGACTAATTAATGCTTAGGCCACTGAACACATGTTTTGAGAAGTAAATTGCAGCAGCAAAAATAACTCTGAGAATCACAGGAGGTTAATAATTTAAAAATCATACAAAAATTACTGCACATCATTAAATCAATCTCTTTAGTAATATGGAGAATTAACAGTGATATACATGTAACTGTTATATTTATTAATAGATTAAGTACTTCTATGAAAGTTGGTCTCTCCTCTCCAGTACATCATTAAAGAACAATCCAATGGAGACAGCACATAAGAATGGAGCCCTGTGTTTTCTTCATATTGCAAGTATGTACTAATGCACTTTTTGGCAAAGTGACAGAACTGGAGAAAAGCTAAAGATGAGAGTGTTGTGGGTGAGAACACTTTGGTGGACAAAGTGCCATTAATGTCAGAAAATGGTACATCTAGGATAGAATTTATATCAAAATTTTATCAAAAGGTGCTGAGAAAAAAACAAACAAACAAACCATGGCAATCAAAAATAAGAAACTCACCCCCACTCTCAAAAATCTTAGTCATTGCCCTGCAGGTTGAGCTTGTCTTCTGATGCACTGATCCATTCCGTGATAAATATAGAAAATTCAGGATGTGCATCAGGCAGAGTAATATAAGCTACAGTGATTATGGAGGAGGCTTCAGGTCCACTAGACAGAGCATGGCTTAGCTTTAGGTTATGGTTAAAAAGAAGCCTGGGATCTGAATTAGCCTGAGCACCAAATAAACTTAATTTTGTATCAATATTTTAGATTGGTCCTAAACAGGATTATGGAGCCAAGATTCTCTGATCTTTGTGAAATTTTGGAGATGGGTGATTCAGGCTCATGCCTATTGCTTAGAAATGAAATCAGAAGTAGAGGATAAAGAAATAAGAGGAAAATCCCTCTTTTAAATAAATAGCATTTTCTGATATCTGGTAGACAAATATAAAAATGACTGAAGGTGAAACGTAAAGATGTTTTTCTGGGCAGTGATGTTAATCTTAGAAAACTTGACTCCTTTGTGACACTTTAGGCTCTATTAAAGTAAGAACATGTGTCCCAGCCTCGATGTTGCAGTCTCCAAGGCATTTTGGGAAGTAGGAAGTGAGCCCATTGGGGCACAGTACAGGCTAAAAACACAGCCCATCCATCAGCAAGTGAGCATTTCGCACCTTGCCATTTAGTCTTGACTGTGTAAGGCCCCCAAGTGAGTAAGGGAAGTAATTGTCTGGTTTGTCATTTCCAGATGACTCCTGTGCATCACCACAAATACCTCTTTGCTGTGATCCCTTGGTAAGAAAGATGTCTCTGCTGCCTTTCTGAACAAGCATGTCAAGGTGAGCAGAGCCAGTGTGCTATGGGCACTATTTTATGCACAATTTCAAGCCACACTTTGCAAGTGTAAGGAATCAAAACACCATCTTTTCTTGCTACTATTCATGAATGAGTTGGTTGGTGGATAGTACCCAGGATGTTCCATGTGACCTCCCACATTTATTCCCCAAACACAACTCCTTTAGGCTATCATCGCCTTGAGGAATGGAATGGCAGAACTAAAGGAAGTGCCTCCTATTACATATTCTGATGATTCATACAATATTGCATATGATACTGTTAAAAAAAAGGTTTTCAAAGCATTCTGAAAGGGCCTCACATTTATTGTGAGGCCTGGAAAAAATTTCTTCCATTTTTTTAATTTCTAGAATGTTGAAAAATTTATGATGTATCTTCAGCTACACTGGATTGCCAGTAACAAATAATCCAGCTGTGATCAAGGCATGCAACAAGGCTCCTCTTTGGCTTAAACAAAAGTGCTCACTTCCTGTGCAAATTAAAGAGCTGTCTGTGCTAATTGCCAGCTGATCTTTTTTGTTATCAAAATTGTGCTATTTGTGCACACAGATGAATCAAGTACATGTGCATCTGGGGCAGATGTTTGCCAATGCCCTGTGAATGTATAGTCATGTTTCTAGTTCCTTCGAAAGAAGTAGAAATTCTTTCTGAAATACAAACACAAAACTGGATGACCATTTAGTGGATTTTAAGCTTTAAAATTGTACTTTCTTCCAGACACATAAGTTTTATCATAACATCTCAATTTAGTCCATAAAGCAAGTTTTTTTAAAAATGTGCTTTATGCGACCAGGCACCCTTTTGCTGCATTCTTCCATCAACTCTTTTAACTGAAACATTTAGTTTGGTCATTCTGGGAAATTATCTGAAAAATAAGTTTTAGCTAAATATTTAAACACAGGGATTATTATTCATGTACCATGTATGAAACTAGTTCCTGGGCTTTCAGTTTCAGAGAAAGGCATCAAAAGGATAACCTTGGTACCACCTTAAAAATCATTGTGATTTTTGTCTATGTATATGTATGTCTGTATAACATTCACTTGATATTTGTGCACACAAAGTCTGGGTATCTTCTGATAAAAAAGCAGTTTCCATACATACATATGGGTGTTATAAGTAATTTTTGCCTGCAGAAGCACCTGGAAACACTTGATGCATTCTTCTGTCTGAAATAGACATTTACTTGGATGAGATTTCTTTTCTAGTCATGTTACTTAATCATCAGCTTGGTTGTATTTTAGCTGGTGATTTCTGTGGAAGCTGATGTTAGTAGTAATCAGCAATACAGGTAGTTCTGAAAGGTGGTTCTAGATTCACCAGTGGAGAAAACATAGTCTCAACCATAAGGACTTGCATGTTTCTGCTCTCCTTGTCAAGGCACTTCAAGATACACATCAAGCCTTAAATCTATTCCTTGGCTGAAGGCTGCAGAATGAACTTAGGTGACTTTTCATCCCCCAGATCTTCACTGTCAAGATTCACTGCATATTTCTTTTGATCACGCTCACTACTTTGATGGTAATATGGATTTTTTTTCCCTATGGTGAAGGTTCATTTAGTGAGTCATTTTGCTCTCCTACGTAAAATAGCTTCTACATTTTTTTTTAAATGCATAGCTGATTAAATCGCAAGTAATTGCTCCTCAGAAAGAACAGTATTTTAAATCTCTTAGACTTTCTGCCTTTCAAATCAAAGAGTTCAGTGAATCATTAGGCATTTCAATGAATTAACAATTTCAGCAGTTTGAAGAGAAAAAACCCCTCTTATTTCCTCCTCTGTTAAAGTTACTTTTGTTCTTACTTATTATCTGCTCAAGAAAATGAGTGTTGCTAGCTCTCCAAGTGTGGCATATACTGATGATTGCATGTGCTTTGTTCAGAATGTAACAGTGACTTCCATTTGTTAAAGCTGTGAACAGGTCCTTGAGCTCTGTATATGGAGCTCTTCCTCAGTTACTGACCCATGGAAAGCCACACTAGGAAGAATTACATCTTGCTTTATTTTAAGCACCCACAGAGGTGGTGGTGCAGTATAGAATAGCAATGAGATTTTGAGATTTTGGCTTTTTTAATGTATGTGCCCTGAAAACCCCCACAAGTGAACACTGGCTGAATTGTCAGTGTGAAAATAAAAACTGCTGCCAATGGACTGATGAATTGAATTACAGGAAATTAATAAAACAAAACAAAACAAAACGCCTTAACAAAAAGAGTCATTATTGTTATGTGTCTTCAGACTAAATGGCTTTTATTTTAAGCCAAGCTGCTCACTCTGCCTAAAACAGCATTGTTTGCATGGATTGAGCAAGTGAACTCCTTGCAGGTCCTATCAATTGCACCAGCTGAAGATTCTCACCCTTATAGAAACAAATCTTTGATTTGCTCAAATCTGATTTACTTTAAATCCAGCTGTGTTCATACCTTCCTACTTTTAAAAAAGGGACAATCTAATTCATTCCTGCATAGATCACCACGTCCTCCAAGATGCAAAGTGAGTGGTGCAATGGGCTCAACACATTTCATTGACTCCATCAAGCAGTGTGATCCTCACACCTCCTGGGCACTGAAGAGAAGGTTTAATATTGCCCCAGAAAAGCCAGCATCTTTCATAGCTTATTTGTGAAGTGGAGCTGCTCTTGATTGTGTTCAGATATGCCTGATGTGACCCTTCAATTGCCCTATGTATCATTTCATTTGAAGAAGGCACTTTAATGCATTTGGTGGTGCTTTGCCCAGCAGGAAAAGTGTGTGAAGTACTTTTACATCATCGCAAGGAGCTGAAATTTGTTTTCATCAGCCATACATCACATTGTTATGAGAGGCAACTGTGCATAGGAAGTTTATATAATGCCTCCCCTCAACATGAGCCGAGCAATCAATATTGACATTAAAACCATTTCTTTTCCTATGACAGTAGCATTTTATCTACAGTTCACATGAAATTAATGGGAGAGAAAATCACCATACAGTAAGATTTTTTCAGGATAAATGTCCATAAGTCTCAAGTTATCAATTGGAAGTTATGACCCAGTTTCTGAACACCTTAGTAATGAAATTATTTTCTCCTAGTACAGGCAAATCAATCAGTAAAAGGACAAGATATTCCACAACTTCCTGAACTGAGTGGTACTGTAGTCACTGAGTGCAGCCCAGCAAGACATGGGCCTGGAAGAACAAGACAATTTGCTGTGTGATATGTAAAAGGGTCTAGACTTCTTAGCACATCCCAAAGAAAAGGGGTGACTCCACATGCAGTGTCCCTGCAATACAACAGTAGCCACTTTTCCTTGTTGCAATTGTGTAATATTGGAATGTTTTTTGTTGTCTTTACAGGTTCATTCTTTTTTCTTTTCTTTCAGTCTTGAGATTTTGTTCTTCCCTCTGCACATTCCTCTGCCTACAGTTTCTCACCCACTAATACTACTCCCTCAGCAGAAAAACTGGTGCCAAGTGAATTAGCAGTGCTGTACTATGTGTGCAAAATTACAAGGGTGCTGCTATATGTTTTTCAAGTGCTTAGTCAGAGGCAGAAAGATGCCCAAGTGGCTTCTTCTGGTAAATAGGTGCTTTACAACAAATTCCTATTAGTAGGGCCCCTTTCAGATCATCCCACTAATGCTGCCTTTACTTCTTGCTGTAATATTAGTGATGTGAGAGGAAAAGTTCTTAGCAACACTTTGACACCAAGAAGTCTGTGAATCTGTGCCTTTTTTCTGAGGTGAGACTCTAGAGCTGGCAAGATAAGAGAAATATCATTAGCAGAAAAAACTATTTCTTGGCTAGTGATGAAAAGGAATGTACTTGGCCAACTGCATAGCTGACTTCTTCATGGTTATATACAATTTGGCCTTTCTTAGAATAGTAACTACCCCTTCAAAATTAATCTCCTAATTTGTATGAGAGGGAAGAACCTCAGGTGATGTGTTAGATGCTTTAAATAAGGTGGTTAGTTCATACTCTGAACTTGTAATCAGAATATTTAATACCAGGATGTTGTTAAATAAGGATTAGATTGAAGCTCCTGACTTGTTTCAGGTTTAATTGCCCATGTCTTGTTACTCCAGGGTGAAAACTAAATGTAGATGAAGTCAGAGGGGGCAATTGCTGTTGATTCCAAGGAGGAAGGGATTTGTCACCTTGGCTTTTCCTCTTGGCAATGGTTCTACCTCCATTCACTAAGCAAACAACACTGTAAGAATAAAAATAGTGACACTCTCTACTCCCAGGAAATTCAGCCAGATTTTCATATCCAAGGTGTTCCTTTGGGGAATGACATCTATGTGTCAACACTCCCTCCTTGGTGATTTCACTCCTGGTGGCTCTGTTGTCAAAAAAGTCTTCTTTATAGACACTTCGGATCTGCCTTCTAAATTTGTTTTCATCTTCTTAGTTTGAATCGGTGCCTTCCAGTCAGCTGGGAAGTTTTTAATTAGGTTTTCTAAACTGTTACTCTAGAGCCATCTCTGGGTGGCTTTTTCGTAGCAGCATGGTTTTTATTATGTCTTAAATAGTGAATTCAAGACATTGGTACTTGGATTACTTATTTTGCTCCCACTTTGGAAAAAGAAAAATCCTTCCAAATCAACCCCCACCCAAAAAGACCTGTTTGTGCTCCTCTGTGCAAGGAAACTAAAGCAGCAGCAGCAATGTGCCCAAATAGCTAAATACCTATGGTCTTGACAACTGATTACAAATTAAATGCTATTATTTGACATTGTAAGACTCATGTGCTTTTTTTCTAGTCTTTTTGAGCCTGGAGGCTGGCTGATGTGTGTGTGAAGGAATAAACCCCCTATACTTAGTTCTAGTAATCACTGCATGGCCATACTTGGTAGCTGACTCACCTGAGGCAAACAGTGGAAATGACTGGGCTGATTCTGTTCCTTCTTGGACATCTGTGAGTTAAGAGTAAGTCATACCATAGTTTGGTAGTAGCTGCTCTTTGGCTTGAGAGGAGCAGCTCTGAAATAAAGGAAGCAGTTTTCAGGTTGACTCTAAATGCCATTTATCTAACAACAGGTTGGGGATCTATCAATCACTTAACACATCAAAAGAGAGCAGCCTTTCTTCTTAGAGATAATCACAGCCTCTCCTGTCTCACTGTAGCATAATTAAAACATTCCTTTTGTGACAGCAAGAAAAGAAGAGTAAGTACTCTGCAGGCAAGAGGAAGTTCTCCTGGTGCAGACTCAGGAAAATCAATACCATGGAGAATGCAAAGGTGAGCCAGTAGCCATACACAGAAGACTTCAAAGAATTTAGTTTATGTGGCCTTGGGGAAGGCTGGTGCTTCTTTCATTATTGAGGAGTGAATGGACAGATCCCTCTCACCGGGGTTGGAATAGACCCCTGGGTCAAGTCTTCCCACCTAGTTTTGCAGGTATAAATTCCTCTATTAGTTTCTCTGTGTGATGGGATTTTCTTTTCCTGAGCTCTCTGCTGGTAGTTCAGTTGCCCCCTGTGCATTGTTATTTTGTCCATTATTTTGCACCGTGCCCATTTAAAACACAATCTAGGGAAGAATTATGAGGCTCCTCCATTGTGGAGCTGAGAGCAGGGCAGTGACTTAACTAGCAAATGTCTAGAATTTTTCAGCATCAAGTCTTCTGATTGTGTTTATGCTCTAAAAGGAGCAGATGCACAGGACAGCATTATTTATTTCAGTCCCATATATTCAGTCTGTTCTTTCATTCTTTTTACAGAGCAGCTGTTCTTCATACAAGAAACTCCAGTCCAATCTTTTTTTTTTTTTTAAATACAGGACAGAAATAAGCTCTTAATTTATACCATGTTGACATCTATGGCTCCAGTGGCAATTGCTTCTGTGTGAGAGTGGAGTTAAAACTGATTGAAGAAGTCTTAATTTGTCTTACATGTGTGTTCTCTACATAACCCCAATGGTTGTGACAACATCGGTCTGGAAAAAAACAAAGAACTTTACTTTTGCTGGTTTTGTCACTCCCTGGCCCTTGCAATTCACCCTTTCTTTGTCAGCCTCCCTTCAAAATGTTGTTGCTTCCATCCATGTCTTTGTGAGAATGTTTCATTTTCTACTGTTTGAATGTTTCTACACAAGAGTTAAATGTCTTGCTCTGATACTGCTGTGCCAGTCTGCCTCTTGCCTGTTTCCTTCCCCTCCTTTTCATTTTCTCTCTTCAGCCACTCTCCCTCTCTCTCTCTTTGTTCAAGGCCTCCATAAGATGGCTTTATCTGTAAAACTTTCTGAAGCCAGCAAAGCACTTGACTTCCATGGGATTGTTGACCTGCTTAAAGTGCCACAAGTGCTTTACTTGGAGGCAGCAGCTCTTCATCTGTTGTATTTTATTTTGCTGAACTGCATCTCAGAGCAGCCCTGTAAGCACCTCTGAGTGAGTGCATAGCACTTTCCTATTTCTACAGAACTCTAAGCATACTTGATACTTGCTAAACAGCAGCCATCACCCCACGAGTGTCACAACACAAGCTGGGGCTCCAGAAATCATTGTGATGCTGTAAAATGGAGAACGATTAGACTCAAATGGCAGATAAAGGAGAAGAGCAGGTTTATTCTGAAGCAATTTGAGCTCAAGCTTTTGAACGTGTTTTTCTGAATTGTGACAGAAACATTCAAACATTCAGAAGGAGCAAGCAAAGCAAGTCTGCTGTCAAGCAGGAGTGACTGCTTAAAAATATGCTGGAAAGTATTTTTCTTCCTGCTTTGATGTTGTCTTGACCACTGCCAACTCTCAGTCGAGGATATTGTCAGAGCATAGTTGTTGGAGCTGCCTCTGTCTATATGAGACATAACAGCAGCATGTATCCTCTTGAGACATTTTACACAGCAGAAAGTGAAAAGATTTATGTGGACAAGCTTGACAAAAGTGCTGTTTTCTACCTGAATTACCTGCCACTCAGTGGGAACCCAGTGTGTCTTGTCTGTGTACTACTATCAAGCCTTTCAGAGGAGTGTTCTGAATGAAGGAGATTGTGCAGGGACCTCAGCTTCCACTAAAACAGAGCTGGAAAGTGGGGTACAACAAACATTTTTCTTGCTCTCCACTTCCATCCCTAAGGGAAGAAGATAGTAAGACCCAGCAGAAGAGTAAGTATTTTTCTAGAAAAGGGGTCTTGAAATAACATTTGGTCACTACAGAGCTAGAGACTCTGACAACACCTCAGCTCAACAAAAAAAGAAGTTGGAAGATCATTGTTGTATTTTAGACCCAGCAGAAGAGTAAGTATTTTTCTAGAAAAGGGGTCTTGAAATAACATTTGGTCACTACAGAGCTAGAGACTCTGACAACACCTCAGCTCAACAAAAAAAGAAGTTGGAAGATCATTGTTGTATTTTAGTTTTGGTAAGTACTGGTGGTGGAAGCAAAATCTGAAACTCACTTTACATTGGAAAGTAGAAACAATCTTTACAGTGGGACTCTGAACTGTCCCAATTTCACAGCATCTCGGAAGAAAACTTGATTAACAGACCAGGAGTGAAGACAATTTTTGAAGCTATTAGATCTACTCACAAAGCATAATTACAATCAAAGCCTTAGTTACTAAGTCTACATCAACACTACTAAGTCCATTGAACACCATGTGAGGACCACTGCAGACTTTCATCTACATCAAAGCCCACCACAAATAAATGAACCTGGTGACCGCTGGCAGACTAAATGGGAGGACAACTTGACATCAGTAGTGGCAGACACCATTAAAGAAATGGCAGACTCTGTAGCAGTGCCCTCAAAAGACAGAATATCTCCTCTGGAGATTGCCAAAGGCTTCAAACATTCCTCTGAGGGACAGCTTAATTTTATTGGTCTCCTTTGCTTAATTTCACAAGGATCGCCTAGAGTTTGTTAGTGCTGACCTTGAGAACTCTTTGATTTCAGCTTCTTTGAGCTGCTCCTGGTAGCATTTTAAATCTCATTTGCTGTCAAACCTCTCTGACCTTGAGTCAATTCATGTCAAAAAGCTAATAAACAAATACATTTCATTAGATTTGTAGTTGTGACATATAAAAAAAAAAGGGTACAATATTATACACACAATAGTAATGATGCTTTAAGGAACCCAATCATTATTTTTATAATTATAAATGTGTCTAGAAGGTGATTTAAGTTTCTACTCTTGAAATTCTCCCAGTGTAAATACAATAAACAGATAAACTGTCAAGGCAAATGTGCTTGTCTCCAGGGAACACAGGCTATCCTTCCTTGCAGATCTTAATTTTTGACTAGCAACTCATTTACTAGTACAAACAATAACAAGGAAACGCATTGTTGAAATGAAATTTAAATATTTAACAAGATGTGACCAAAATCCCATGTTCAAACATCTCATATTCTGTGAATTGCTAGAAATTTGTACCTTCTGTAAAAACAAGATTTCAGCCTGAGGAGTAGCCTAATTCAGATGAGTAACTAGTATTTAAGATTGTAATGGCAATATTACTTCAGAAGATTGAAAAAAATCTGAGCCTTCTCAAAATGTACATTTGAAAAAATCCAAAAAAGCCTTTCTTTGTAGGATTTTTTTTGTTGAAATCACAGGTTTTAACAGCAACTTGCCATAGAGACTAAGTGTTGAAATGTCATTTTGATCTCTCTTTTGTCAGACAATCTTGAAAACTCTTATCAGATCTTCACATTTTCTTTGAGAGTTTATTTAACAGGATTTAAAATTTTTAAACTGTGCTTACTTTTGAATTGGTACCTGTCAGATTAATAGCAGAAAGAATAGTGAAGGACAGGCTCAGGTTCAGTATTTGTATATATGTATATCTATCACCATACAGAAGATAATAACTAGTGAAATAGATTTTTTTTTTAATTAATCTAAGATTTTTGACGATGCAGGGAGCTGAAGATACATGATAGAAACTCAAAATGCCTTAAAAGATAGAATGGGGAGAGGAATATCAGAACAGGATAAGTCTTCTTTTACCCCCAACTTGGACAGATGACGATGTAGGTCTTGAGCTGCAGCACTCTGTGGTCTAAGTTTTTCAGGTAAACCAGCATCAGGTACAGTGATTTTTTTTCTTGTATTTTTTTCTGTGTCCCATAATGGTGTATAGATGGAAAGCACAGCTTTATGTCTATGGAACAGTATCCACTTTGCTCCTGTAAAGTATCCATTGCACTTTGCCCCTGCCTTTATTTCATACAGCAGTTTTAGTCTGGGATCTACAGTCTACACTTCAAACAGTCCTGAGACTAAATTTCATCCTTGTGTTTTCTTATATTAAAAGGAACAGGTAAAGCAAAATCCCTGCACGTATAAGCCTGAATTGCTGACCCTGGTTCTCCAGTATTTCCCTGTCCCACATCACAGCCAGCTCTTCTTGGAAATGAGATGATTTTGCATTCCCAGTTAAATCGTGTGTGTAATTTATAATAGATCCATAAAGACATACATAGTCATGCATGGAGTGAAACAGAGAATGACTGTTTTCTCAAGACTCAGAAGTGATTCTTCCCTCTGTGAGACAAAGAAAACTTTCCGTGACTTCAGCTATGACTTTTTGGAAGATAAAAAAGGAAATGTATAATTATTGCCACTTACTTCTGTGATGTTCCCCCATTATACTATTACTAAAGACAACCTACAATGTTCTCTGCAGTGGTACAGTGAAGTTGCACCTTTTAACATGGTCATGGCTGGAAGAAAGGGGTTAGAAATCAGTGTTAGAGCTCTCTCCTATTTTATATTTTGTAATATTTTGTAATACTTGTATTAAAAAGCAGTGTCTAGTTTGACTTAATCTAGAAAGTTACTCAAAAAGCAGCATGTAATTGATGAAGATATGAATTACAGCTGGTCTCAGAAAATGACTTTTCAGTTCTAAATCTTTTGACATAGTGCTCTATTTGGTCATTTAGATGAAATATCCTGTTCACAACATCGTTTGGCTTCAAATGAAACATCTTTATCAACTTAGCTTTTTGTTGCTCATAGATTATTTTTTATCAGGTGTCCTTTATGCCAGAAACCTTGCACAGTTATTGCAAGATTAGGCAAGTTATTTTTTGCCTTGCCTGTGCAAAAAATAAAGTAAGAAAATCTGATTAGAGAAGTTCTCTTTCAGTTCCTGTGTCCCATTTACAGTCTTTTCTAGTCCTTTTATAATTTTCTGAATGATGTTCTAGTTCAACAGTTTGGGCTGTTGTAGTGGGAAATGGCTTTGCTGCCATTGCTGGGCTGGCTAAACTAATTTTTTGTTCCTTCTGTGCTTTCAGGCTGAGCACTCTTCATTGAGAAATCCCAGATCCAGCTGCTCCTGGATTATTAAACCTTTTCCTATCTAACTTGACACAAGAAAGTCAGACCCTCATGGGTAATCTTTTCACAGCTCTACAGCCTTATCAGAGGTCCCAGCAGCCTGTGCTCCTTTTCACATAAAGATTGGCTGTTGGTGCATTTCTACACAGCCTGTTGTTGGGATGAGGAGTCTGCAGTGATATTCTCTACATCGGTCCCTGTGATCTGCTGGATGTTCTATTTCATCATGCAGCAGAATCCTTTCACCCCTTCCTGCATTGTGAACTGCCTGTTGGATGCTTCTTACCCATTACAAAACTTTCTGAAACTTCAAGGCTACTTTAAGTTTTTCTTCAGCTTTGGAGGATGTTTTTTGTGAAGCCATAGGAGCAGAAGTAAAATGAAAAAAAATATAAAATCTTCAGCCTTTTGACATTTTTAAGAAGTACTCATTTTTCAGTCTGAGGTAACAGAAGGAAGGAAAAAAATATGCAAACGAGTGAATGCTTATCCTCTTGGAAAGTGTGATTACCATTACCTTCAGCAGAAGACACCTGTTCAACTATTCTCTCTTAGAAGGATGAAGCACAAAGGTTTTGTCACCAAATGAAGCAGGCTTTTATTGCAGCTGAAAAAAGTTTCAGTTAATTCTTTTGCATATTTCCACTTACCTAAATCATTTTGCATTGATCTTCATGCTCATATCTGAAAATTGTACCTGCCTTTAAACACAGATGTGAGAAATGTATTTGCTGGCATAGAGCAGAAGGGTAAAATCAGGCAATTAGTGTATTTTGCTATGCTTTCCTACACCCACAACAGTTATGTTTGGGTTTTTAGGGTTAAAACATGGTAAGATTTATAACATCTACAGTAGGGAAAAAGCAGACATCTTGAATGGGTTGCAGTAGAAAATAATCTTATCCTTTTGGCTTCAGACAAAAAGTGTGTGTCCACAGAAATGCCTTCCTCCAGTAGAAACTTGCATTCAGAGGCACCAAAATAAGACTCCAGTGAAAAATGGACTGGATGTGTGGCACTGGATTTCTAAGCACCAGGGTTTGCTTTTATTTTCTGGTGCAAAGAACTACTGAAACAGAGACATTGTGCTGATGGTCCTTGAGGTACAACAACTGATTCTCTTCAACTGCTTTTCCTGTACTCCAAAGCATGAAGGTGATCAAAGGGCTGGAGCTTTGCGAAGACAGGCTGAAGGAGTTTGGGTTGTTCAGCTTGGTGAAGAGAAGGCTCAGACAGGACCTCATAGTAGCTTATCAATACCTGAAGGGGGCTACAGAAAGGCAGAGGGAGGACTTTTTAATAGAATATGTGATGGGAGGGACTAGAAATAATGGACATAAATTGGAAGGGGGCAGATTCAGGCTAGATATAAGAAAGAAATTCTTTATGGTGAGGGTAGTGAAACACAGGAACAGATTTCCCAGAGAGGTTGTGGATGCCCCCTTCCTGGAAGTGTTTAGGCCTAGGCTGGATGAGGCACTGAGCAACCTGGTCTAGTTGGTGGCGTCCCTGACTTTTGCAGGAGGGTTGGAACTCGATCTTTAAGGTCCCTTCCAACCCAAACTATTCTGCAATTCTATGTTTTCAAAGAAGACATGATGTTGTAGTGTTTATGACTACAGATGTACAATAAGGTAGGTATCACCAAGAGATGACATGATGCAGAATAGCCTGAGATGTACCTAAGCCCTCTGGAAATTATGCCATGTACCAAACTATCCCTTGAAGTTCCCCACTTTTCAGAGAACTTGAAGGTGGTTTCAAGCCATGTCTATTTGTATTTGGTCCCACTGCCAACTATAGCACTGATCTAAACTGACAATCCCAAACTCCCTAGTGGAAACAGGCATACAGCAGAATAGGAAGACAACTTCTAAAACGTAAGGCAGTGTGGCATTCTGAACCATTTCCACCTTCCTTTACTACCAGTAAAGTCAGTATCTAGAAGTGGACAACAAAACTGGCATGCAAAGGTAGAGGGCAGAATTCATTTATCTAAAAAAAAAAAAAAAAAAAGAAAACTGTTCCAATGATTTTTGCCTTTATTTATAGTCTTTTACTATGTACCACGAGGCTGAATTGGCTGTTAGATGTGAAAAATAGCCAATATCTTGAGCCAATAGTAAGAAGCACAAGTTGTTTCAGTTCATATAAAAGATGTGTCATTATGGGTGTCCCTTTTGCACATCACTGACTATTTTTTTGGGAAAACAGGGTTTTGTGTTGTTTTATGCTCCCTAATAACTTCCCAGGAGGCCAAAACTTCAGCTGTTGCTCAATAACCTTTCCTTCAGGGAGATAAGCACAACAATACTGCATCCTAAAGAGAAATCTCTCACCAAAACTGATTTGCTTTAATCAGCACTAACAAACAAGCAATGTGACAAACCTAAAAAGTAACATTTTAAAGGTCAGCAAAAAACTCCCCAATTCACACACAGTTTGTGCATGTTCTGTGATTGCCCAAAAGACTGAGACCCAGCTTGAAGAGAGGATGGAAAATTGAGGGTGGAAAGTCTAAATACAGAAAGCAAGCATCGCTTGGCTGAATTGTTGTAGGCAGTCACCAGTTTGCCCAAAATCTAGCCAGCTGTAAGTCTCTCACCCACAGCATGCAGCTTAAAGCAGCTGGATGTCTTTTTAGAAAGAACTGCACAGATTCTAAATGAGGACAGGGAAATGCAGCACCAGAAAAGCCTTTTCCTATTAGCCCTTTGGGAAGGGGATCCTTCAGCTGACCTACATTTGCTCAGAAATCACTGTGAGGAAAAGCTTTTAGAAGTGCAAATATTATTTTCTTCTTCTCCTTCCTCCTTCACCTACCCCCTCCCTGCTCCTAAAGCTGAGGGTATGGTATCCTCCTAAAGAAAAGCCTCCAACAGCCATCTCTGCCTGCCCTAACAGACTGTGAAAGATTTAGTCCAAACTTCTGTTCTGATCATGTCATGTCAGTTCTCTCCCAGTGCAAGGGGGCACAGACCAAATAAGACAGATGCTTCAATCTTCCAAATAGTTGTCACTTCTCATGACTGTCACTTTGCAGAAATGTGACTTTCTAATATAGCGGACCCTGTAGGGAGGGGACAAAATAACGGTTTGTCTGACTCCTGACCCTCTTATGTTTTGTACAACTCTCTCTTCCCATGAATTAGACTATAAGGGGAAATGATAACAGAATGTGGGGCACTGATTGTGCTGCCACAGCACAGTGAGCACAAGAGGTTTAAAGTTCTTGCTCAGCCAATGTGTGATCAAGAAACTGTCTTGTTTCTGTGAGGGAGGAACACAGTCAACCAAAAGCACCTGCAGGAAGATGGGATAAATCTGGAGGGACAGTCACAGACGAGATGCTGTAGGCAGAGTCCCTGCCTTTGCATTTACCTACATGTGCAGAAGGATGTTTCTTTGTTGTGTCTTTGCCTTGTTTAATGCCACACCAATTTCTGCCTCTGCAAGTGGAGCTGGAGGTTGTGCAGACTTTTGGAGCACACGCACACACAGGACGAGGCGTTTCCTTGGCAACAGAAATGCCATAAAAGCTATCTGAAGAATTCCTCAGGGCTGTGCAACAAATAGAAACATTAGCATGCTGAGACCTAAATATAGCTGTGTTTTAGTGCTGTTCATCCAAGTCTTTACTTAGCTTCAGCTTGTATGTGAAACAAATGCAGTCAACAAGGCACACAAGGATGCTTTCAATATTTTACAGTGTTTTGCTTTTAAATAGTGCAAGAACAAGGATGGGGATGGGATTGTAGAGGGTACCAGCCTGCACTTCACCACAGAACGACAGCCTTGCCTGACCTTACTTTGAAGGTGCCCTTGATTTCCCACTGAAGGTGCCTCAATTGTGACAGCAGCACAGGTTGAGTCAATGTAAAAACAGCCCTGTTCTCATTGGCCTCCAGAGCAATGAGAAACCAGCTGTGACATTGCTAACGCTGAGGTATGCAAAGCATATGAGCAAAGTCTGTGCTTTCAGACTTTAGCTGAAAGTAGTTCATGGTTTTTTTCATTGCTGGAGGTTGGCCGAGACTTCTTTCACTTAGTTTTGAAGTCAAAGTACTTATTCAGCCATTTTTGTCTGGTAATGCTGCAAAAATAGCATCCAGACTACAAAATAAGCAAAAATATTTGGACTGCAAAACAGGAGGGGAGACAAATCACATTCAATGACTCACAAAATGCCCAAAATCCTCAAAAATGGGGAGCTTTAATGCCTAAAAATAGATCCAGGCTCACTTGAATGTTTATTGAATCAAAGAAAGGCTTGGGAAGTCAGCTGATGGAAAATCCATAATGATAAGTTTTGTATCCTATAACGGATACAGTGCATGGATGTGGGAATTTTATAGAACAATCTTTAGAGAAACTGAAACAGTTTTTACACTGTTACCACAATAAAAATATGTCAAAGTTTTCCTCCACAGCAAAGCCATTCCATTCTTATAAGAAAGCTTATAAATTTTATTGATGATTTAAAAGCTCTGGGGAACCTGTGCTAACAGCACCTCTGCAAGAAAGCTCTCCAGACAAATGTGGCAGAAGCAGCTTCCACTGAAAACAGATGCACACAGAATTCTGGAGTCATGTTAGGCTGTGCTGCAAAGGATTATCTAGGTGGTCTTCAGCCACCTTGGAGACTGTAAAATTTCGTTTTCCCATGGAGGCATGGACTTTAGAAGTGCCTCAGGCACAGAGTGCTATGTGGAATCCATATCTGCTTTTCCTGTTTTTATGTGAAAGCTCTGAGAGTACCCAAAACCTTTCCAAATGCACAGAACAGAGCATGAAATATACAAAGTATCTTGAAAGTCCCCTCACTCTGAAAAAATATCCCAAGCGTGTTTTAGCCATCTCTAATTAAGATTTTTCTCATCTATTCTTAAAAAGAGACAAGGATTGATGTTCCTTCAGTGATTCGTGTTAAAAATGTTTTGAAAAAAGCATACAGCTGAATTGGCTCAGAATTTCAGGAGAAACTTGAACCTTTTGTGATACAAGATAATTCCTCTAATTATATTTGCCTGAGCATTACATGTGTTAGAAGTTCAGTGTGAATCATTGAGTAACAAAAGTATTTCACATAGCACAAAAAAGCCTAGAATCAGCCAGCTCTGTTTTACCTGTTTTTCCCTTTGCTACTTTTATTATCAAAGATCAAATAGTCTCAATGGCCCCTAGAACAAACCTCTTTATCTGGAAAGGACTTAAGCCCCAGATCACCTGCCTTCTTGAGAAAAGGTGGAGTAAGCACACAGAAAAGTGGTCCTGGACTGAAGATACAAGGTCCCCTAGCACACAGGGACATCAGAATGTGCCTCTGGCAGGTACTCAGAAGCAATAAACCTCTTGCCCAAGCACGGTGCTCAGTGGAGATAAAGCTTCTGGAGGATTTTTGGTTTATAATCTGTAATACAGTTCAATGTACAAGACTGAGTAAGAGCCAGATACGGCTCAAGGCTCACTAACCTGCATTCTGTGGCTCTCAGAGGCTGGTCAAAATGTGTCCATACCAGAGAGTCCTGGTTTTGATGTCCCACCATGTATGAAAGGCTGTGGATTTACAGATGCTGCAGTCTTGGACTGGCAAAGGCATCTGCTCATGCTTAGCTTCACCTGCTGTGACTCTTTATGGCACTTCTACTGTGGATATACAAGCATCCTCTTGACTTCAGCAATTTGTACTCAGTTTGCAGATGTGCAAACCAGGACTGAAGGTCTGAGCAAAGACCAAAGCCTGAACAAGAAAGAACAGCAGAATGGACAGACAAAACAGTAAAAACAAATGTGTCACAACAAAAGCAGAGTTGGTAGCTCACCAGATAAATGAAGTCTCTCTTCCAGAACTCAGTGACGGTGTTGCAGCTACACACAGGCTGCACTTGGGCTCTTGAAATCTGGAGGTACAGGGAATGCCATCTAAGAATTAATCTTGATTCATTTAGGGCTGGAGGTATCTTGACTGTAATTGTAACTATATTAGCAAGCAAATATCAAGTTAATAATAATGAAAGTCTGAATAATTAAGCCAAATTATTGTAGAGAGAAGTCTAGCATGAGGGTAAATAGCTATGAAATTGCTAAATAATTTGACTCCCCATGTAATTGCTTGTGTAATTGTGTTAATTGCACTTCAAGTAGAGGTTTTCAAATATTAAGCAATGCTTATTTATATTATTAATTAACATTATTACATTACATTTAAATAATCTTGCAATGACACAGTTACCAAAGGATGATTCCAGGGTTTTTCTCTCCTTATTAGCAGAATCTCTTTCAATTCCACTAGTGAGTCACATCCCTCTAATACCATCTGATGATTTCACTTAATGTTTTCTCTTCCATTAAGACTGAGGCCTCTCTATCAGATATCAGCTTCTGGGTGAAAAAAGCTGGGCAAGACTTCACATGAAACAGCTTAGTGCTATAAGGAAGGGAGAATAAATGAATGATGCAAAGCTTTTACATCCATCTCCTCTGAGCTTTTCATAGCACACCCCCAGGAGGCACCCATTGTCCTCTTTAGATGGGAAAATGCAAGTTGAAAATACAAGCATCAGACAGGCCTTTATGTGTTGCTCAAGAACAAAGTATTACCAAAGATGTTTCAAATGAAACATGAGAAGAACTGCAAGGTTGCTTCCCTATAAATAAGGATACCCTCTGCAGTGGTTTGTGCGTGGATGAAAAATTGGAGTTATGATACTGCAAAATATTGGAGGAAAATTCCCCCTTATTTCCTTTACTGCTGTGATGAAAACCCTTTGAGTTTCTGCAAATTATGTTCCCAATTTCCTCTCAGAACAGTGTGGGTCATCACAAAATCTGAAAAAAAAAAAAAATCAATAAATAATTATCAAAGTGACTGTGGGGTCACTATAGGGTGGCTGCAAAGAAACATCTTCAGAGCCTTTCAGATTGCAGAATGTACTTATTTTTTGTCACTTTCATGGGTGTAAGAGAGGGTCTTTCATTTGCTACATGACTCTAGTGCAATCTTTCAATCCCTTTCTGCATTAAGAAATCCTGTTTGCTATATTTGTCAAAGCTCTTCTCCTCTCAACAGCTGGAAGCTTATTTTCATGTTCAATTTTTTAGCTATTTTAGTGCAGCAGGGAAGGTTTTCTATTTAAGCACATCACTTAAACTTTTTGCAACAGATTAACCTCCCAAAAGTATTTAGAAATAAAGCAGCCTAGAGCCCTACATAGAGTAAAAGAAAGTGGACTAATGAATTAAATTCTGAATATAAAATAACTGGCTTATCAACAAATATAGTGCCTTCACTGCTAAGTCTGACATTTATAAAGACCAAGAATGAAAGTTCTGATCTTTTTCTGTTAAAGGCAGTCTGATGCAGGCCTCATTATTAAAAGAAAGTATGCAAAACCACTAGGAATATCAATAAACATAATTATTTACATTCAAAACTTTGCATCTGCTTTCTTGCAGAAAGCTGGGAAGTTACACATATCTTGGATCCTCATTTATTATGGAAATTAATTGTTTAATTTGGAGTGAATAACATTATGCTGCATTATTTGGATAGGAAGTTGCAGAGAGCTGCCTGCTGCAATTGTAATGAAGTCTGCTTGCCCAGATTACAGTCCATGATATAATTACTTTCAATACTATTGAGACAAAATTTTGTTGGCAATCACACTGAGCTGCCAAAAGCCTAGTGAGATTTCATTGATTTCTCTGTAGCTGCTGAGTCTGATGTGACACCAGTGAAGAACAATCTACTTTACACAGTCTGCCCTCAGAACCACAACTGTGTCCATGGTTTGAAGCATCCTCGATTTAGTCATCTCAGACGAGCTGAGAAGAGGCTTTGAGAGGCTGTTGTAAAGAACATTGTGCATGCCATTGCAGTGTACATTCTGAGGAAAAAAACCATTAAATTTTCCCTATTTTTACTAGCATGTACATCTTAATAATAATTTAACACACAGGTCAATGAGTAAACACACTAGGATTTTCCAATTCCTTCCATTTGACTGCATACTTTAAATATGCAATAAATGCCTCTTGTTCATAACAACCCATTTCAAATGAAGCTTTTTAAACACAGCCAAAACCTTCTAAATGTCTTACAAGGGAGAGAAAGAGCCATTATCTGGTTACAGGTTGAAATATCTCTCCTGAAAAAACAACTCCCTTGGGTCAACAAATAAATAAAAGGTGGTACACATCTGAAAGAATAAAAAGGAAAAGTATGCTCTGTGTTTGGATTAAATGTGCTGAAAATCATCCTCCAATTTCCTCATTTCTGCCATGGGTTCTAAAAATCAATTGCACATAAAATATTGATAAATTAACTCCTACTGAACATTAGGAAGGCCTAACACACACGTGACTCCTATATATTATAAACTTATATGCTACATTAGCAAAAGATCTAGCTAATGCCAGTAATTAGCTTGGGCAGTAAGGTAAAAAGGCTCTAAGTTGGATTATAAAACTTCCACACATGAACATACTGAACAATTTTGAGACATCACATATAGAAAAGAGATGGTATTCATCTTCTGGTAGGAGAAATAGCAAGTGTTTCTTGCCAAAGCAGAGGCAGAAATCGAGGACTGATAGATTGCTTGGTGAAAGGCAGTGCTAACAGGTCATTTCTTTTCAGAAGCAGGAGGTTTGGTCCAAAGCTTGTCAAAATCTTTCAGAATCATAGGCAAAATATTTATGGTGTGAGTTGTAAACAAGAAAGATCAAAGGAGTGGCTCATGTACTTTGCCCTCAAAGTCACACCCCTGACATCTAGAGTGCAGATAAAAAAGCCATTTAGAGAGAATCAAATGAAGATGAACCCTACAGCCAGAGCATGGAATTGCTTCTTGAAAATAATGAGAGTCATTCTGCCAAAGTACAAACCTGTAGCAGAGATTTACGAGTGTATTTTTTCCCCAAATTGCAGGGAAGCATTAGGACCAATGAATAGAATATTGCATTTTAAACATCCAAAAGCTTTAGCAGAATTGAAACACCTGTGCAGAAGTCAAATGTTCTTTCTGCCTAATTTACAGCTTGACTTCAAATACACAAAAGGCAGTGTGCAATTCCATTATAAAAAGTAATGAAACCAATACTTTTTCAGGCATCAATATTGTTTAGGAAGAAATCTCACTTGGCCAGCTGAAGGAGAGAGATTAAATTAGTTGGGAAAATAGCTAAGAAATGGAGAGCATGATTCTCCTATGCTGGGTTCATATAGGGGTGTCACACAAAAAAGATTGCCTTCCTCATAATGGACAAAATGCAAATAATATTCCCAGAGACACACAATATCTGGCTTTTCTTAACTATATTTTGCCAGCCCTGACAATCCTCCAATTATCTGCATTCTGGATTCTCTCCTCTATATTTCCAGGATCCATCAAGGACTGGAAATAAAACACCAAAGACAGAGAAAAGAGAAGTAAGACAGGGGAGGGAAAAATAAAAGAAAATGTGATAAATCATTGTTTAAGGCATCAAAGCGAACCTATAAAATGCAGAAGCTTCACATGATTCCAACAGAAAGCTAATAAAACATTTACTGTCAAACTATTTTCAGAGAAGCCAGTGCCAACACAAAAATTGCTCTGCTTTTATTATTTCATTGATCCACCATTTCCATTGTTGGAGCTGAAATTCAATTTTAACAGCTATTTTGAAGCTAGAACATCTGAAATCAAGTCTTCTGTCACTGTCTCATAGGCCAGACTTATCTCATTGTAACATCAGTGTGAATCCAGAGTAATTCCAGAAGGCTACTGAAGGAAGTTTCAATCCATCTTTCCTCACTGGAGAGTGAATATCATTGGACATGCTTTGCTGAGCAGAAGAGATCAGAGCACATAAAGGAACCAGTCACAGAAAATGCAAATGTCAGAGAACAAAACTACCTCCCAAATGACTCATCATGGGAAAAAGTGATGCTGAGAGATAAAAGGATACCCAAAAAAGTTATTCATCAAGGGCAGAGTTTTCCACACCTGCAAGTAGCATAGCTGAAGTGAGACTGTACTTGCACCATGCTGATGGGCTCTTATGACAGCTGGCTTGTTGTCAGGCTTTCTGTGGATGCCCTGATTCACAGTGATCCAAGTGAAGTTTGCTTTGGAGGCAAGACCCTTTCAGGTGCCAGCAAGCACTCAGCTGATCAAAAGGACATGAACAGGGAGGTCTGGTACACAGGAGGCTTTCTGTCTTCCTGGAGCCTGATAAGAATCACGAGACCCTTACTCGTAAAAGGGAATTTCATAGATGAATTTTCAACAGGTTGTCTCTTAAATTCTCTTGAAAACCCAAGTACCACTAAGTTTGAAATCACAAGAAGCATGACTATGATCCCAGTCAAACCATTCAAGATAAAGAATAAAATTAAAGGGAGAAAGAGCTGAGGAAGAGAAAAGACCCTCTCTTAGTGAATTCTGGGCTAAGACTTCCCACCTGCATCAGTGTGTTTGAAAGGCAGCAAAATCCTGCTGGTCCTTTCAGCCAGCAGTCCTTGGAGACATGCAGTTTGCTTCTTTAAAGGGCTGCTGGGTAGCCTTTATTTAATTTCTAGAAATTACCTTTTGTCCACAGGCTCTACCCTGGAAGTGCTGAGGCTCTTATATCTCATAATTACCAGTACCAAGCCACATTATTCAGAGGTTAAGGTTTACTAATTGGCTCTTTTACTTGAGGACATGAAGGCTGAAAAGTGCAAGCCTTTTTTTTTTTTTAAAAAAGGGAAAATAGAAACCAACCTGCAATTAATGTATGGGTATCAGCTCAGTGCATTATCTAATTACTTGTTACCATGCTGATGCACTACATGTATACGGAGAGGGGATAAAATGTAGAAAATCATGCTCACATTTGTGAGCTATCAAACCTCAAGCTTCTTTTTCTGTTGAAAGACATTTCCATCTCCCAGCACCTTCCAAGATGCAAGTACTGAAGGAAAGGAGAATTTTTCCCAGGTTGGAAGAGATGATGCCAGCTGCTCGGATACAAGCCCAGCAAATTACACATGGCATTCACGAAGCAGTAGGAGATATCAGCCAAAGGCTTTGCCACAAGGACACATTCAAGCAAACAGTGTTCTGGGCTCAAATGCTGTGGGGTTTTTTTGTTGCACTGCCCTGGCCTTATCTCCTGGGGAGGAATAGGAGGCAAGTTTGAAGAGCAGCAAAAAACAAGGGTCCTGTTTCATTAGTGAGTGAAGTACTTCTTGTCTTACTTGTACATATTACTTTAAAATACTTCCATCATTGTAAAAAGCCCTTCTGCTATCACCATGACATTTTGACAGGGATCTAAGGGAACAAGGTTGCCACAGGCCTGGGGTGCTGTTGCATGGACACTGACACAGCAGCTCTGCACAGTGCTGCCTCCGGGAGACACAGCAGCACCAGGATTGCAGCCACCTTACCCAGAGGGAAAAAATGCAAGAAAACAGCGCATCAAAGTACATAATGTCAATAGAAATGCAGCATGTATCATGCAAAGACTTAGACATCATCAGAAACAGGGACATCACTGGAGTCCTCTGTATCCGACACAGTCATTGACATCACTCTGTTGATGTGAAAAAAAAAAAAA